>QLNU02014176.1:46544889-46598645 GCA_006491805.2 Dysdera silvatica | reverse complement strand
TGAGTTGCTACGAATTGTGGGTAATCTTAACAGCAACCGGTACATCAATGAAGTTCTGGAGCCCGAAGTTGTTCCCTTCCTTCAAGGCATTCCCGGAGCTGTATTTCAACAGGACAATGCCCGCCCACATATTGCCAGGAATGTTCAAGACTTCTTTTCATCACAACAGATACAGCTTCTTCCTTGGCCTGCCTATTCGCCGGATATGTCGCCGATTGAACATGTGTGGGATTTCGTTGGTCGGCGTCTCGCTCGTGATCCTCGTCCCATAGCTACTACAGATGAACTTTGGGGTCGCATACAAGCAATCTGGAATGCTCTTCCTCAGGCACACATTCAACATCTGTTTGATTCCATGCCACGTCGTATAGCATCACTTATTGCAGCGCGTGGTGGCTTCACCAAATACTGATTTTCGACATGTAATATTGTTTTTTTGCTTTGTAATTTTAATCGTTTATTTGTATCAACACAGGTCGTTTGTACATTAAATTTCATTCAATTCGGACGAGTCCTTCATGGTGTTGCAATTTTTACAAACAGGAGTATATATTATCCATGTAGCTTAATTTTAAAAGAATATTCTAGAATGCGCTAGTAATTTAAAAATGAGAAAATAATGTTTTCAGTTATTAATTCTTGTGTCTAGGTGATTGTTTTGTAACAGTTCTAAATATTGACTGAGTATTCATATATTACAAATTTACTTATTTTTTATTAATCAGTTATATGGCTCTCATTATAAAGTTCTAAGCATGACGTGGCCCTCATTCGAAATAGATGACGTGATGAACCCTGAAAGTTTTCCGACTTTGATGATAGAGTAATTTCGAATAAACGAATAATGCAAAATACACAAAAATATAAATTTATATATCGTAAAATTTTGTGTAATCTCTGAAAATAGACAGAAGCGTTTTCGAACCATAGAAAGAATTACAGAAAATATATAATATTGTAAAAAAAGTAGAAATTAATGATTATTGAAATAGTATATTGCTTTTCATTAAGTTACAGATCTTTCTCAATGAACTTTCGATATAATCGTTCTTTACACATGATCGTGTTTGGAAAGATTTACTGAATTTGGAATCATCATTTACAAACACGATCCCTAATTCAGGAATTGTTTGGCAAGCTGCGAATAGGATCCTTAATTCAGAGATTGTATTGATTACTTGGTATAGGATACCTGAATTTAGGGATTGTGCTGGCTAGTTACGTATAGGGCCCCTGAAATAAAGAAATGTATTCGTTATTTAAGAATATGATCCCTAAATTCAGGAATTTTGCGAATACAGAATCCTGTAGGCTCCCTGAAGTCAGTGAATGCATTCGCTATTCGAAAATAGGATCCCTAAAGCCTGTGAATGTATTTTCTGTTTGTGAAAAGGATTCCTGGATTTGAGGAGCTACTGAATAGAAAGAAATAGTATATATTAAAAATCCTAGCAACGCTCTACCATAAATGTAGAGGATTTCCGTGAGTTATCACTTTTCACATGTGATCATATTTGGCAACTTGGACGACATCAATTCCATATGTCATCTAGTACATCTAGCACAGAATTTCTAATGCCATAGAAGTATATACTCCTGAGTCATTCTTGTCTGGTTTGGGGACGATTTTAAGCAGAGAGATTTACGTCGCAGAAAGGGCTCCGCTTTTCAATGGACGTCGACAACGTCGTCACGAGGAGATTGTTCGACGACCTGGATGCCATATTTCTCACACCGTAAGTATTATGTGTAAATATAGTCCTAAATAAAATGCAGTCTAGAAGGTGAAAGCGTGTCACCACATGGCAGCTGCAGATATATCGATGTTTACGTCTTTGGAGGTCGATGGGTGGTAAGAATCAAACGTGAAGTTTTGCAATCTCCTGGAAAAAAAAGTAAGCAATACAAGAGACATGCGCATTAAAACAGATTGCCCTATTTCACACTACTGATGTCTTCAATAATATATTTTTTTTAAGTTTGATAATACAACATGGTTTGGTAACATAGGTAAAATTTATATTTTTTAAATATCAAACTAATTTCATAAAATACGTTTGAAGTTTGTATGAAACACATGGGGCGAAATGGGTCGAGAAAAGTGATACAGAAGAACTCGGCTCACGTTCTTCAGGTTTACTTTTGAATTTGCCTAAATGGAAACGGTAAGGATCTTAGGGACGTGAAGGTCACCACTTGGCTTGACTCCCACTGGTATCATGACTTATAGGAAACCAGGGGGTGCCTCTCGTGAGGGGTCTCAGTACAGATGACCCGTCGTGTAATCTTGGGAATTAAATATACAAACACAAATAAATTCTTTTCATTTAGGTCTAGAAATACTTAAAAGAGATAATAAATAAATGAAAAACAAAAACAAAACAAAACAATATTCGTTGGGAAAACGGGTTGTCTGTCTTTATGAGGCTTAAGGACAGCCAATACTACTGTTCCATTTAATTTTCTGGGAAATACAAACCCACGTAAACCAGGGAACCAAACCGCAGACTATAGTGGGCAGAAAAACGACATACTTCCAATGATATCATCGGGAATTAAACTAGGGTTACTGGCATGATAGAAGATTGTACAACTCCAATTCAAAATATTAGAATAATGAAAAATAAAGCACATAGTGGTTTGAGATTTGCATTTATTTCGGTAGAAATGACTACTTCAGAATTTTAAAGTGTACTACCACATTCTACATATTTTGTAGATGTGCATAACATAGAAAAAGTAGTATGATATTGCAAATCTTTTTATAAAAAATTCTTTTCTAAAAATTGAAAAAAATATAATAATTTACACAGCGGTTCAAAAGATTAGGATAACATGAAAAAAAAAAAAAAGTAAAATTCATTTAAACGAAAAACGTTATGAATAGTTAATATTTAGTGGCATCTCCCTTGGCCTTAATTACTGTCACATAGACGATCTGGCACATTGTGCACTAATTTTTTACAGTCATTTTTCCAGATAGTTTCCCAAACGGATTTCACACTTTCCATCAGTTCATTTTTGTCCATTGGAGCTAAATCCTGAACGTGTTTCTTCATTAAACCCCATGCATTCTTGATGGGGTTTGAATCGGGCGAAGTGGTCGTCGAAGGAAGTACTTTGATCCTATTGTTATTAAGCCAAGCAATGGTGGCCTTGGACGTGTGGCAATATGCTGAGTCTTGTTGGAAGGCAAAGATATCCTCAATTAGATCTTCCGATGATGGAATCATAAAATGCTCAAGTACCTCCTTGTATACTTTGGAATTTACCTTTCCTGTCAAAATACACAGCTATCTTAAGCCTCCAGCAATCATACACACCCAAATCATGGCAGAGGTGCTAAACTTCACTGAGCGTTTCAAGCAATCTCTAGTAAAAGCTTCTCGCTTACAACACCAAACACGGTTACCATGGGAAACGCAAAACATCGATTCATCGTTAAAAAGTACATCATTCCAATCTTGAATGCCCTATTGCAATCTGTCTTTGCACCACCGCACTCTGGTCCTATTTTGCTTGCAAGTAAGTAGCGGCTTTGTCTTGAGCAGACGTTATGGAAAATAAAGTTCGTGGAGTGGTCGCAGTGTGGAATATGTTGAGGCATCCACTCCTTGTCCTCGCTACTTTCTACTTTTGAATCTCAGGCTCCTGAAGCGGTTTGTAATCACAATACATTTCAGCATTATGTCTTGCCTTAGTGTGGTTATTCGTTTACGACCACTATTTGCACGATTATTTTTAAAATTTTGATTTCTAGAATAATCGTTTAAAATTTAATTTTAAAATTTTACTCAGAGTTCCATGAGAGGTAATTTACCTTTTTATCAATCATCTGCTGTATTTAAATAAATCGAACACTACGCAGATTAAATTAAACAACAATATCAATCAACGTTTATTGGCGTAGTGATACCAGCGCCGATGTTATGGCGTGATTAGATGGTGAAACGTTCGAAAGAAAATAAATATTTCTGCGTTCGGTGGGACCTGAAGTGGAAGGTTGTGGGTTCAGGTCCCACCGAACGCAGAAATATTTATTTTCTTTCGAACGTTTCACCATCTAATCACGCCATAATATCGGCGCTGGTATCACTACGCCAATAAACGTTGATTTATATTGCTGTTTAATCATCTGTTGATTAAGTCCCCCCATTGCATAGAGACACAATCGCAGTCTTAATTGCATCCGGTATATCTTTTGGGCGGCCCAATTTTAACCCCCAACTAACTAAAGCTGACTTTCAAACAAGCCTTTATACCCGTACTAGCTCTACAGTGGCCCCATTTATGCAAATTTCATCATCAATGCTGACTAATCACATCATTTTACAGATATTCTAATATTTTGAATCGGCGCTGGGAATATTTTAATTCTTTGAAAAATTTCAATAATTTTTCATAAAATCTCTATCAATTCTTTAGACACATGTGAACAATATATTATAAATCAGATTAATGTGAACGCTTAATAATTTTGTCGTTCGTCCCCGTTGTTTATTTTTACAGATACCACGCATTTTATAATACAATGAAATGCCTTTTTTGGTTATTCTGATATTTTGAATTGGAGTTGTATTATCACTACGTATGTTGGAGTTGTATTATCACTCATTTACACTTTTCCGTAGAATTCGAGCCTCTTAAAGCTTTAGAAAACCAACTCCCAAACTATAGTAAGTAATTAATGAGTAAGCGTCTTGATTGAGACTTACCCACTTTTCCTTTACTGGTGGGAGTTGAATCTGATTGCCGGCACGCTAGGTAACCGCATTACCACTATGAGATCGTAGCATCGGGTGAAAGTTGAATAAATGGTTTCATGAACATTTTCACAGCGCACTTTAAATTGTAAAAAACAGATTTTCCAGTGCAGACTGTGTATAAAATATAAACAGAGTTTAATTAATCAAAAAAACAGCTTCTCATGGCGATCGCCAAAATATTGTTACCGCGAGAATTACGTTTGTCATCAGTTGACTTCCATCAACGACTGGGACCACTTCTGAAGAGGTTCGCAAAAGGCGAACCGAAACGTCAAGTTGTTTGAGAAATTAAACTCTGTTTATAATTTATATGCAGTTTGCACTCGAAAATCCGTTTCTACGAAAGTTGAATAGGTCTGAGAATTGTTAAGAAATTGAATATTGCTGGTAAAGATGGTAGAGCTGCGACATTTTGTTTTTAAAAACAATCTATTCTTTGTTACAGATTTCTAGTTTCTTGAGTTTTAATATACTGTCCAATGCCTCATTGACCCAATACCTTGCGGCCTTCAAATCGATAGCATAGAATTAACGTTGAAGGTTTAAGATGTCTCATTAAATAACAGAACACAATCGTTCGTAAACAACTGTTAATAAGGTCCAAGGATTTACGAGATCTTTTGTAGAAGCCCATGACCCCATTTGTAAACAGTGATTAAAAGCATATTCCCTTGGTTCGGCTACAAGAAATACAGCACCAGACTTCGAAGGTTAAACACATCATAAGAGTGAAAATAAACGGAGTTCTAGGTTAGATGCGCTTAGTTGGTTGAAACACATTGTACATTGATTGTCTCTTATGTTAAAGGCATAAATTATTCACGAAACTTGTTGTTCTACGAACTGAGAAGGTCCATTTAGCGTCATTGTAGGCACGGAATTGCAATATCTAATGAGGTCCATGACGCCTGAACATTAGCAGATTTCACAAACAGAATAATTAAAAATAATTAAATGTAATAAGGGAAAAGATAAATTAATTAATAGATATTCTATTCACAAGTTTGCAAATAAAAATGGGCATACATTTCGGCATACCAATGTATATTACCATGAACCTGTTTAGTTGTGTATTATCGACGATAATGCATAAATCCGGTGGCGGAATCACGTGACGGATTAGGGAAAATTTCCCCTCCCAAATCCATAAAAATGCGGTGGAAATCGGTTATAACGAGCGCCGATTATAAGGACCAACCGCATATAACGACGGAATTTTTACAAAAAGTTTGATTTCCCATTTTATTTATTTTTTAAATTGCTCGTTAAATCCGGGGTCCAAAAAAAGACTTGTTCGCTAAAAGCGGTTAAACTGTCTTGCGCTTAATCATTATACCAAACAAAATCCATATTTTCCTCGCTGTATCCAGAAACTCGCTAAATGCGGGCTCGTTGTAAATGGTCTTACTGTATTTTACATCCCCCCAATTCCCTCCCTGGATCCGCTTCTGATAAATCTATAAGCCATGCAGTGGCAATGCGTTCATCTAGAGTGCCATTTATCCAGGTCCGACTCCAAACGGTGCACCTGACTGTAGTCCCTGGGTATAAATTAATTCCCTAGGTTTAATTAATTAATTTTCTAGGTTTAATTAATTAATTAATTAATTCCCTAAGTTTAATTAATTAATTCCATAGGTTAACTAAACATGTCCATAATTAATTTATATCAAACTTATTAATTCCCTAATTAATTTAACTAATTCCATAGTTAATT
Source organism: Dysdera silvatica (assembly GCA_006491805.2). Taxonomy (NCBI): domain Eukaryota; kingdom Metazoa; phylum Arthropoda; class Arachnida; order Araneae; family Dysderidae; genus Dysdera; species Dysdera silvatica. The sequence goes on along the minus strand of QLNU02014176.1, from coordinate 46,592,162 downwards.
TAATTAATTATCTATGTTGAATTAATTAATTCCATAGGTTTAATTAATTAATCCTCTAGGTTTTAAGACGTTCGGATTTCTAGGGAAAATTGCATGCTTATTGCCCCAGGGTGATGTAGTGGTAATTCATTCGTTTACCACAGTGGTCCTTAAAGGGTGTGCTCAGGCGCACCAGTGTGCCCGGTGACATTCCTAGGTGCGCCCTAGGAAATCTCAGATAGATATGTGTGGGGTTATTATTAAAGTGAGTTTTTGGTTATATAGTTAAATACAGGGCTATATGGAAGTTGACGTACCTGTGGGAAATATACGCACCTATCAAAATTATTGTTAATAAACATAAAATTAATATTAAAGTAAACGAAAATAACTTTTGCGTCTTACTTATTAACATTTTGTGTATAGTGCGCCTACGATTTTTTGTAGGATTTCAAGTATGCCACGACTTCAAAAAGTTTGAGAACTATTGGTTTATCGGGCCACTAACTCGGATTTGACACTCAAAGGAATTTTAAAAAGCATGTCTTTCCACCGTAGTCCGGGGTTTGGTTCCCTCCACAGCAGAGGTTCGGATTCTTAGGAAAATTATAGGTCCTGGCACCGCCCAGATAGCAAAGGTCGTCCTTGGGACATCCCGAGGGCGTTCTCTCCGGACGTCTTTAGGAGGATGCAATCGAAGTAAGCAAAAATAATCATCTAAATAGATTAAATAACTTGAGCAGTCAATTATTATTGTAATTCTAAAAGCCTTCTTTAGAAGATTTAGACACCGAAAGGCATTTAGAAATCATTTATTTTAATACACTCTGTTAATATCTCTGAGATTGTAAATAAACTCGGGTTAAAACCGCCAGAACGGATTAAACCTCTATACGCTTAGGCCAAGTTCAAACATCATCTCGTTCGCATTTTTAAACATCATACTTATGTATTAGATGATGAATTACTCGCAAAGAAAAGAAATGATTTATCGATCCCTGGTGGGACACGAACCCAAATCTCTTGGCTTCAGGTCAAGTGCTTTAACATTAAGCTACAGGCGTCATACATCCTTTCCCTTGCAAGAGTATATAGGGCATTACTACGGACAAGTTCGACTTTAATAAATATCATACTTATGTCCGTCCTTCTACAGACCTTGAGGCCGAACCAAAAACTTTTTGTTGAACACCGATATTTACATTGTTATTTTTCACAATATTCTTAAATAGAGAACTAAGTACCGATTAGTGACATCAAGGATAAAGTAAAAAATAGAAGCGCCAACTTTAAGGGGCATAGGTTCCTTCGGGACTCATAATTCGTCCTATATGCGACCAACTAAGGAATAATCGTCCTATTTGTCGTCGAACTAGCTTAACACAACACGATAATATTATAAATGAATATCAAAGCCTCATCTACAAATTCGATAATTTTTTAACATTTTAATGGAAGCCTGTTATAGTGAATTCATAGTGCGCCTACGCAGAAAGTTCATAAAGAGGAGGGGGCTGCCATTTATTCGGGTACAATTCTAAACGGTGCAGCCCACAAACAATTCCCCCACACATGATTAATTGCTTATTATATACTACTCACTATATAGCTATTATATAGGGGGCGGGGTTACAGAACTACAACTTCATATGTATACTGTATATGCAAAATTTCATTGCAATGCGGATGTTACATCTTCCCTGCGTACGCCAGTGAGTGAGTGAATTTCTAGTAAAACAACACTTTTATATATTCAAACTAGAAACATACGGAAGTTCTTGTAATTCAACTATATATTATCGTAAGTTTCAATGAATATTTGTATTTCTTCTCTATTTTTTTTTAAACAAGGCTGTATTACAGCGGAATATTAAAAACTGACAAAGCAATAGAGTTTGCCAAAAACTATGCCAAAAGAAGCTTTTAAACACGCTGGAGTAAGACTCAATTTGATATTTCTTCTCTGCCGATCCTAAGCCCGGATAGTGGGCAAACGAAAGCTATTTACAAATTTTAAAATTATGCACTTAGTCAAAATTACTTTCAATGAGATACTACATTTCATATGAATTAAATAAAATATTCAATCATAATTATCGCTTCCCTCATCAAATCATTTACCTTTTAACAGGTAAAAGGATTAATTTTGAGGTGACCGCAAATGGGACGAATTTTAAGCTGACCGCAACTGGGATCATTCCAAAACATTTGGGGTAGGTGCCCCTAAATTGATGGACAACACATAAAGAAATACAAAATATAGTTGAGCTTAAAAGACAGAACATAAAACATGTTATTGCTTATGTTTTAATTATCTCAGATTGACTCACCCGATTTTACATTTGGGTTCTTTTTTCCATTCAGAATATTATAATTTAAATAAAAGGCCTCCCAATCAGTTTTGACTTTTCCAAAGCAATATTTGTTTTTTTTTCTCTGGTGAAAGTTGCTGTTAGAAATTTTAATCATTCTCGTTTTGTTATTTGTTCATTATAGGATATCGAACGGATTTCCCGTATGGAATGTGATCTGCGGTTGAAGTATTTAACAAAGCACGTCACGCAGAAAGAGGAAATCGCTGGTGAGGTTGACTTGACATGTCCTTTATTATATCGCGAGAGATTTTGTAAACAAACTAATTGGAAACGCCCTTTCAGAAAAAATCCACAAACACATATATATGGTCGTTGAATGACCATGTTTCTTATTTCACTAATATAAATGTAATCTGAATTAAAAGATATCATAGGTAGAAAGTACCAGAGATTAAATGCCAGTGGAGGCAATATTTGCGAACTTAGATCTATATTTAGTACAAAGGTTAAAATGTACCTTTCGGTACCGTATTGCGCCAACTCTAGCCAACGCAATTTGGCGCGAAACGGCACCGTTTACTGCAATTTTATTAATAAAAAATTAGAAAATAAGACTACTTTCATATGAACTTACTTGTGCATTAGTGAGGAAAGCGCATTCTTTTTCAGGCCTTCTCTTTGGGCAAACTTGCCAAAGTGCCTGAGGCTGACAGCCCTTTTACCATTGACTATCGTGCTATAGTCTTCTTCATCCGTTTCGTATGCAACGTTTTCGACACCCTTCTTCAGCTGAGAACCACCAGTTGTCGTCGATGACGTTTGCTGTGAAGATGCAGAACTATCACTTGGTGAACACTGTGTTTTTTCTTTTTGTTGATTATGTTGATCTTGGCTGATGTAGTACCTACAAGGCATGTCATAGTCCACTTCTAGGATGGTGGAGAATTTGTTAGGGAAAAACAGATCTACGATTGCAACGGCCCCTCCAACTACCACTGAGGTAATTCCTGGAAGTGTTGACAAACAAAAATTTGATATTATGAGCGCTTGTCTTAATAATAGTGAAATGCTTACAATAATGAAAAAACAAGGGATACTCGATACATTTCACTCACAACATTCCATACATCAAAGAACCTGATATTCGTTTAAATACATTAAAAATTGACATGTGAGTTTTTCGAACCTGCTCCATGTCAAACATGTTTTTTATGTGCAATAAAAATATTATATCTGAATTATTTCGAATAAATATTATTATTTTTAAAATACAGATGAAATGAATTTTCTTATTCATAATACGGAATAAAAAGTTATTTAAATCAATATAATGATGAGCAATATGTTATTGAAAACATAAAACTACGTTGGCAAGATGATTTCCTTTCATGTATGAAATTGTACAGAGAATAAGGCACATTCAATTGGAGAAATATGTAACATATGTTACATATGTAACCGGAAAAAAATTACGCAGTATTTAAAGTATCTATTTTCCTTTAGTTGGCTAGGGTTGTTTTTATATATATGTTCATATATAAGAAAAAAAAATTATGTTGCCCACTTACGTAGTTTTACACTTTCAAATGACGATATATAACTCTGAAAGAATAAGCATATACTAGGTCACACGCATCCAATGTATGTAAAATACCAACTAAAGGGTAAAAGTATATATAAATATATTATATAGTATGTTTATATTATAATTTTTATGTTATGTCTGTGGCGAATTACTAATTCAAATTACGGATGATGATAATAATAATAATTATATATTGTATTTCAGAAGATGACATTTATGTTTTTTCGTTGCTATCTACCAAGTTATACTATGAGAAGTACAAACACATATTATTATGAGTATTAATTAATAATGAGTTAAATAATAATATTCATGAAATGTGATAATTTATTTATTGTGTCTACAATTTTTGATTAAAATTAAACCCTTCGTGTTTTTGATTAATACCAGCAAAATAAGAGTAAAAGTCACGACGGGAGTTAAATTTGAACCAGGGATTTTCGAGTTGCTATACCAACTAGTCTTTAGGTGCAGCTTGCTTTGTATGGACTTCAATATCGTACTTTCTCCCTTTATATCTAAAGAGACACTCTCTCTCTCTCTCTCTCTCTTTACAGTCATAAGAAGGGTTTTTTGTTAGGAATTCCTTGGGGAAGTACTTAACTGCAGAGGTAACTTAAAACATATAGCATACATTTAGTAACCAGAATGTTGATGGTTGAAATTTAGTTTATGGCATTTTTTAATGTCATTTTCCAAAAGCTAAAAGGTTGTAGCTCAATTTCGAAATCGTAGATGTGGTGAAGAAATTATAAAATTTTTCTACAATTTTCCCTTTAACTAGAAAGACACCTTTTCCGTTAAAACTTATATATTTTTCATTTAAAAATAAAAATTGGGAGATAATGAGGAGAATTTACACGCCGTTTAATTTTCCTCAAGTATACACGGAAATGAGCATGGTGACATGATGTTCTCTTTAGGCCCGTAGTGGGTGGTCGTAGACTTCACGACCCAATTTGAAAATCGTGATTACACACTTTGTCATGTACTATGTACAATTATGATTACTATTTAGAGAAAATGATGTTTTTTAAGTTATGGGCCTCTGGCGAGGCTAATGGTTCCATGTAAAGAGAATATGCTCCTGATTATATGCCAAAATACACTTTCCAGAGCTCTGGCACTTAAATCCGGATCATATAAAATATGTCTCTTTCGGATAATGAGCGGCAAGTGTGTTTTGTGAATAGTGATAGATTTTATATTGACTTTTTTCATGTAGCATTCTATTCTCGGACTTGTCTTTTGGGCAGAAGCGCCGGAGGACATCATTTGCATGCATGATGCCAAGAAGGAGAAACCCGAGAAACAAATGGAAGAAGGTTAAAGGTAAGCGATTGAACTACTTAGTAAGCACTTCTTGTTCAGAAGTTAATGGTTAAAATTATGCCGGTATGGCATATACGTATTCTTCTATTGAAACGTTTGTAATTTCTTTTGTGACGTCATGTAACAGGTAAAGTAAGAAGTGTACTACCCTTTTCTAATCTTAGCCACTGTTTTGAACGAGTTCTTTTAAAGGCTGGTTGGATAAACTGAGTTTATTCCGAATGTTGTGATCAGCAACGAGCTTTATCGACGGCATCAAGAAGCAATAAAGGAGATAACAGCCTTGGGCGTGTATTTTACATAGACCATAATAAAAGTTGAATCGAAAATGAATGAAAGTGTTGAATGAAAGAGTTGAATGAAAGTGAAATCGTATCATTTGCAGAATCCAGAAAAATGTTTAAATCGATTTTTATTTAAGCTGGAAACGGTTGTAGGAATTTAAAAGCCAGCTCTTGTGTTCTGTGGTTTTGTGAAAGCAAAGCACGCGGTGGCTAGTGACAATGCGTTTGCTTGCTATGCAAAAAGTCCCAAGCTCAACACCCCGGAGTACCCAGGAATTTTTTTTACCGATCTGAAGACATGGATACGATCCTCCATGTAACGGAAGTTGAAATTTCTTGGAAAAGTGTAGGTTTTAGTCCAGCAGGATCTTAGCTACGCTTGTGGTGTAGAATATAAATAAACTATTTCTCAAAAAAATCAATTATAAGTTTACTAATAATCTGTTTTTTTTATAAAAATAATGTGTCGGCTGCTGATAATAACACTGTACTCCCAGAGAGCAGTGAACAAGGACACAAAGTGAACCTGCGTTTGAATGTAGTCTGCTTGAAAAGAGAGAGAGAGAGAGAGAGAGAAAGAGAGAGAGAGAGAGAGAGAGAGAGAGAGAGGGAAGAGATGGACAGAAGATAAGATTGAGTGAAAATAATTAACGTAATTAATGTAATTATATATGATGTTATTATGTAATTGTATATGATATAATTATATATGATGTATGATTTTTATATGGACTATGCTTGAAAAAATTCACATGTCTTTGGAAAGCAGGATTTTTCTTTTGCCTGTCTGAAGACTTTAGTTAACACAGCGCCGAGTTAAGAATTTTATAGGCCCCTAGGCTGGAAGAAAAGAATGGGCCCCTAAAGAATAGGATCCCCGCGATATTTGGTCAATAAATTATGGGTTTTTCTTTGAAGTTCATTGCCTTTATATTCAAGTTTATTAATAATGGGAGTTTGGCTATTTTTAAAGGAAGAAGAAAAAATAAAGCTGAAGCATAAATAATATCAAGGCCCTGGCCTATTTAGCCTATACGTAAGGAAGAGTTGAAGTATCACGTAAGCACCTTTGGGGTGGGGAGTTGCCGTTGTGCTTATTTTCCTATGTTAGCCAATGTTAATTTTTGCTTACCAAGGAGGGGTCAAAATATCGCTTACGTGATACTTAAACTCTACCTAAATCCGGCACTGAGTTAACATCGTAGACTTAAATATGAGTTACAGAAAGAAAACTCCCTGAATTAGTAGATTTAAACAAGTGTGTTCTGTGAAATCCAGTATTACACAAATTCGTACTAATTAAAGCTATAGTGATACATGAAGTACAGAAAGTGATACACGAAGTGTTACATGAAGTGTTGTGATGCATAAAGTACAGAAAGTGATACAAGAAGTGTCATATGAAGAGGTGTGATACAAAAAGTGTCAAATGAAGTGGTGTGATATATGAAGTGTATATGCATATTGAAGTACAGAAATCGATGTCATCGCGCTGAAAGTAAAATTTAAAACCGATGCGTATTTTTTTTATGCCATAGTACAAAGAAATAATTGAGAGCGATTAAAAATGGCTGGACCAAGGAAAGATAATCAAATGGAGCATGTGCACGCAATAAAGTAAATATCCGAATTAAAAATGGACATAGTATTTAAGTAAAATAAAACTAGTCGCTTTGAGAGTCACTCTTTACGTGCTTCATTCAGTTATTCAGTGGGGGGGATGGGTGTGGATTGTGAGGATAGCAAAGGTCATGCTGCGATGAGACTTAAAGTTTTCAGAGGAATATGAACCTTTGCCACAAAAGAAAAAGAAAATACCCAGACTATGGTGAGTAGAAAATCGGCACGCATTCTGTAATACCATTGGAAAAATTGTTTGTTTGTTTGGCTTTTTTATGGCGCAAGAGCATCTGGGCTATACTGCGCCAAGACTGGAAAAATAACTCGTGTTAATGATACGACAGAAGAATGCGTTATTAGTATCCCTCCACAGGTCAGTGGACGTACATTTTCATCGAGAAATCCGAACCTCTTAAAGCTTAGGGAATTAACCTCCGAATTGGAGTGAGCATTTAGTCGGTAGGTGGCGCTGTTGAGAGTCGAACACGGATTTCTAAGAGAGCGCTTTACTTGGTGAATGCGCTATCATCACAGAGCCTTCGAATATTTTTGAGCAGGACTAAGATGCACACACAACCAGAGCCACACGCTTAATATTTCTTTTAGTAATTAATACAAGAATCGCATTATAATCGGAAACCAGCAACGTTTTAAGAATCATTATTCCCTTTACGAAGTGAAATTAAGTTTTGTATTTCCTGATTGACTTTTTCCTCTTAAATTGCTGACAGTTCACAACATGAGATTCAGGGGCGAATTTCTAAGTAGGCATACAAGGCACAGGCCTAGGGGCGGCACTTCTCGTGGGGCGGCATCAAAAAGCTTGAAAATAAAATTTTCCAAACTGGACAATGTTGAAAATAATGTTTCTTTTTAATTATTGCCCTGTTTCCCCCAACAGCGATGATATAGGAGCCTACTTTAACTTGCCTGCAAATGCAAACTACAGAATCGAAAGACAAAGAGATATGACCATATGATCATATTGTTTACATTACAATATCCGATACTTCCCACCAAAAGCGGATGTATCTGGTATTAACACGTGGAAATTGACATTAGTTGTTGACGTTGATTTTCTGAACGGAAACGTTTTGAAGGGGTCATTGAAGGTAAACAAAATGATTGTCGATGCTGGTAATGGGCTTTCTGCGAAATATGAGCCACATTTTGCACCTATCACAGTTCCTGTGCGGTTTTGGGCTCCCATTTATTTTGGTAACACCGCTCTTTCATTACAATTTTATATTTGTGATTGCGTTCGTTTCTTTTTCTCTTTTACCAACCAGATCACATTAGAGGATCCAGAAATCCATACTAAAATTATTGCGGATTCAAAAAGTGTCTCGAATCTACGAAGTTGGCGAATATGGTAGCAATAATTTTGAGTTGTATCTTATTAATTTGAATAATTATATGAAAAATCTCCTTTACATATCAAATGTTAAGAGTATGATATACTTTCTTTTTTACAAATATTCCGTTCTTTCTAAAGGAGGGAGGGGGCGGCAGTACAGGCTGTGCCTAAGGGCGGCAATTTTATAAATCCGCCACTGCTGAGATGGCTTCACTGCAAGCTTGTAACTTCACTAGAAAGGTCAACATTTTATTTTCTAAATACCTGCTGGAACTCACACGGTTAGACAGAACACCACCTTCTGGGGTTCATTTTATCCTTCCAACATAGGACCCAGAACTACTTTAATCTGGCACTGATTAAGAACTGTCAGGGGCGACCTGGGTCCTCTTAAAGGGCACATACTTTGGATTTTCGGAGGGCACTACTCCTTGTCCATTCGAAGGCGCGAGTCCTTTAGCCCATGAGGGCGCACACGCCTAGTCCGCCCCAGGGAGCTGCTGTTTTCTGGCGAGTAGATATGCGATTCAGAAGCATATATTTGTTCTTAATGAGAGCGATTTAAATAATTTTTAACTTGGAAAGTGAGATTAATGATGATGAGTGTGTGACTTCATTAATATTTATGAGAAGCGTGTAGATCAATGATTCCCAACTGGTGGTCAGCGAGACGGGTCATTATTTAAAAAAATAATTTAAAAAAGAATACTTAAAAAAATCATTATTATTATTAATTATAAAAATGAAATTGATTGCATATTTGTAGTATTTTACAATCTGACGGAATTTCATAAAACGGTTCGTATTAAAAGTAATTCGTCTTAAGCGTGTTCATCTTAACGAGGTTTGACTGCATTATCATTAAATTTTTTTCTTTTTATTATTTTTTTTTGTTTTTTTTCTTCCAAGGAACGAATTTACGAACATATTCCCCCCCTTCCCCCCCACAAAAATCTGGCTTCCTTTATTATAAGGTCTTGCAGTCAACTTGGAAGAATTTTTCAAAGTGGTCTGCGGGTACAAAAGTGGTCCGCATCTTAAATTGAGTTGGGAACCACTGGTGTAGATGAAATCGAAAGTGGACGTTAAATGGCAATTGGAGATAACAACAACCTAGCTGATGAAAGCTACTAAATCGCGAATAATGGACACCTTAGCAGCTCAATCACAGCATAATGAATGAAGGGTGTGGTGCGAATATGAATATTGATTATTATTTTCTTAAAGAATCAAACTGGAAGTCTATAGCTATTGGGGTATGCCGTTAAATGATGAAAAAGAAAAGATGTGGCGAAGCCTTGCATCCAGGATGTAAACCACTACAATGATGGACGTTAACATCGAGTTTCATATTCTTAGTGCTGTTGGACAAGGATATTTTAAGGAGTGTTCCAGTTGCTTCCGTAAAGGATGTATGTATGTGGAACATGTGCAACAAGAGTGTGTTCGGTGTTAAACCCCCAAAACATATAATTAACCTCGATTGAAATTTGGAGTATTCACCCTTAAGCTTGAGCAGAATCTCGCGTATCGAACAATTAAAGAGTATTAAGTAGATTAACGCTTACTGAAAGTTAGATAGCCTCAAACATAGAAGGTATCTACTCTGGAACTCAGGTTGTGTTGAAATCTAACTCGAACCTCGAGGCAAAATTTATAGCATACGCAACCAAGTTTCTTCAAAATACCCGGATCTCGGGAAAGACATCTATTTGTCTTCCTTCTCCTTCAACAGCTTCATACAACAAATAAATATATTAAGGGTGTAAGATACTATTATCCTTTTCAGGGATAACATAATTGACCAATAATGGTCAACACATAAAGCCACCGAGGCGAGGGTTTAGTAATTTTTCGTGGGGAATTTATTATAGTTAATAATTTTGATGCCAAAGTTTGAGCTCAAACTAGAGCTTTTGGTTATAGGAGAAAAAGGGACATCGTCCCCAGCCTGGGGTCTAACTAGGGTCCCTTCGTTGAGCCCGGAGTGCCTTATCCGCTAGACTACCGAAGACAGGAATGATGCTCCCTTTCTCCATATATAATTGTAAGATATTATTACCCTTCTCAGGGATAACACAATTGCCAAATAAATAGTCAACGTGCTACCTGGGCAAGTTTTTGAGATCGTTCGTAGGGAATTTATTATCGTTAATAATTTGGACATTATTATTATATATATACGTTTTACAACGCTTATTCTATTTTAATATATGGGTCAAATTTGGGAAGGAGCAACGGACAGGGTTTGTTGCATTCTCATAACGTACTAACCACATTAATGACAAACACTATTCGATCACATAAATTATTATGGCTACTTTTAAAACATTAACAAGTAAGTAAAAAAAAAACCCTTAAGGTCTATATTTAAATTTAGTGGGTTTTAATTAACATTAATTCGCAACTCTCTAATCTGCAACTCTTTAATCCCCCACGCTCTAATTCGCCACACTCAAATCCACCACTCTAGATCGAGGCTCTCTAATTCGCCATTCTAATTTGTAACTCTCCAATTCGCAACTCTCTCTCTAATTCACAATACTAATTCTCAAGTAACTCGGTAGGTTTTCAACGTTAACAATAGCTATCATTATTGCATTTATGGAAGACCTTTACCTTACCCTTTTTATTGAAGACGGACATACATACAGACAAAAAAACTAAAAACAATAGCGGGTTCAATATCTATTGAAACCCGCTAAAAAACATGTCGTTATATAATTAATTCATACACACTACCCACCCCTTTCATGCCGAACTTTCTCATATGAGTTGCTGGTTGAGGCTCAGTGTTTTGAAATTTTCGAGGTCAAGTTTTGACCATTTTTGATAAGGACGTTACCATACTAAAGATAAGAGGAAGTATCGATACTTTTCTTTTGATATCGACAGTATCGGTAACGATACACGCAATTCGATAATACGGGTATTGGCTCAGCTTGCAGATATTGTGTGTATCTGATATGTATTTTGTGGATATTGGTAATTATTATTATGGGCAGGGTCTAGAATTAGCCACTAATCAAAATAGACGCATGCTTAGGGCATCGAGGGAAATTGGGAAAAGGCACTACTGTGGCGAATTTTCTATTACAGGATCTACCATGGAACATATGGTGCAAAAGGAGCTTCTATACGAAATGAAACAAATTAAAAGTCAGGCTGGATGTCTTCTCCATACTAAGAATAAAAACAGATATGTTGCATAAGATTAATTTCGAGGACCAGATTAAACACTTTACAATTTGGAAAATTAGAAGAAAATTATTCAAATACATGTAAATAAAGTGAAAGTATACAAAAAGAAACCTTATTTTTCATCTTATAAATTTTGTTTATGAGTAGAACACGAATTAACAGAGATACACACGATGAACACTAAAATAAGGGAACGAAATGTTGAATAACTGGCAGTTTGCTTGCCACTAAAGAAAAAAGTGGCTCTTCCATACTACATAGGTCGGAACATGTGATAAGAGGAGCGAGATAAAAAGGAACACCAGTATAATCGTATTAAGAAACCTGGCCTTAAAAATACATTTTTGTTCTGTTTTTTATATCAGAGCAAATTTCAAGAGGTGAAAATACTTTTAGAATGCCCAAGAGGATCTTTCAATCAAACAGGTACATTTACTAGAGGTTCCATTACAGACCTACGTAAAACCACATGGGTTCTACATTGTCCAGCGGTCAAGGCATTAGGGCAGTAACCTAAAGGTCACTAGTTCAACCCCAGCCCGAGTATACGTCGTATGCCTCCTCTCTCTACCCGAAACGTAGGTCCTAGTTCGAACCAAAATTGGAGTGGAAAGAATCTAATCGCATTTTATGTAATCTCATTACATCCTTTTCTACTTCTTAAGTAGGTCCTCCTTTGATTGACATACGAGAAAATAGCCACGTACGGCTGTGATGGGTGGCTTTGCGGCAAAGATACAGAGACGGCAACCCAAAGATCGTTGGTTCAGTCTGTGTACGTGGCATGTCCTTTCTCTGTACTTAAAATAGAGGTTTTAGTATGAGCCATGTAAAAGTGGAGTGTTAAAAAATTAATTGCATTTGAATAAACCCCTCCACACTTTCTTTGTTTCATAAGGAGTCCCCATCCCCGCTTTGGTCAACAACAGTTTTAGCAGCCTATATGTGGTACATATTACGAACCATTGCAGTGACGAGTAGCGAGTGGGCCAATGAAGCCCCAAAACAAAAATAAGGACCTCAAATTGATAAAAAGTTTTATTATATATATGATACTTATTTTACTGTAAAAAATTAAAATTTAAAAACGTAAAAAAGGCCCAAAAATGCACGAGCCCAGAGCCCCTAGTGTAGCGGTCGCCAACCGGTGGTCCGTGAGAGAATTTTGGTCCGCAGAAAAATCTGGACATTATTTGCATTTTTAATGTTTGATTAATAACAAAACAAAAATAATATTCTAAGAAATTCTCATATTCTGAATGACAATTTTTGCTTTTGTATTGTACTAAATTCACGACATGTGTTTGGTAGGATTTTAAACGCTTAAATACTAATTTCGAACTTTTTGTAAAAATAATTAATCATATCTAAAATGAACTTGAAATAATTATCGGCAATTAGTGAAAAAACCCTCATTTGCCTCAATGCGGTTGCTAGGAGAAGCCATGTTTTGATCTTTTTAAAAAATTCATATTAATGGTCTGCGGGATTTAAAATTATGAATTTAGGGCTACATGAGGTCTGAAAGATTGGCTACTGCTACCTTAGTGCATGACGATGACCCTGAACCTCTGCCGAATTGTGTAAATTGGATTAATTGGCTTAGTATTCTAATAATTCCACTCTAAAAGTTACGTTAGAAATTGAAGAGTGTAGAAATCAGTTCTCCATGGAGTATTGAACGTATAAAATAGGTTGAAAAGTCATGTTATCACACAGAAGTACAAGCAGTGTTTAACGGGGAACAGTTTTACATGGTCTTTTACAGTTTCTTAAATTTATAAGTGGGTCCAATTTGCATTTAGTTATCATCAATAAACTGAATTAAAGAGTAAATGCTCGACTTACCTGCGGCTAGAACGATCCAAAAACACCAGCCAAACTTGAAATGAAGAGATGCCCCCTCAAAAGGAATGATAAGTGGTTTTCGGGGCAAGAGGAATATGTAAATGCCATTGGTAAAGAGCATGATTGCTCCCGTCAATTGCATCAGATAGGCCCCGTACCTGGGCACTGTGCATAGAAGAATATTCATCAGTAACCACAGTGCGAAAGCCGACCTGGGAAAATAGGCAAATTAAAAATACAAAATATTCAAATATTTTATAAGGTAACTTTGAAATATGTGCTTGTCATCGTTCCACCATGGCTCTGAGGTCCGCGCTTGGAAAACGGTTCCAACGTTTATCAAAGGCTATCCTAAGTAAACATAACATAAGAACAACAACATAAGAATAAACATCCACTTCTGGTATTGAAATCTTGTTTTCCTTATAAACGGGAATGACCATTAATGAAAGGCTTTTATGAAAAAAGTAACAAAAAAGTGAATTTAGTTTAAAATCTGTATGCACACGTTTAAAAAAATATATGTTGTGTAGAGTGGTGTGAGTCGTAGAACTAAAAAAAAATTAAATATTTTTTTCAGTGGCTCATAAATTTTCTAGTTTAAATAATAACCCCGATTATTAAAAATATGAAAACAAATTTTAAATTAAAGTTAATAAAAATTTTTTTACTATATAAAGTTTGCTTATATTTTGGTTAAGTTTAAGCAATGAATAAAATTATAATTTTTTGTATTTATATATATATACATTCTCTTTGTAAATAAATAATATATACGATGCTTACAAGAATTAAACGCCTGATTTTAAAAAATATGAAATAGGTCACTAAATGAAGAATATTATTCTAACAAATTTTCTGACTTACGTCCGAGAGCAAAGATATAGAATTTTGAAATGAAGTCTTCGCTTCTAATAATCACTTACGCATACATTGTTGTGCGAATAGAAAAAAAAATCTTGATATTAATAAGAGAAAATATTAGTAATTTGGGACTTTGGTATATAAAATAAAGGTAAGTTTATGAAAAACGTACACGGATTGAGTAATGGTTGTTAGAATGTTAAACTTCCCTGTTATAGCTGGCCGTTTGGGCGTGTGCCTGTGTTTTTTGGCGTATTGACGCGACTAACGCGCCAGTCTGGACGTTTTCAAAAACCCATGCTTCCCGACTATAGGAAACCCTGTTACACCATTACTGTTATTTGTAACAGCAATGGTGTTTGAGAAGAAATTGACCATTGAAATGTCCGACAGTTACTTTATCAACAAGGTCGTGCAAAACGAGGTGGTGGGTAGCTGATGGAGCTATTGCCGCCTCCGAAATGAAAAAGTTACCATTATAAAGTAAAAAGTAAAAGTTATTTAAGGTATACAGGACTTCTCACCCCGCAAAAATTGAAATTAAGTCTCCTTCCGAAATCCAATTCTGCGTATGCTAGTGTTTGCTATCTAGTAATTATACATACCCACTTGTTTATTGCTCATATGGCAACGATATAATTTCAGTACAATCTACTGAATTTTTAATTTTTTTTTCGCCATTATTCTTCATTGAATGATCTCTTTCACATATACAATTTTTTTAAAAAAAATCGAACGTTGAATTCTCTTAAGGTTCCCTCGTCAGCCATTTTGAAATGTCTCATACATCTACACGACTGAAAAAGAAGTGGGAGAGAGAGAGAGAGAGAGAGAGAGAGAGAGAGAGAACAAACAAGTGTTGAAGATATCATTGCTAAAGTAAAAAAGCTCAATTGGCAATCGGCTGGCTATACTGCAAGAAGAACCGATCAATGAAGGGGAATCAAAATTCTTCGCCGGAGCCCAAAAGAGTATCTAAACTCAAGAAAATATCTTCAGACCAGCGGGTGGATAAAATTAAAACAGGTTGGGTTAATACGGAAACGAATTGCTCAAGACAGATGCGTGGAAAGCATTTGGTTAGACCAGAGGTTCTTAAACTGTGCTCCCCGGAGCCCTCAGGTTCCGCGAGTAATATTTTAGGGCTCCGCAAAGGACATTGGTATTAAAATATTCAGTAATTGCAAAAATCCTGCCTTCTGAACTAAATTTATTAATCTAGTTTTTTAGCGCCAAAATGGCTATTTATTAGGGTAGGCATTTGGCATTTTATTAGCGTACTTTCTCCTACTGCTATTTAAGGGTCGTTGAGGTATTATTTAAATTTCAGCATATAATTTGGGCTGTTTTATATTTTCCTACATATAAGCAAAAAAACGCAAATAGCTGACCCATCCCATGCTTACGTGAGGTTTTTATTCTCTGATTTTTTATTTGCTGCTGCAAATACCACTTTTTAAAGAAATTTATAAATTGATTTAGGTTTTACTTAGGAATTAATTATTGCAGTTCTGTTAGGGTAGTTATCACTTGGCAACAAGGTCTACTGTGCTCGTTGTATTATTTTCGATGCGTAAGACATCGAAAATAATACAACAGAACTATGATTACGCAACTTACGTAAGCATAGTTCAGCCAACTCTCCCCCCACCCGTTTTCCAAAAAATAATAATTAAACAAAGTTCAAACCCACATCCCTCCTAAGACACTTACATAATAGCTTAACCCTCTGACTACTTATCCCGCTATTTCCACGGGCAACATGAAAGTAACAGAATTTTTCATCCCGCGATTTTCGCGGGTATGCAATTTTTCCATCTATTTAAAAGCGCATCCCGCTTCTCCACCGTTTAACTGTCGGTAATGCATTTTCTACAATATTTAGACTTCTAGTCGTAGTTTGGTCAACAAATGGCGTTATTGTCGCCTAAATTTTCGTATTTGCATAGAGTTCACTAACTGATTTTGCAAGCGCTCCCTTTGTTATCGTTTTTTATATCCAGAATATGGCTTGTAGGAAACGTTCAGCGAGTGATTTTTATTAGTATACATGCTTTATATTTGTATTCTATAAAGTAAACCGTAATTTAATCAAAATTCATTTTCAAAATTTTTGGTCTTTATATGATTACTCTTAAAATTGATTTTTATGAAAGCCTGTTCTTATGCACGAAATTTATATTAAAAAAATCTTGTTTACAAAAATGTGCTACATATTTTAACTCTCAAATGCATGTAGATTTGAAATATGTAATAAAAAAATATGCAATTTTTGAAGCGACTTTGATAAAAGAATTCAACAGTCAGAAGGTTGACGCCCTCCTTGTATATATAATGAATTACTAAATTTTCAAGGGTTCCATGATAGGATTTGGGGGCTCCGTCACATAGTTTTGAATTTCAAAGGGCTCCATAACCAAAAAAAAGTTTAAGAAACGCTGGGCTAGACCTATTGGCGTACGCAGGGGGTGTTGATAGGGGTTATAACCCCCCATTGCAATGAAATTTTGCATATTTAACATAGGAATATGTGAGTTGTAGCCGTTTAATTACTCCCATTGAGCCTATAACCCCCCCCCCACTTACGATCTTCCTGCGTACGCTTATGGATAGAACATCATCCAGCAGTAGACCATACAAATTTCTAACTCTCAACTTCGTTGTGATTAATTTCTGAAAATCTAAACTTACGTTTTACGAAATAGGTTATTTTTTTTTATAAGAACAATATAAATATTTGCATTTCACTCGTACGTTAATGATACAAAAAAAAATCGAGTTTAAATTTTTTGATTTCCTGGAAGAGTGTTTGTTATTTAAACGTTTGATACCTAACCGCTCTGGAAACTGTCTTATATATTCCTATGTCAACACATGGCTCACTGAACACATTGTATGACAGAACTATCGTTATCCACCGGTTGGGTCTTCAACAAATTCAATGAATCAACTATGCGTTTTTTTTTGTCTTTGAAGCATTCATCCTGATGGATCGAAAAACCGTCAACCGTGAGACCACTTGTTACTCCCTGTGGCTTTTTTCCTCAAATTGTTTCTCTTTCCGAATGCATGATTTATCTCAAAAGTTTTCTTTCAAGTAATTTACGTCACACAGTTTGTGTCCTTTGAAGGCTCGTTCGTGGTACGTTCCGGCAGAAACCGCCTTTTAACGGTAACGAGTGATTATATGATAATAGGGCGTATGGACTCCTAGTCCAATGGCCTTGAATCTGTCAGTAGTAAAGAGCTATTGCGAGATTATGATCCGTCTATGGTTGAACTGTCAGGCCTTGGTGATAACGTCACCATGGACGTTGTTGCCACTGCCAACATTCCAAACTTCCTTTATATTAAAAAAAGCAAGACGATTGGTTTTGCAAACACAGGAGTTAAAAATGTCTCTACAAGGTTTTTGATTACCTGCTGATATAGTTTGCTATTGTTTCTTAAATTTTAGTTTCAAAGGCGATGTGGACAATTAAGGATTTCGATATCTTACAGGGAGAGAAGTAATTTACAATCTCACATATTAATCGATGTTTTATTTTTTGACGTTATGTGTGTTTCATTACTGCTAGTTAAATAATTGTTTCCGCTTTTTCTATTTTCTCTCTTGCGTAGCTTTTATATATTTAATGTACTGTCATATATAAGTTATATATCTTCTACGTGTATGTATATATATATATATATATATATATATATATGGTCAAGCAAAAAGTAGCTAAACAATTTGTTTTTCCTACAAAGAGCCCTTCAGCATTTTAAGATATAGTACAGAACTTCAGGACATGGTATAGAACTTCAAAACATGATATAGAATTTTAAGACGTGGTATAAAACTCTACGACGTTGTGTAGAGCTCTAAGTATGCTACCTAACTTCAAGATATGGTACGGAACTTCAAGATACGGTACAGAACATCAAGCTATAGAACAGAACTTTAGATCATAGTGCAGAACTTCCGATAGTATACGAATAAAGAAGTTTGACTCAAAATGAACATTTAAAGCATTAATGCAGGATTCATAATTTACTTCATAGAGAAAACACACATACTTAATGAAAACGTTGAGTTATAAATTACCAACATAGTGATACACTTGTCTTGATTACAGACTGTGGCTTTGACTTTGGCAAACGGGAATTAAAACGGTATCATCATACAAGTATTGAAAAAACGCATTATTTTGGCATAAAACAATTAATTTAAATGTTTATTATGCAATATACACAACACATTTAAATTTATTTAAATTCTGAAAAAAAATTCGTTTATTTCACCCTGAAGATTATTTAATAGGTTCTAATAAATTTAGTTGCGATAAAGTTGTGTTTCAATAACCATTATACCAGTTATTATTATATCATTATATTGCAACTGGATGCTTATTATTGTTATATACATTTTCCCCTTATTGAATTGAGAAATCTTTTTTATTATATACGTATATTTATGGCGTTTTTAGTATCCTTCAATTACACCATAAATCAATTTCAGAAAAAAATCTTTCCTGACAGGTGTACCATTGCCTTTTCTGAAGGATTGATCGGGTTTCCCCCAAGAGAAAATTTACTATATCTCAATGCCATGTTTGAGGAAAAGACCTGTTTTACAACCAGATTCGTAGCATTTTTTTAATCAGTCGTTCTGGGGAAAAAAACGCTTCCGTACTTGACATTTACTTCAATAAAAACATGACGGTACTGGAAAATCTGTGGTAGATGTAATTTCGAAGTTTCCTCGTGAAAAAATCCTCTTTGTTATATTTATGATTGCCAAGCTGACCTTTAACGTTGAGAAAGAAGTGAAAGATAACACTCGTTGTGAAACTGACGGAAGGGCCATTGCTTAACTGGGTAATTTAGACGGCAAAGAAATGAAACATGATAACCAAATTTAGAAGGCGAAAATTAACTTGAATTATGAAATAATTATATGGCTATCTTAAAAATTCATTTACGGAAATTGATTTATTGAAAAATTTCCTAACAATCTTGAATCTCTTATTATGAAAGAAACATGTGATTTGACCAGATATTGTTTGCTTTTTGGTTTTACGGCTCAAAGACTACAGTGGTCATGCTGCGCCGGGACCTACTGTTTTCCGAGGAATCCGAACCTCTTAAGGCCTAGGGAACCAAACCCCGGACTACAGTGAGCAGTGCGATCTTTATGAGATCTCTGAGTAAGCGTTCTTTGCACAATTTGACCAGATAAAAATAGGTATCCAAATGATGAATTGTTTCACAGGTGCCGTAAAATATTTGTTATATTGGAGTTCACATGGAAAAGGAAAATGTTAATTTAATATTTTAAAATGTTGACATTTAATATTTACGTAACAGGAAAGGGAAGTTAATAAGTAATTGGTATTTATAAATAGTAATTACTTTATATACACAGTAGAATTAATACCTAAGAAGTAATTACAGTATAATTTTTTTTATCCTTTATCCAACGTCCATCATGTTTGGTTATTTAACCCGTCCTATGTCGAAGAGTTCAAATGCGTTCCAAAGAGTTCAACATTCAAACCGAAGAGCTCAAATTCAATGAGCTCGAAAGCTATGGTCATAATCATTGGCCCACTTTGCTCATAATTAATATTATATTACTATAAAATAAGTAATAATTAGCAAAATATTAATTGGCGGGAATAATGACAATAGTGAGTAATTAATATTTTCTAATCCGCCATTTGAATAACAATAAATATTTCACTAAACTTTATCCATTTTAAAAAGTATTTTAAATTATAACTTAAACACACTGAATTTCATACGTTAAACATAAGAACAATTAGGAAAGTTATATTATTATATATTTTATAATCATAAAATTATATATGAAATATGGAAGAGCAGAAAAGTATAAATAATTATAAATTATTTTGCATTTTTAGTGTTGCTTGCTTTTTGGTTTTACGGCTCAAAGACTACAGTGGTCATGCTGCGCCGGGACCTACTGTTTTCCGAGGAATCCGAACCTCTTAAGGCCTAGGGAACCAAACCCCGGACTACAGTGAGCAGTGCGATCTTTATGAGATCTCTGAGTAAGCGTTCTTTTTGCACTGCTGGGAGTCGAACCCGGATTAGCGGCGCACTAGGAGAACGCGTTACCACACTGCGCCACCGCAGGGCTCACTTTAGTGTAGAAAACTTGTTTCAAATTATCTTTTGCTATATGCTTGAGAGGCCTTTAAGTAATGTGAACTATTAAAATTAAGTTTATTTTTTCCAAAATATTGAATTTTGTAGGTTATAAGTTTGCATAATTAAGCACCTAAAATTCAAAACACATTAATTTATATTCATAATTATTAGTATTGATGTTAATTATTAATATCTATTATTATAAAGCAATGATTTAGTATTGCAAAATAATTATCTCAGTACAATAAAAACCGAGCACGTGGTGGAATGAAAATGGTAACGAATAAAGAACTAAGGGATACTTACAGCTAAAAAACTAGTATTAGAAACAATTAAGCAAGGGAAATTTGGTTTGTTGGAACATTAACAATGGAAGAAATAGAACAAAATTAGTAGAAACACTTTAGATGGAATCTTTCAAGAAAGAGAAGAAAAAAATGTAGACCAAGAGGCATATACTGCAGGAGAAAACTATAAAAAACGAGATCAAGGAGAAAGGCAAATGTGTGAAGAAATGTGAAACTTGCTAGAAATGAAGATCTTTTTAAAATACTCGTGTCCTCTTAGAAATTTAAGTAGGAAAAGGAGAAAAGGAGATGAAGAAGTAAAAATAGAGATGAAGAAGTAAAAATAGAGTAGTAAAAGAAGATGAAGAAGGGAAAACTATTAATATATTATGAGTTTTTTGCAAATAATATATGATCATTGAAGTTTTTATAAATATCATTTTGATATATTCGATATTCTTTCTCTTCATTCCTCATTCATTTCCATTACATTAATAATTTATAACTTCTCATAATTTAAAGAAGCATGCATTGGCGCCCATATGAGTATTTCTAGGGGGGCGGGACTGGAAAAAATTATTACTTTTTTATCAAGGTTGTCAGACATTTAAGTGAATTTACAAGATACTGAAATTTTACAAAAATAATTGCTATTGCTTTACAATAAGTGATGAGCAAAGAAAGTACCTTATTTTAAAATGTGACTAAAATGTGTTTAAAATCGAGCAAATCAAATTTTTAAACGGCTAGGGGTATCTCTAGCCCCCTGCCTCTTGTATAGGCGCTCATGGAAGCATATAAAGGTTACTAATGTTGAGCAGTATTTCACAAGAGAGTTTGTCTTATTCTGAACAATGTTAAGCAGAAAGGGAAATTGGGCGTAGTATGTTTTAAGAAAAAATATGTTTCCCGTAGAGTGAAACATTCCCTTATTTTATATGTCAAATTCGCATGAAATATGTTGGGGTGTTTCCTTTTTGCTAAAAGAAGGACATAATGGAATAAGGTGGAAAGTAGTTTCAAAAGCTAGAATTTGCATCAAAATGGTTAGAAAAATGTGCTAAAAGCTGGGGTCAGTGTTCGTAGTTAAAACTTCCTTAATGTGATGCCAATTTAGCTACAGTCGAACCTCATTAAGTAAGACGAACTCCAAAGGGAACAGATAATGCAGTATGATAATACTATATGAATACTGATAAATCTGTACGTATTAACAGTAATAACACAGAACAGTAATTCGTGTTATCCGTAAAGGATCGTATTACTAATTTATTTATTCTATCTCTAGTTACCATATACACATTATGTTATTATGTATATGCTATCAATTAATTTTTATTTTATTTTTGTATTTTTTGTTAGTATTATTTATTTATTTAGTATTATTCATTTAGTATTATTTTATTACAGTATACACATTTTGTAATAAAAACAATAGTACATACATATATTTAACGTGGATATTAGGTGTCGCAGATGGATTCGAAAAATCCTTGTTTTACTATATATATATACTATGGTTTAGTAAATATTTATTTGTTCCGGATTACATACTGTGTGCGCCAAGGAAAAATTTTAAATTGTAGTGGTATGCTTAAAAAAACTCAGTAATTGCAGATTGTTTTCGGTCTTTTGCATCACAAAACGACGCACAGTTTTCAACGCAGCGAAAGACTCCATCCACTAACAGGATATTTGTTTAAATTGTCAATCTCTTCAGTGGCGGATCCAGGGAGAGGGGGGGGATTAGGGTAATGTCCTCCATCCAAATCCATAAAAATGCGGTGGAAATCAATTATATCCAGTGCCAATAATAATGACCAACCATATGCATTGATATAGTTTTTACAAAAGGTTTGATTTCTTATTTATTTAAATTACTCGTCAAATCCGGGGTCCAAAAAGTTTTTTTCTCTAAAAGCAGTTAAATTATATTGCGTTTAATTATTATATCAAACAAAATCAATATTTTTCTCGCTATATCCAGACACTCGCTAAATGTGAGCTCATAATAAGTGGGTCCTGCTGCATTTTATATTTCTCCCCAAATGTATCTCTCGATTCTCCTCTGACGTCTTCGTCAGTATCCGAAAAATAATGATTACTTTCCGACAAGGGTTTCATGATGCCACTAAAAGCCTTGACTATTTCGGTGCCACACGCTATAATGATGTCGGCCATTGAGCCTTATTCATCCAATGAAACGTAATCAAGCGCATCACCATAAGCTGGAGTATCGTTTTTGTCGAATTCAACCCTCTCTTCCACTTATGGGCGCCCATATGAGTACTTCTAGGGAGTGGCTGAGAAAAATTACCTCCTTCTCATAGCTGTCAAGAATTTTAGTGAATGTACAAGATACCAAAACGCTACAAAAATAATTGATACTGCTTGACAATTAGTAATGAGCTAAAAAGTACCTTATTTTAAAATGTGACTGTAAAACTTTTGAAAGTAAATGCATAGCAGGTTCGAGCAAATCAAATTTTTAAACAGTTAGTGGGTGGGCTCGAACCCCTTTGCTCCGCCCCCCATATGGGTGTTCATGCTTTCGCTATGATGTTTCGTTCCACATTATTTCAAAAGAATTTACGATAACGTAAAATATTTTTCAGTTGTTATCGCATGTAAACGCTAACTGCGTTATGTTATTAATGTTGTTATGTTATTGTATACAAAAGTCGCCATTCCAGCATGTGTAGTCCGGCAAATACAGCTTGTTGAAATTATCAATGAGAAGTTCCGATCTTATGAAGGGCGTTTTGTTCGCATTAAGCGGAGGAAATTTTCCAAGGTCTACTGATTATCAGTTCGTGGTAAACGGTATTTTGTCTTAACCGCGTTCGTGTTAATGGTAAAAATAACATGGGGATTCCCATCCAAATTGATGTGACTTCAGAAAACGGTTCGTATTAAAAGTAATTCGTTTTAAGCGTGTTCGTCTTAACGAGGTTTGACTGTATAAATATGCTATATTTTGCCAAATTTGAAAATTTTACAAGCGCTAGTTTTAAAAGAAGCATTTTATACTACTTTGGTCGAAGGTATCTCTCCGACAGTAATCAATACATGAAATAAATGCACATTTATTTTGTTTTATATTTGTTGCTTTTTACTTCATACAATTCCAACAGGATTGCTATATCGCCACTTAGCTACAAAAATAACCACATTTAGCATAAAACAGCTACAAATAAAACCGTAAGCTACGAAAAGGTTGTTGTTGTTGTATTTATCATAAAAAAAACCCAACTCTTTTACATGTTCAAACATGCACATCATTATTAATGCACATTTTCGTAGTCTAAGAAACAAGTAATGCACTTGAAATAGAAACTCTGATCTCGCGGTTTTGCGTTTCAGATAATGGCATTTATGTCGTGGCAACAAGACAGTGGCAGCAGCTATTGATGTCTTATCAGATGGCTAATAGTGGACAACCTTGAGTTACCAGTCTTGTGCATATGGCTTCTGGCGAGGTAAAACACAGACGTTCACATACTTGTTTTGTATGGAAATGGCTTAAAAAAAGATTAAAAATGGAGCAGGAAAAATGTCCGAAACTGAAGAATTAGTTGTAGATAAAGTAGCTAGATTACGAATTCGTTTACTAATGTGTCACATTCGTTCAATCAAAAATCACAAATGACTCAACTCAGGATAATTTTTTCCAATCAGAGAGTGTGTCGCGGACATTGGCGCTTAATGTTAATGGTGGGTAAAACGATTTACTGAATAATTTTTCTCACTTATTATAGATGGGCAGAATCCTTCAATGAAGTCGCTTAGTTTGTAATTTTGCGCATTTAATTTTGTATGGATAACATCAATGATTTTACAATAATAAACCGCTAGTTTGACACTGATGTAAGGTTTAAGAATATGACATTTAGGGAAGGAAGTAACTGCTTCCTTTGTCAAGTGAAGCGAGAACGAAATCTCTTAAGTTTATATACCCGCTCGTTGTGCATTTCCATTTGGGAAATACTCACTACGGGAATTACCATTTGGGGAAATTCACTTCCCCACCAGATGTCAGTCCCAACATGAGTTTTGACGAAAATCTCGTATGGCTCTGACGGTGGTTTTAGTATGTTCGTAATATGATTTCTCAAGTTGTAGGTAATTTTTTTGATTTCATAAAATGTGAAACTTTTTACAAATCTGTATGAGTTCTAATTTTAGCATGCTCGTATCTAAAGGGGGATCTTAGGGACCGGTCCCCCCCCCGAAACTAAATTTTTAATGGGACTTGGCTACGGCCTTGCATGCTGTGATTGTATTGATACATGCTGTACGTATTTTTGAACTCCCGAAGTTAAATCCAAGCTATGGTCTTGGATTTTAGTATTTTGAAATGACTAGTGATAAAAGGTCAGAAAGCTTATCAAAAAGGTTCAACAAAGCGGCTAATAATGAGCCAAGTAAATAGATAACGAAACGGAGTTATTTATTAAACAAGTGAACGAAGAGTCAAAGAAAAAAGTTTGAGGGAAAAAGTTTTAAAAGTCAAAGGAAGAAGTTTGGGGGACAAAAGTTCGAAGTGTCAAAGAAAAAAGTTTGTGGGAAATAGCTTGAAGAGTCAAAGGAAAAAACTTCGTTAAACCAGTAAACGAAGAGTCAAGAAAATAGATTAAATTATTCAACAAAAGGATTGATAAAGGGCAAAGACAATGGTCAGGAGTTTAGAAAATAGAAAATAAAGAGGTAACTAAATAGCAATAATCAGTTAAAAAATAATTAACAAGAAATCAAGGAAATATTAAAAAAAAGCGTCAAAATATTAAAAAAAAGCGTTTTTATTTAATTAATTGATGAGTTATTAAGGGGATCTGAGCTGCGAAAATGAAGCAATTATAAAATAGCAGACATTGACTACGAAAATTATGGTATGATCTATGAGTTCTGTGACCAAGTTTCTTGACCTCTACTAAGTAAACTAATAACGCAAATTATGGCAGTTAAATTTTAATACCATTGACTGACCATTTAATGTAAACAATTGTTTCAATATCACGTGGCTATTTTCATCAGAATGATAACAACTAATCTGTTGCCACACTGCAGAACATAAATCCTTCGATAATGAAAATTAAAACTAGAATGTAAGTCATTGGCGAAAATTTGTGTTATTATTTTATTTATTAATTTCGTGTGGTGTATCGCTATTTGCCATCTCTTAACCTCTTTTTTTTTAGTAAAGTTAAATTTTTTATGGGGATTTGTGAGCTTTTCTAATACGAAGACAATTTCGTTTTTACGTCTGATCTGTTCCCAAAGACATATTGTACACAGGAACTAACGTAAAATGAATCCATTGTAAATTTACGAAACAAATCATGCTGAAGAATGGTTAAATTTGACAAACCTCAATTATGTCTCCAAATACGTGCAAGCCGTATTTCACTAACATAAAAATTTAAACGTTTAATATTTCCGTGCATTAAAAATGTATAAACAAAATTTATGGGTAATTGGAAAACATAGGAAGACATAAATTTACACATCAGAAGAACAGGATTCATGGACCAGGATTCATGGATTCATTCCAGGACCAGGATTCAGGATTCATGGACCCCTAAGCACTTCAGTTCAGCTGCTCGGGCCCCAACCAATTAGGTTTAATGACAAATTATTCTTTTTATATTATTAAAGTTACGCGCCAGGCCCTTTGTGATACCGAGCCCTTGACCCTGTTCCTGCCGAAGAGTATGAGTGGATTGAATAATAGGGGAACTCGGGTTAAGGTACCAGATTTCAAAAGACGTTAGTGAAAATGGCAAGACAAAGTGAAACGACTGAAAGTGAAATGACGTAAAACGGAAACTGTTTGTGTAATCTTTTTTACATTTAACCCATTATGCTTAAAGTTCGCATTTTAATCAATATTTTTTAATGACAAGACTTAAGCCAACATTTCTTAAAGGGTTGTTCGTGGGACTTGTCAAGTGGCCAAAAGGATTTTTAAGAAATTTCGGAGGAAAAAAAATGAAATAATTTATTTAACATCACAGCGTGAAAAAGTACCCCTTCGTAAAGAGTAAAAATTATATATGAATTTGGTATTTTGCCTTTTATTCTTAAGTTACTCTATTTTTATGAAGGACGCAATTTATTATTTCTAAGACGACACAATGGAGGACGAAATTGAAGGCCTAATGGAAAATTCCAAGTCATAAACTTGCACACAAATTTACTAAGAATCGAATTCAGCCAACTGAAAGGCAATTGTATATAGCCATTTTATTATTAAGACGCTTATATTAAAGAAAAAAGAAGAGAGGGAGGGAGAAAGAGAAATAAATAAATAAAGAAAGAAAGAAAGAAAGAAGAAGGAAGGAAGGAAGAAAGAGACGTCAACCACATTACACTGTACTTACTCCACCTCTGTTATTTCATTTGTACTACCCTGGTAAAAGTTATGCAAAGTAGAAAAAGAAACTAATTGAAAAAGAAAGGAAAGAAAGAAAGAAAATAGGATGGAGAGGGTCAATTTGCATTTTTGTAATGGCGCGTGCGTGGTTCTGACGACCGGCCTTAATTGCCACTTGACCTCAGACGACGACCCACATGACCAGCGCCCATCTAATGCGGAAGTAGCCTTTACCTGTTCTCTTTTTTATTCGCATT
Source organism: Dysdera silvatica (assembly GCA_006491805.2). NCBI lineage: Eukaryota > Metazoa > Arthropoda > Arachnida > Araneae > Dysderidae > Dysdera > Dysdera silvatica. Next base: position 46,564,704 of record QLNU02014176.1, on the reverse strand, counting down.
GGTTGACTTTAAGTTTTTATTTTTTATTTATTTTTTTAATGTTCAGCTGCCCATATTGATTAATGGAATATCGCCAATTATTCAATTGATGAACATTGTGGAAATGGAATTTCCACCCCTTCGATATAACTAAGGTAATGTTTCATAATAAGGTAAAATAAATGACAAATAAAATAAAATAAATAATGGAGTTATAATTACATGGGGTGGTTTAATATTTTACATCACATAGTTACACATAGTTATGGGATACTATGTATGTCTGCTTTGAAACCTCTACGTTGTTTTCACTTAGTTTTCATCTAGTTATTTTATATTTGGTGTAATTAAAGTTTTATTGTAAATATATTTAATTTTATTGTAAATTTATTTAGTTTTTAATGTAAATTTATTTGGTTTTAATGTAAATTATTTAGTTCTGTGTAAATTTATTTAGTTTTATTGTAAATTTATTTAGTTTTACTGTAAATTTATTTAGTTTTATTGTAAATTTATTTAGTTTTATTGTAAATTTATTTAGTTTTATTGTAAATTTATTTAGTTTTATTGTAAATTTATTTAGTTTTATTGTAAATTTATTTAGTTTTATTGTAAATTTATTTAGTTTTATTGTAAATTTAGTTTAATTGTGAGTTGAAGGCTTAGTGGCTTACATATTATTTCCAAAATATTCGTGCAGTTGTTTTCAACAAATTTTTTGATATTACTTTCAAAGTATTTCCGTTCTTTCGAAACGTTTAATTACTTTTGAAATATTTAATGAACAGCTTAGTTTTTAGTTTCAACTTATTAACAAATCTGAATGGATTTTGTTTCTAAGACTCTGTTCTTATGAAGTTATAAGCGAAATTATAACTTACTAATGAGGTTGCAACAATATCAGAAAAATGTCAAGTAGAGGGAATTTGGTTGGTTGGGACATACTTTTAGGATGAAACTGAAAACTATATCAGAAGATGAGCATTAAATCAAAATCCCTAAGGAAATAAAAGAAGAGGTAGTCTATAAGTATACATGGTGAAGAACTTTACGAAACTAATTTAAGGAAGAAGGAACATGAGGAGAAATTAAAAAAAACTAGCAATATGTGTGTGAAAAAGGAAAATGGAGATACTTTGTAAAGACCCTGTGTCTCGTAGAGAATGGTGATGATGAAGAAGAACGAAAACGACTATTAAAAATTTCTCTATTTTTAGGACAATCTCTTTGAAAATTTCAGAACGAATAACAGAATCTATTTCAGCTTCCATACTCCAGTAAGGGTTAAAGAAAGTACGAAGTCCGAAATTAAAGAAGTACCTTTGTATTTATGAATATGTATTTTCACCACGTGCCTGTTTTACGTGGTAGGGGAATTCAGGGTTTTATAATAATATTAATTTATCTATAGCCTCTAGTCTAAATATATTATACAGAATCGCCGTTAATTAATGTATAATATAATTTAAAAATTACCAACCAAGATACTTCCCATGGTATTATACGCGTAATAGTGTGTATTGTGCTCGTACTGTCGAGTGTATTGTGCTCGCAATCCCGCGTGTAGCGTGCGCGTAATCTCGAATGTATTGTGAGCGTATCCGACGATGTATTGTGTTGTACGCCCTGAGGTATTCGGAATGTCAGCACAGGAGAGGACAGGATACTCTCAAAGGGCGCATATCTTGAATTTTCGGAGGGCGGGAGTCCTTGCCCATTCGGAGGAGCGAGTGCTATCGCCCATGAGGGCGCACTAGCCCATTCCGCCCCAGTGTATTCATACCATACTACACCTCTACAGACACCGTGCTTAGTTTAAGAACGGATGTCTAATCACAACGCAGAATCTTAATCAATGGAGTTATAAAAATAATGTGGCTAATAAAGACATCTAGACGTGACGGACCCAAGACAATAGCATTTTTGTCTGCCGGAGTGATGCAATGTCTTTTTAATTTCAAGGAATTCATTGCACCTTGCGTTGGTACTTGCTCTACATGCAGGTTCTTGCGACATCGAAATACAAAACGCCTTTCTTTGCCATGTTTTGACACAGACAATTTATTTCTGGGCCCACCCTTGCCGTCTTTATGATCCTAAAACTCAGACAATGTCTGTTCAACGAACTTGCATTATGTGGCTCGACAGACGGGCCATTGTCTGCACTTAGAGATTAATCGATAAGCTGTGCAATATCTGGAATCGATCACGTGCGGGCATGAATTCGATATAATCGATGTCCGAGCCTTTTTATAATACCACGGCGCTGTTGCCAAATCAGGTATTGTTGAAGTAAAGATATTAACACGAGGTTAGTAGATTGTTTATGAACGGTGTGCCATGGATTCTTAAAAACACTTTTAATTCAATAACCTTAATCTTTTCTACAATGAGTATTTTTAAGTACTGCTTAATCCGCTTTAATTGTCTATTGGATTAGGAATTATTTGTTTTATTGTCCAATAAGCTGCGTAACAATGTAATAGAAGCTGCTTTATTTCATAAGTTAAGAGTTTTACATTTCTCATTTTTGTATTTTACGTGAATCGTCAGTTTATTAAGAACCGGGAGTATATGTATGAAGAATATGTGGTACTGTTTATTGGGGTTACTTATTTCACTGAAAAAGTGTCAAAGCCTCACTCACTGTTAAAATTCAAATCAAATCACACTTTAGTCAGACGGATAAAATTTTTTAAATGACATGATAGTGTGTAATTTACAATTTATCAGATAGGTTAATCCGTCTAGGCAGTAGAAGGCAAAGACTTTGGGGTCTCACAAAGCCCCTGCTACACAGAATTGGATGTAAGTAGCAGAAGTGGAAGTAATAAATAAGTAAATAAAATAAAAGAGCTGGTTAATTAGTATAGATATGGAAGGTATAAATTAAGAAAAAAGTGGTGATGCCATATCTATATCCAATAGATGTCTGCGGATGAGTTTTTTATATTGAGCAAAGGAATGAACAGATTTAAGTGAGTTAGGAAGAAGATCCCACACCCTAGGGCCAAAGCAACAGATGAGCGAGAGTCCAAGTTTCGTTCATGAGTACACTGGTATTAGATCGTTAAGATTTCTTGTAACGTGGGTATGATCAGGAAAGTGCAATGAAATGAGATCCGAATAAATGCCATTTTGTATGGTGTTAAGCATGAAGATGGAAGTTTTGCACGTAAATAATTTTTCGATTACTACCATCTGATAATCGTAAGTTATTTCAGTAGTTCTGGAAGAATGGGTTTGATAATTAAGGAGGCGGAGGTATTTTTTGTTTTAAGTCTGGTAAGTCTAATGAGATTAGACATGGAAGTGTTTTCCCAGATTAGAAAGCAATAGTAAAAAAAAAAATCATAGAGTAGTAAAGACCAAAAAGAATCGAGACGGGTAAATAGTAGATGACGTTTCGAATCACTTTAATATTTCTACTAATTATTTTACAGATATTGTTAATATGAATATCCTATTTAAGGTTGGATTGAAGAGTTACACAAAGAAAGTTTATATTTTGTGAAATTGAAAGCATTATATTATTTATACTGAGATTAAATTGTTTAGGGTTTATATTTTTTTGTTGGTAAAAAGAAGGCGTTTAGTCTTTGAGGTATTGAGTATTAGACAGTTACTTTTAAAGAATTTATCAAAGTATTTAATATTAGTATTAACCAAAAAGATTAGTGCGTTGATTTCAGTGCTTTTTTTTAAAAAAAAGGTACTCGTATCGTCAGCAGAACAGATAGCTTTATGAGGAGCTGGTAGATGGAAGATATCACTAATGTAGAAGTTTAATAATACGGGTCCAATATAGATCCCTGTAGAACATCGCAGAGTCTATAACCTAACGCAGAGCGGCAGCCATACTTGTGTACAAATTGTTCTCTGTTTGTTAACTAGTGTCAATAATTATAAACCTATTGTAATCGAGTGATTTGATGACCCGAATAAGACCACGTAAACTCCATGGTGCAGCAGGGAAGATCAAAATGAAAAGTGTTAAAATAGGATACGGAATTTTAGAATTAATCTACTGATTATCACTGCGTCTTATCCGTACTTCTGACATGACGGTTATCAGTATATAAGCTTGAGTTCTACGTCTTAAGACTAATCAGATAAAGACGGAACACAGCTGAACGAGACATCCGAAAACACAATCATCTTCCGTACTTCTCTATTAGAGAATAGAACCTGTGCAGTAGGGGAAAATAGAGCTTAACATAGCAACAAAGAATGCGTGTTCAGTGGGCATGTTGTAAATCAAATTTGGGAGGGAATTACAGAAAAAGGCGGGCCGAATTTTTATCAAGACAGATTTCACGATGTGTTTTGGATCTGCCCTAGGCGCGCCGCATACAACCTCCTTGACATTTCGGTGTTCCCTTTCCCTTTCATTTCTCTTCGCTCTATTTCTCCTGATCTTGATTGCTCGAGGTTTGCGCGAACGTCTGCTTTCTGCACACGCTGTTCCACATTCCGTTTTAGCAAGTAGCGGCCTTGCTGAAGATAAGCAAGAATACATTACTATTTATTAATTACAGATTAATCATTCTAAGACAAATTGCAGGAGCACATACCATAGTTAAGAATTTATTGGAAAATTCTGCAGCTTAGCTAGTTTGAAAAGTCAACGAGTAAATGATTTTAAGCAAATCCCACATTTTTGAACAATTTGAAACTTTGAAAAATAGAATAAAAAATGATTAACGAATATTTTAATGAAAATAAATGGTTTACTTCTTGCTTAAAGGAGATTAAATTAGAGGCTACATGTCACAAAATTTATTAAAATTTGTTAATATTGATATTTATCTGCTATAAAATAATTTATTATGGTACTGTCTACGTATATATATATATGGATCAACACACTAAAAACTGGATTTGAAATATATATTACGTAGAATATAAAATATTGATATAAATATTAATCTGGTTATTTCTATTAAATTTTGGTCCGATTTATTTTTATTTTATAAGTCAGTTCTTTCTCAGTTTGGCTTATATAAATATTAAAGCAATTTTATTTGAGTCGAATTAAAATTTTTAATAGAAAAAAGTTATTCATATTTTAAAATGCAACACAGGTAAGAGTCTCAGGGCTGTATTAAAGGTTTCGGGACCCTGGTTTCGGTCATTTTTTTCAGGGCCGCTTTTTGCACTAACTTTAAAATTTTCATTATTTTTTAGTAAGAGAAATGTCATATATATAATAAATAAATTTCTCTAATTTGTGACCCCTGTTCGTGCAGGGCTTGGGGTTGCCCCACACGTTAAAGTTTCATTCGAAAGCCTTTGATAAAAAAAATTACAAACATAAATGGTTTGAAAAAGCCACCGTAATCATAAAATTTGTTTCATCTGTTTCATACAATTGAAATTCTATGTTTAGTTAAATGCCCTATTTTATACAAATTTACTACGGTGTATTTGTGACCTTACGACAGTTTGATTTGACGCTTCTGTTACGTATGATGTTTGATTCATCAAATCTGCTAGAGTGTAATAAATTGGTTTTATACATTTTCAGTTTCATGCCGGTTTGATTTAACGCAATTATGATCATATAGGAATTCTAGTTGACCTTTTTGTATTCTTACTATATCAGTACAATCAAAATATTTCGTGAATTTATGATAGTTTGATCTCATTTTTACAAATTTCAGTGTTTAATGAACATTCACATTTGCAATTTTATATTTGCATTTTTTGTCGTAAATTTTAAATATTTAAAAAAATTGGTAACAGGTAAAATGATGGCTTCAAGCTTTAAAAGTACTCTAAATATACAACAGATTACAAGATCGTACTTTTTGTACGGAGTTCAAGAATTATTGAGAAATTGCTTAGTGTACGTTTGATCATTCTAGTCCGCTAATGAGTAATGGGGCTTTTCCAAACCCAGCGAATCATAAGAATATATACTGGGTATTTCATTAGACAGCCACATCCAAACACCAAACTATATTTTTCTTCTAAGATATTATTACCCTTCACGGGGATAACACAATTGCCAAATAATGGTCAACACACAAAGCCACCGGGGCGAGTTTTTGTGAGTTTTAAATATGATGTTTGATCATTCACTGTGAAGCAGAGAGCTGTGTTACAGCAACAAGCGCTCAATATATTCATTAGAAGATTCAGAAAGCAACATCATTGTAACAATACGAGCTGTTGATGAGGACATACTGTGAAGAACCTTTGATAAAAAGGAGGGCTCCGTTCGGGTGTGTTTGGCGGTTGAGGGGTGTGGAATTCATCGCATTTATTGTGAATGGCCTTATATTCTCACAAATTAAGGTCATTCATAAACCAAATATTAGGTTTTTATGTACAGTGGGAAGAAAAATATAGCCAAGTTTTTAGGACGGGGAGGGTTAATGAGAGAAACATCCTGTAGTAGTAGCGGTACAATAAAATATACAATAAGGATATATTTTATACATTCACCTCTCATTCATATTATAAGACTATTTACATAATGATCAATCGTATTAAATATTCTTCAATTCGGTTTAAAAACATTTTCCCATCTCGAGATGTTTCATCACCGTCTATATAAATTTGGGTGGAGGCAACGAGTAGGTAGAAATTTATACAAGACGTACTGAGAGCCTTGACCTCGTCCTTGTAAGTTCATTGATACCAGTCTTCATTACGGGTTTAGACCAGTTTTTTTCTAAAATACTTTAAGGTTGTTAAGACTTAAGCCACTGCTGGTCTTCGACCTCAACTGGCGGACGTCACGTTTTTCTCAGGGTCGGCTAGAGCCTGAATTATTATTTTTCCTTTTTTAGAGCAATGACAAAGATTAACAAGGTATGCCGAAGAAATGGGTTATGAACATTAAATGGAGTATTGTTGTCATTAATAGTTTCATAAGAATACTTTTCTTACTTACCAGAGTAATATGTGCGAATAATAACCAGCAAGCCTATACCTCCTTCCCCAGCAAAAACCTTCAAGCTCTTGCGTAAAGTATTCGGCAATGGTGAGAAGTGGGAAAGGCAGACCTTTCACTAATGCGTGCCTATATTCTTGCTTCATATCCGTCGCTAAAATAAAAACATATCATATATATATTTTACCAATACGTTATATGATATGGTAGATTATTTTTGGAAACTTTCAGTGAAAAGTGATACCTTTAAGAAATGTTTCTTTTCATATTTGATATGCAGTATAGATTTTACATATATGTAGATATGCAAGCATGAACCCATACAAAAATAAAGAAATATCGGATCTGTGCATTTATTGTTAAAAGTCTTTAGTGGTTGCACATTTTCATGGCCAATGACTATCAACAAATATTCGAGAGGATTGGCGAAACTGCATTATTGGTAATATTTAAGCAGTAGTGGTAGTAGTAGAACATTACCAAGTAGTAGGCAGTAGAACAATACTGAGTAGTAGTGGTAGTAGTAGTACAGCATCAGAATAATACTAAAGAGTAGTATACTGCTACTGAGTACTAATAGTACAATAATGTACTCGGGTGTAGATAAGAACTAATGGTTAGTTCTGCGGGATTTGAAGTACGGCACGAAACTAAATTAGTTTACCAAGATTCAGATGAAACGTAATTACGTCAGGCATAGGCGTGCGGAAAAACAAGATATTTATTAGTTGTCAGTTTGGTGATCATTTACCATGAAAGTGGACTTTTTCGATAAAACATAGAGCATTGAGATTGATTCCATTATTATTTTTTTCCTCAAAACCACTAATTTTGTTATGTCAAAAGAAACCATTTGCAAAAAAAAAAGAAAAGAAAGCAAAATATTTATTAACTGAGATAAGAAACTCCTCAAGAATACTAAATTAAGAGAAAAAGTCTTTGATAAGTGGTCGTTTGACAGTAATTAACAACAAAAGTTTTCCTTGGACCCTATATAGGTTCATGATTTCGATACAAGACATATAAACGTCTTTTTTTGCTGCTTAACAGTAGTTTTGTTGTAGTTTTAAAACCTGAGGAATACTAAAATATAGAAACAAGTTGTTTAGCAGCTGCAATGCTCGATTTACGTATAGGCCCCGCAGAAACATGGCGCTACTTATGTTTAAGCGTTATTTTAACTTTATTTTAGGACCCAGAATTTTAGTATGTTTCTATATTTGTATATCCATATTTAGCTTGTCAAATCATTATATTATAAAATGTCTTCTGCTCTATAAAAACTACGATTTCGAGGTTTGGGCTCCCTACTTTTTTTCATTTAGTTCACATGCCTATAGTCATACGCATGCGCTTTGGATCTCTACAGGGTTTAAGCTGGCTCAAAACATGCTGTCGCAAAAATGCTAAAATGGGAAAATAATTTGTAGCAAAATGCTAAAAAATATTAGTTGCTTTCGCTGCTCGAAAAATCGTATCAATGAAATTATTTATATCAACGATGCTTAACAGGTGCTGTTAAGAATTTTGAAGAGGAAACAAAAAGGAACAAGAAAAGATCGCTGAAGTGCAAAACGGATATTCTGGAATCGGGGAATCCTGTTTTCAGAGAATAAACTGTGGTTAAAAATGCCTGTCGCATTTTCGCGATGGGCAATAATTTTTTCTTCGCATTTTCGAGCAACTCGTCGAAATGCAACTGCAGCTTAAACCCTGGATTTCTACAAGTGTCCATAGGCTTAGAAGCTGATTTATTATATTTTTTAACTTGATTTTTCCTTGAGCTTGGACCAACGATAGACGACCAGTCAAATGTCAGACAGCGCGGCTCGGTGACGTCACCAATTCCAATAACCCCGCAATTACAATACTCTTTAATTAAGACAGTGCCGCCTACTCTCAACAAGTCTTCAGGACAGCCCTGGTTTTAAACTCCCATTGCTATGAAATATTGCATATGTATGTAAGAATATATGAAATTATAGCTCGGTATCCCCACCATCGTAAGCCTGTAACGCACTTATGAATTTTCTGCATATGCCTATGGGAAGATGTAAGTGCTTCCAAATAGCGACATCCGTTTTAGAGCATGCAGTCAGATGGTTGGGAAGATGTTCTTATCGACATATTTAGAATAGAATTCAACGAGTCCTAAGTTGAATTCCTTTAAAATCACTGTTGCACTGCAAATAAATAAAACACTCTCCTATAAAACAACTATAAAACTACTATAAAACAACTATAAAACTACTATAAAACAACTATAAAACTCTCCTAATGTCCATATACGCTAGAAAATTAAAGTAAAACATGATTGAGGGGAACTTCGTATTACTTTAGTTCTCTAGCATTTTAAGATATTTATTACGAAATGTGAACGGAATAAAACACCGTGAAAATCGGTTATAACGACCTCCAAGGGACCGTGCAAATTCGGTCGTTATAAACGATATCTTTTTAAAATAATAATAGCTTATAGTAATGCGCTCTATTGTTTTATAATTTTTTTGACAATAAAAAATATTAAACTTTTTGGTTTCAAAATTAAATAAAAATATACTTAATTATAATGAATTTAATTTCCGTTTATATTATGTTATAGCAACACTTAATACACAGTACTTTCTTAGTTTTTTAAATTGAAAAAATTGTAGAAAATACTACTAAAGTATATAATGTAGAAAACAAATCTAATGAATTATATTTATTATATTATACTAATGACTTCAGAACAGTGCCGGTTTAAGAGTTTTATGGGCCCTACGCTGAAAAAAAAGAATGAGACCCTTAAGAATATCATCCTCGTGATATTAAATTAATAAATCAAATAGTCAAAATTAAATAATTTTGATTTAATAATATTTTGATTATTTAATAATGAAATAATCAAAAATTTTAAGTTCAATATCTTTAATATTCAGGTTTAGCATTAATAAAAATTACTCTTACATTTGTAAATAAACAAGATTAGAATAACGCTTAAATTTTGATAACTAACTTTAAATTTTAATAACTAACCTACGTGGTTCTGCTTTATGACTGTCAAGTCGCGTCGTTATATCCGATACGAATTTCCCTAGTTAGAATCTACGTAGACTACAAAACTGCCTTCGTTATATACGATGTCGTTATAACCGATATACAAGGTGTGATCAAAAAGTATCGGGACTGGTGTTCTACGGTTATTATGAAAAATACACGCAAAGTGACGACGCTCGACGGATATTGACCTTGAACTCTCCCACGCATGCACCAAAAGTCACAACGTCATAGCTCCCACCACTTCTTTACAGTAGATCTTTGAACAAATGTCATACTGTGTTGTCGTCCATTTATTATGTCAGAGAAAGTTGAACAAAGAATCTGAATCAAATTTTGCCAAAAGCTTGGCACCACCTGTGCTGAGACCTAAGCAAAATTGAAGAAAGTTTGTGGAGAAGAGAGTATGAGTCGCACAAGAGTTTATAAATGGTTTAAATGTTTTCAAGATGGCCGTGAAATTGTCGAAAGTCATGAATGTCTGGGGAGGCCCTCAACTATCAGAACTGACAAAAACATGCGCCTTCAGCTGTGCGGGAAAATCGTTGAATTGCTATTTTTGAGGTATTTGTAGAGTACAACATTAGCTACAATTCAGTTCAATCTATTCTGACTCAAGATTTGAGTATGAGACGTGTGTTTGCCAAGTTTGTGCCAAAACTGCTATCTGCAGGCAAAAAAGAAGACCGGCTTTCAACTAAGCTCTATCTTCTTAAATGGCCACGCATTTAATTCTCTAGATCTTAGATCTATCGTATTCTCCAGATATGGCACCCTGTGACTTTTTGCTCTTTCCAAAAATTAAGTCCCACTTGAAAGGAAGATGATATCAGGGTGTCGAGGAAATCTAACAGAATGCGACGAGGGAGCTGCTCGCTATCCCAGAAAATGAGTTCCAGTCAGTTTCCAGTTTTCCAACAATGGAAAAAACATGGGATGAAGTGTGGGACTTTAGACGGGGACTACTTCGAAGGAGATTAAATGCCAAATCTGCAAGTACGGTAGTTTTTTTTTAGCCCCGGTCCCGATACATTTTGACAACACCTTGTATTTATTATGGCGGAGAATAGCAAACCAAACTTCTTGTAAAAATTCCATCGTTATATGCGGTTGGTCGTTATAAACGATTTTCACTGTACATGGATTTAAGATTCAGAAGAACCAAAGGGCAGTATTTTTGTGTGAAATAATTTGTACCTTTTCATGATTCGGCAGGACTCAAGTGGCCCGCAGGCCGCGGGTTGGGGACCCCTGCTCTAAACCATCACCATCAGCGTAATAAATACAAAATTTAGTAAGGAGCATTGTATGCGAAAATGAAATTAGAAATGTAAATAGAATATTAATTTTATGGTAAAGTGAACGTCATCAAGCAGAAGCACATTTAAATTAAACACTGCTTTGTGGGTGTCTGTTATCTCTGTAAAGAGTTGTTAACAATAAGGCCTTAACCAGAAATTTTTTTGTGGAGGCAAGAATTTTTTACAACCTCGCTAATGAGTAAGTACTGGTAGCAAAAACATTACGGAAGGGGGGACGGGCCTTTGGGACCACCCTCTGTCTCTGGCCCTGTTTGACAACAAGCTGCCTTCTACTGAGATACTGCCCCCCCCTCCCAATATTTTTATGCCGTCGGCGCCCATGCGCAGCCCTATACAAGAAAACCGATATGTAACGAGAAGCTTGGGACCAAAGGAAATGTTCGCTATATTCGATCCGTAAAAATCTTGTTCACTTAAAACGATTGAGGCCCTGCGGTGGCGCAGTGTGGTAACGCGTTCTCCTATTGCGCGGCTAATCCGGGTTCGACTCCCAGCAGTGCAAAAAGAACGCTTACTCAGAGATCTCATAAAAGATCGCACTGCTCACTGTAGTCCGGGGTTTGGTTCCCCAGGCCTTAAGAGGTTCGGATTCCTCGGAAAACTGTAGGTCCCGGCGCAGCATGACCACTGTAGTCTTTGAGCCGAAAAAACAAACAAACAAATCAAACGATTGAATTCTATTGCACTTAATCATTATACCAAACAAGATTAACGTTTTCTTCGTTACATCCAGAAAATCGCTAAATGCGTGCTTGTTACGGGCGCCGTTGGCTGGGGGACTCGTCTCCCAATGTTTGATTGCATGTCCCCCACCCCAATTTCAAACAAACAGTTTATAACAGCTTACGTCGTTCAAAATTTAAAATATTTTCTTTCTTTTTTTTTTAATCTAAGGAATGCGGTTATATTTTTCGGCGTAGTGTATTTAGTGCGAAATAAAAAAAATGCACTTTGTCATTTATTTGATGTAATTATAGCATTTGTTGTATTGTATTATATAGTTCTCTTTTCTTCATGGCAGCGTTTTCATTGAAGTGTTATTATTTCAACTTCCAAATTTTCAATTATTTTCCATTTTTTTTTTCAAAATTTCAATTTTCAAATTTCCGAACTTTTTAATAACGTTACAACTATAGTTTCTATATTTCAATTTCGCAAGCTCAAGGACCTTTTTGTTTTATTTGTTTTGTAGTTTACGGCTCAAAGACTACAATGGTCATGCTGCGCCAGGACCTGCTATTTTCGAGAATCCGAACCTCTTTTGGCCTAGGGATCAGAGCACTTTGGCTAGGAAACAAACTGACATTCATAATAGACCACCAAGTATATATCAGGCGAATGTAATCACTTGTATCTTGATAATGTTGCAAGTCATTTTTTTCACCAAACTGATATAAACCCTCAATAACATCATCATTAAAAATTTGCAAAACAAACTTCACATTCTGCCGCTCAAGGTTTGTTGGTATAAATGCCTTTAAGGTAATTCCATAAGCAAATGTCAATAAATGTTCCGTTTCAATTGAATGCAGCTTTTTTAATGTCCCAAAACAAGCAGTTTCTGTAATGTGATTATTTTCGAAATTAGGATAACATATACACTGACCTATGTTCTTTTGGTTTAACCAATTATTTCTGATGCATTTTAAAATAATTACAGGCAGGGTCATAGATAAAAAATAATGGAATACTAATATCTGATGGGCGTTTATAAACAAAGCCATGTTTAGGAGGAACGTTGAAAAAGGACATAGCTCTACCATTAATTGCATTATTATCAGAACTCACACATATTTTTGAAATCAATTTCTTCCAAGCCTAGTATTACTTTTTTAATCACAATAAATAAATTTTTAGCATTTATTTTTTGTATTGGCAATATGTGTGCAACATCTTTGTATGTTGATAAAAATCTTTGCACCATGAAAACATATGCACTAGTTGCATATTTTTCCCCTGTGACCTCCTCCCCCCCTGTGTTCAGCCTTGGTTTGGTTACAACTTAATTGTTGTAAGAAAATTTGAATTACTTGTATTACGGTGACTTTTTGCAATAATATGAAGATGCAATGGGTCCATAGAGAACTTTTCTAAAATAAACAATCGCACCGAAAGGAATTTTTTGAAAATCGGCAATATTTAAGGATGAGAGGTGGTGGGGGGCTTGGCATAGGGCACCATATTATATAAGCCTGGTCTTATCGCCAGGTGCCAAATAAGTCGTTAAAGTCCATATTTGGTATATGAAAAATGAAAACCCAGAAAAAAAAAACTTACTTTTTAAAACGTTACTATGCAAACATCTACAATATAAACCACTTAAAGAATAAACAAATTCTCAGTAAAAATTATTAATTAAAAAAAAATATATGTTTCTGATGATTAGTAATGCGTGAGATTCACGGGGGCGGCGGAGGCAGCTTCAAGCGGTACACACGAATTGTACTGACAGTTTGTGCCCAAATTTTCACGTTAGTTTTATTACTTATTTCTTTGGCAGCCCGTGGCTACGATAGTGCAAGTAGAAGGGAAAAAAAAAGAAGTTTAGAGGAGTAAAAATGTGTGAACCAGATGGAAAACGGAGCAAGTGGTGACATTTGGGCAAATGGGTGGTCCGACCGAGTTTCGAGGCGGTCTTGTCACGTGACGGAGTTGCGAGCTTACCGAATGAATATAAGCATGAATTGAATGTATAACATTTTTTTTTTTGATATACAATAAGGTGAAAATGCACTATGTGGCACGATGTCACCCGATGGTTTACTTATGTATATATACATGTTGCCAAAAACATGCAAACCTTTGTTTAATATCAAATAGGATGCTTTTGCTTTTAAATGACAGCGCATCTAACTATGGAAACTGTAAAGACTTTAGTATGATTAGCATAATCGACATACTTTATCTGTGCAATTGATCGACTTTAGTATGGTTTAGTCAAATTGCTATAATTATTATAGCGTAATTATTAATAAAGGGGAAAAAGGAAAGAGAAGGAAAATTATTTTTCTAGCGAATTAATAAAAAAAGGGCACACTTATTATTACAGAATATTTCTGTAAAAGCCAGGATTATTTTCTAGGATACTCATGATGAAGGGGCGATTGTGCTCCAAGGAAAGACATCATAAAGGACAACTACGTTTTACAAAATTATGATAAAGGTTCAATTATTCTTTTGTAGTAATTACGATAAAATTATACGATCACTTTTAATACTGCAATTATAAAAATTATGATACAGTAATAAAATTGTTTCTGCGTGCCCTATTCAACCCTGATATAAATAATATAATGCAATCAAGGCGAACTGAACCAAATTGTGAACATTTGTATAATGTTGTTTTAAGTATTGTTGAATTGTTTTGGCATTGTACGCCTTGTGTAGTAGTTTACTTCCAGTTGAAAGTTTTTGGAACTCTCAGAAGTATGTTTTGTTATCTGATTTGAAATTAACATAATACTTGAACACTCTTATACTTTTCACACGATGAAGGACACAATTCTTTATCTTTAAATATTTTGTTTCGCTTTTAATTTAAAGCACTTTTTACCTGTGATTGTTTTAACAAAAAATTTTGGTAATATTTTGGTCAATACAGTGCGCCCCATAATTATAAGGAAATATGTAAAAATGAAATGATTTTTTCAGTATTTGAAATTTACTGAATTCATTAAAACAGCTGTGGGAAAGAAAGAAAGAAAGAAATTGCCTTTTTATACATAGTTTAATGAACGGAAATTGCTTAATTTTTACGTTTATTAGTATTTAATGAAAATGAATTTAAAAAAGTGCCCCAGAATTATATGGAATTTCAGAAAAATGGCAGAAAAAGATGCGCAACGATATGCAAATTTGCTTGACATCAGAACTTTTTAAGTAAGAAGTGAAGTAAACAGTCTGAAACGGTTCAGATGCGTTTTCGAAAATGCTACGTGAGAAGTAGATATCGTTCGGCGAAACTATTCAGATTTGGAAGTTGTACAATGAAGGAATGAAAGTAAGTGAAATTTCAATATAGTTAGAAAGATACAAATTTTCTAATAACAACGTTTTAAGTGGAAACAGAAATCATCAGTCGCAGAAGCGAACTAGACGCCGTAATAATATTTTTCCTCTAACGGAGCGATTGATCCAGAAACACGTTGTTAGTGATTATATGTCTGTATGAAAAATAAGTCATTTGGAAAAAGTGAAAATACTGAAAAGTAGTGTTCACAGAAGGTTGAAAAAGACACCATATGTGATATATGCGATTTTTTTAAAGGAACCGCCTTTAACTACAAACCACAAACACGAGCGATTACAGTGGACCAAGAATCATATGTCATGGGAGAATGATTGGCTGCAAGTATTATGTAGCGATGCGAAAAAAAAAAACTATACCTCGATGGGCCGGATGGCATCAAGCATTGCTGGCGTGATTTGAGATACAACAAACGAGGAGTAATCAGTTATGATATGGGCATTTTTTGGCTTCAGTGGTCAAGGTCATATTTGGCTTTTGTCCGGACATTAAAATTCATTAACATATAAAAAAAACTTTTAAAAGACAGCCTATTTCTCGCTGCGGAGAAAATAGACAGTCCTGACTGGATTTTCCCGTAGGAAATCATGTCTATTTTCAGAGCAAGTTCTACGATGTCATGGTTGAGATCCAAGAATGTGAAATTATTGTTGTGGGAAGCTCGTAGCCCGGATCTTAATCCCGTTGAGAACTTTTTGGGTGTTTTAATTCATATTGTCTACGCTAATCACAGGCAATCTGCAACCATCAAAGAACTCAAAGCAGAAATAATAAACTGTTGGTATAATATTGAATACACGATGATACATCGTTTAGTAGATAGTACGCCAAAACGCGTATGTTATGTTGTTAAATGTGCAGAAAGCTCAATTAATTATTAATTGAGCTTGAAATTTATATATTATTATTTTTTTATTTGTTTTCATATAATTATGGGATAGTTCCATATGACTGGATTTGTAAAGTCATCATACTATTTCATTTATATAGGTTATCAACGTTCGCTGAAAATGTATAATATTCAGCTTTTTAAAAAGTGTATTTCATTAATATAAATATTTTTTATTTTCTTCATTAAATTCTTGTTTTTCCAAAAAACTATGTTTCCATATAATTATGGGACACACTGTATGTGCAAATTAGTAAGTCGTAGCAGATATGAAATTGAATAATTTTAAACTACTCATAACATATTCATTTATATTGTGATCAACTTTTTGAGATTTCTTCTTACTTTATATTACATTAATTTGCATTGTAAATTTGAATAAAATAAACTAATTTTATAAACTTGACTAATTTACGATTTTAGGATGTTTTACGATTTTAACGGAAAATAACGATTTCTAGACCACTACCTTATGCATCTGTTTTGCCGTTGAGTAAATATGTTTCAATTAAATATTTATTTTTTTTAAATGGAAGAGTCATGTTCAAAATTTTAATTTTTATCGTTTAGCATTTTTCTATTCTGAAAATTGGAGTTTATTGATAAAGCGCAAAATTTGAACGAAAAAATTTTATTGTATATTAAATGTATATTTTATTATTTATTCAATATATATTTTATTATTTATTCAATGTATATGTTATTATTTATTCAATGTATATTTTATTATTTATAAAATGCCCATTTTATTAGTATATTTAACGTATTTGCATTTTGCCTTTTGCTGTTTAAACGCAAAGAGATCAGCATTATAAACATAGAGGAAGAAAGAAAAAAATTTGAAAGGGGAATATTCCAAAATGCACCATAACATTCATATATTAATAAAATCCAATATATAATAATATCATGTAAAGAGGTAAAAACACGATATAAAACGTATGTGCAGATAGTATGTACTATATATATGCAATAATAGCCCGATAAAAAATTGCCATGAAAGGACTCGAGATTCGGGTTGTCCACGAGTAGGTCGAAGTCACAACCCATGTTGTGATACAGTGTTACTGAAGTAGCTGGGAGGCGTCCTCATTTCCCTTCGTCTCATATTTGCAAGTCCTCTTGCAGGACGACAAATGGCAACCTCGCTTCGGGCGACCGAGCCCTCATTTCTTCACAGGCTCTGACCCTAGTTATACCACCATTGAAATCTTCACCATGAATCACTTTCCATTCCCACTTCTTCTTTTGGACGGAAAAACAAAGAAAGGGAAAGTTTTTCCAACACATCCGACATCAGGTAGAAACAAAACGTTTTTGCCTCGGGGAGGAGGAAGTTTTTAATCCTTCCCCTAGCAATGACATTGATAAAGGAAGAATAGAAAATGGGGATGATAATTCTCCATGGATGGTGATTAAGCTAATAATATGGAGTTGATGACATGCTCTTGTCGACGATGTACTCGGAGTTGGTGATGTAGATCGAATATCGTTTAGGATTCGACTTCTGTGCGTACCCATTGATGTTAATCGAGAGATTTTGCCCTCGATTCTGTCGAGTTTTCACTTACGGTGGCTCCTGCATACAGTCGAATCTCGTTAAGACGAAGATCAAAGGGAACAGAAAATCTGTTCGTATTAACAGTAATTCGTCTTCTCAATAAAGGATAGTATTCTACACAATCTGACGGGACTTCAGAAAACGGTTGGTATTAAAAGTAATTCGTCTTAAGCGTGTTCGTCTTAACGAGGTTCGACTGCATAATGATTCTACCTACAACTACTACAACAACAAACCTTTCTTTAACGGCATTTACCTCGGCTGATTTCCAATATTACTAACGTGTATTCAACTTTTCTATAACGGTACTGCGTTTTGAGCAAACCTGTGTATAATGATTATTTTGTGCTTTTTAAACTCCAGCCATGCGTTATGTTAAAACCTTTTAAAGTAATAAGGCCTCTGAAAATCCATCAATGTTGAACACAAATATATTAATGGTTCCAGAATTAAGGGAATATTTTTTTATACGTTTCGAAGAAAATAGGCTTTCGTCCCTTGCAAATGTCTTTCGAAAATCCTTCAGTTGTTATTCCTGAACTGCAGCGATAATGGAACAACTTTTAGTTTCCTCTTGGTTATCTACATTTGTAATCAGCAATATTGTTTAGTAATTTGTAATCAGCAATATTGCTTAGTAATTTGTTATACATATCATTAAGCATAATGTTGCATCTGCATTGAATACAGTACAATACCTTATTTTCCATGCTACGGGTTTGTCAATCCTGTACATGGGGCAAGAGTAGCAAAACCTAAGGTTAATTTCCTCTCTCCATATACTGGCTTAAGTTTCATTTCTTATAATTAGTCTTCTTAATTTGTTTCTAAATTCAGTTTCTGACGTAATATTTTTTATTTCGTTTGGTATTGAATTCCACATCTTAATGCCGTAATAATTTATATTACCGGAACCCATGTTTGTTTTTATTTTTTTAATTTTTAAAGTTTTCCTTGATCAACTATTGTTCATATTTGGTTTATTTTCTATATTTCCTCAATATACTTCCCTTTTTTTATTCGATTAAATATCATTATCAAAATTTTAAATCCATGTATTTGATCTAAATTCATTATATTATTTTCAATTTTTATTTCTTGTTTTTTGTTTTTTTTTTGCGTTACATTGTTCCAAAATCTATTTAATATTGTTTGCATACTTTTTCGAATTTTTATATTCATATTTCCCCAGATACTATTTCCATATAGAATATAACTATATATAAAGGAATTTTTATGTGTATGGGTAGCAGATTCATTAATCTTAGTATTACTACTACACTTTTTTTTATTAACTTCCAAAATATATTTATTCCAATTTAAACTTCATTTATATAAATACCAAGGAACTTAATTTCATCTGTTTCCTTTATTTCCTTATTATCTAACTTTAATATTTCCAAATTATCTAATTTTTTATTTATATTATGAAAAAGTATATGCTTAGTTTTTTCTCTATTAACTATTAGTTTATTATTTTTAAACCACTGATTTAGAATTTTTTAGTTTTAATTTTGACTTGATGAAGAGGTTTTCTTGTGACATATCTCCAAAAATCAGACCTATGTCGTCAGCAAAACAGTTTGCATTATCGTCACTGTCAGTAATAATATTTATGTATATGAGAAACAATGGTGGCCCAAGTATTAAGCCTTGGGGAACTCCACATGTATTTTGCTCTTGATTAGAATGTATATGATTTATTTGCACAATTTTAGTTCTACCTGTTAAATAACTATGAAACAATTTAAGCACATTATCTCTAACTCCATACATTTGCATTTTAATTAATAACAATGATTGGTCTATTTATAATATCGAAAGCCTTGCTTAAGTCAAATAATATGCCTATAACAAATTCTTTATTTTCAATTTTTTGTTGAATTTTATTAACTGTTTTAATGAGGACATCCTCTGTTGTCCAATTTTTTCGGAACCCATATTGTCTTGAATTTAATATATTATATGTGTCCAAATATTTCAATAGCCTATTGTATAATAGTTTTTCAAAGATTTTTGAGAATATAGGAATTATTGAGATTGGTCTATAGTTTGATAGATTTTTCCTATCCCCTTTTTTAAATATTGGAAGAACTT
>QLNU02014176.1:46533212-46544789 GCA_006491805.2 Dysdera silvatica | reverse complement strand
ATATTTTTTCTTCAGTCTGTATGTTTACAAAGCATAAATCTATTATACTTTGTGATCTATCATCTACCCTTGTTGGTTCGTTTATTTTATTTCAAATCCCAATGATTCCATGAGGTCTAATAATTTTTCTTTGTTTAAATTTTCATTTTCCATTCTGATATTAAAATCCCCTATGACCAATATTTTATTTATAAAAGTATTTTTAAGGATGTTTAATTTATTTCAAGGTTCATAAGGAAATTATTTATTTGTCCCTGTGGTGGTCTATATAAAGCCAAAAATTTTAAATCGCTTATTTTTACCCCTATCATCTCCACATCTTCCTCCATGATTAAGGATTCTTCTATTATTTCATTGTCAATTTCGTTTTTTACATAGATGGATACATCTTCTCCTTTTTTTATTAACTCTGAACACTGCATTTTCAATATCCGTTTACATTCAGATTTAAACATTCCTTTCTCCATGTCTCTGTAATAATCACTATTTCAGGTTGATTATTATCTTGGATTATTCTTCAGTTATTGCGATTTTATTCTTTAAGCTTTGAGCGTCCACGTAGAAGATTTTGAGTTAGTTGTTCAAAACCCCTTGCGTTCATTCTCATTGACAACCATCTTTGGCTTGAGACGTTCGTTAAGAGATCCAACATAATTCTATAAGACTTTTCATCGAGCCGCCCAAGTATAAATACATTTCTTGTCCTTAATATAGATTCCTGGGATAAAACGCTTAGATAAACAAGTTTAGAATTATGTTTATGAATTATGAGTGATCTCTGTTGAAGTTTAGCGTTGGTATGTGTCTGGAAAACCGTTTACCAATTCCAAACTTTGAAATAAAAAATTGATTGGATCATGAGATATTGACAGATTTTGACATTTTTCCTCAAATTCGACTACTTTCCCGTAAAATCAGCATTTAAATATTTTCTGGTGTAAGGAAAGGCCTATTTCAACGTCTTCGGATATTTATGACCGCCATAAACAAGGCAAAACGCGACGACCGGAAAAACCATTATCCCGTAAATGTTTAGAAGTGTATAGAGACAGAGGTCAGACGATCAAACGCATGGGAGACACTGTTTACACGCACGTCAGACCAAGCGTGAAGCGTTTAGTTGTATGCATGAAAACAATGTCTTAACTAACGGCAGATTTATAGCAGAAAGTACAAGTAAGAGAGCTTTCAACCACACAAATGCTTATTTAGAAGGTTTCGTATTCAGTGGATATTGCTATTAGCTAAAGCGGGGTACGTGGGGCCCACAATGGTTTTTTGTACGGTGTTTTTAGCTCGGAAATATACTTTTAGCGGTTAATTTTGTGAAGGATAATTTTTAAAATATCTTTCTTTGGATTTTATATAGTACTGGTGGTTTCAGTTGACTTGTCTAAATCACAATTCGTCTGTAAATATTTGCGTTTACCAGGATTCAAATGCGGGATTATGTTGAAACAAGGTTTTTCAAAATAGGAAGTGCTTATAAATTGTTTGACATACTCAGTATAATCAATTCTAAAGTATATGCGGCACTTTGTCCGAATTGGAATCCGTCTTTTCAACAATGAAAAGCTTGGTAGAACGCCCAAGTATATTTCTTTATTATAATTTCATTATATTTTCAATTCCTTCTATTAGCTCACACTCTCCCTATATATATATATCTTGTTCAAATTTTCAATCGTTAATAAAATACTTTCTATCCATCCAATCAAGTTCAAATAAATTTTTTTAAACTTGTAGTGGATGACACTTGATGTTAATACAGTTTTTTCAAATATTAATTCATTAATTAAATTTAAATGATTTTTTTTTTGCTTTCCTTTGGTGTATTTGGCGATTAATGCTTGCCGCCAATTACAGCCAAATGTCGCCAAAATTGCTTTTCGCAATTTTTCCCTTTCTTCCCTTTTATTTGAGCAGCGCATTGAAGGAATTGACTTTAAAAAAAAAATTTTTATTATATTTTTTATTAAAATTTCCCGTAGTAAAATTTTTTAAATCCACGTAATAAAATAAACATGCGATTATGGGTTTCAGAAAGGACACATGAGCCCGCCGAAGACAGGCGTTGTAAAGGTGATGCAGTGTTTTCTTTGCAACAAATTTCCCTGCTGATTAATATTAGTCAACGTCGTGATATCCTTGATCGAAACCCAAGACTCACTGTTTGAAAATATCTGGTATAGAGCATTAGTGACGAAGACAGGGAAATACATAAGTGTGTGTTGAAACACATGGGCAGGAATACACATGTGTAGATCGAAACACATCAGCAAATATAGTCAGACGTGCGTTAAACACAGCATAAATATAAAGAGCGCAAGCCTTGGAATTTATAAAATGTACTTTTTTTTTAAAATGCCTGCATTTTTTTAATAATGCAAAATTTTCAATAAATGCACTGTATAAGAACTGCATATTGCATAATAAATGCATGCAATAATATATTATCTCAAAATTGATAGTATTTTCAAAATTTATTTTAGTTTGCTGGTGGTCGTAATCCAGAAAGGAGGGTATCATACATGGTGCTGTTAAGGAAATGCAACATTATGCATTAGCATAATTTGGGGGGGGGGACGCTAGGGGGCAGCTTAACCCTATAAGAAAAATTTTAGCTGCTTTAAGAAGACGCAAATTACGTATGAATGCTATGCACGGGACATTGTTGTGGGGGTCATACCCCATTAGATAGATTCTATCTATGCCAATGTGATTTAAATGAGTTATATATTACCATTATTAGGATGCGAAACTACACTGTGGACTCTTTCTACTTAAAAAGCATCTGTAAAAGAACTGTCGACTTTTTCTATTTAAAAAGCATCTCTGCACATATTTGGTAGTATCCTATCTGTTCCACTTTCTTCTTTTAAGCTTCCTTTCAATTTAATCTCTATATTGATCCATCCAGCCATGTCATTTATAACATAGCTATTTATAAAAATGAATATTCACACTTCGAGCTTCATGGGTTGCGCCAGACTTTTCGATCTTTGCCCATTTCTGCTCACGCCGATCAATACAAAACTAATTACACATTTTGTTTTACATCATTGTCACTTTAAAATTGAATTCGCCAGAAAATAAAATTTGTATTATGTATCTTCAATTTTTTTTATGCAATATAAACGTTGGTGCGAAACTTGCATCAGCTATGTAGATATGAGGGGCAGAAAAAGCAGCGACCTCCCCCTGTGTCCCCCCTTGTGTTCATATGTGCAGATGTGTTTAAATGAAATTAAAAATTAAATTTCTAGTATCCACGTTCTGCCTCACAAACTAGAATTCTCATTGACCTACATGTTATCAATTATGATATTATTGTCCTTCTTAGGGCTACAAAATTACCATAAAAGTGATCGGTATTTGACAATGAATGGCAACGAGGTCTCATTTTCTATGTTATGGCAGTCCATTGTTAAAAATTAGCAATATTTGGGCTCCAACTATGACGACGCTAGATCGAGTCCAACCTAAGTCTTTTTCCTTATTTACAATTTTCGTCATAAAAACTGGACACCAGGGACTCTGTAGATTGTTCCGTTCATACTCAATTGCCAATCACTTTCGTGGTAATTGTGTTGTCCCTGAAAAGGGAAATAATGTCTCAGTTTGTAAAATACATGGGCCGAAGAGCTGTAATTTGAGCCTCAAAATGCGTGTACTGACAATTTAATTGTTCAATTTCTTTTGCATTAAAAGGGGTAAAATCCAAATTTACATTGCTTTTAACGTTAAATACTAGCACAATTTTTACATGAACCCTTACTTTGTAGAAACTACTGGGTAAATCAAACCAGAGAGAGAGAGAGAGAGAGAGGGTTAAAATATCAAAACTAATCAAATTTATCAAAAAGTTGCTAGTTCCTGAATTTACATGAAAAAGGGAAGGAAAATCCCACAAGGATAACTCATAAAAAGGTCAAATTTAGAATTTATCCGGCAACACCCAAAGCAGTTATCAAGGCCATTATGCATATGTCATAAACCGTTATCGTTAAACTTCTTCATACAAAATTTCTTTCTCAATTTTCCTTTGATTTTAAAATAGCAATTACTGAAATCGGTATATTTTCCCATAGGGTTGCTTTATTTTGCCTTCAGATATGTGGATACCATAAATGGCAAAATAGCCCCAGTTATTTCCCCCTTTTTCCGATTATAGTAAATTCTATGCTATACGTTAAGGTTGTTTAAATCAGTGGTTTCCAACTGGTGGTCCGCGAAGGAGTTCCAAATGTTCTGCGAGATGGGTCATTATTTAAAAAAATTACTGAAAAAACAAAACAAAAATTATTATTATTAAATAATAAAATTAAATATAAAAATATAACGGATGGTATATTTTTAGCATTTTGCCCCCCTCAACAACTCTTGAAGAAAAGCTGCTACGCTGTTGCATGTAGGGACTTTCTGGTGAAATGTAGAGACTTTCTATTGCTGCCACTAGGGATTTCACCTTGACAGCACTGCTTTGTTTGGCTTCACTGTTGGCAACACTGCTTTGTTTACTTCTATACATCCAGATCCCCCCAAAAAAACACCCGGCCCCTTTTTTCCTAGTCAAGTTGTGCAGGGACGGATTTAGAGGTCATTCGGGGGGCGATTAATGACTTGATTTTTGAAAATGATACCTCATTGGACCTTTACCTTGTATCTTTTCAATGTTAAATTTTCATTCAAACGGAAGCGATAGCTCCACCCTAAATCGGCCCCTGAACTTGTGAGAATTTTTCAAAGTGGTCCGCGGGTACAATTGAAGTGAAAAAGTGGTCCGCGGCTTAAATTGAGTTGGGAACCACAGGTCTAAACCGAAGTCCTTCCAAAAGAAAACAACATGAAAAAGGTTTTTAGAATAAGACCAATGTGTGGAAGGGGGGATCAGAACATTCTCGAACGTTCTAGTTACAAAGAAAAGCGATTACAACTACACCAGGCCGTCAGTTTCCAAAACTATATAAATATCCTTCGTTTTGCAAATTAAAATTATTTAATGCGAATTATACATAATATTAGACGCCGATAAAGAACGTTTTAATACGAATAATTGACATGATCAAAACGCAACACGAACGATTATTTTAGAATTTGCATTACAAATTAATGGCTAAAACTGAAGTTTGCTTAATTATTTAATTTTAATTAATTAATAAATAAATAAAAATAGCTAACCCTTCCTTGTAGGTTACAACACACGGATTATTAGGGAGCATATAATTTAACGTTTAATTTACCATAATCTCTTTCACACTATTGAAAAGTTATTAATTTTAAGAGTTAACGTTTGGAAAAAGTTTTGATAGATAACAGTGATTGTAAACACAAATTTCATAATTCCTACTAAGTTATAATTTAATGATTTAATAAAAGTATGATTGAGTTTACAACGGCGATTAATAAAGTGAATTTAATTAACGAGAAATCATTAAAAATGCACTTACCTTCTACCCATCGAAACCTTTCATTATAATTGATATCCTCGCTGTGTTTATGTAAAGTGGTGGCTAGAAGAACAGAAAAGAAATGCACTTTCAAAAGTGGAAGATATAGTTGCAAGATAACAGACACCAAGAACACGATGAAATGAATAATCATTTAAAAATATTAATACTTTTGCCTGAAGAATAACAGAACTTCCTGATTTATTAATTAGTACCACACAATATCTATGGTCACGGAGAATAACTTGTTAAGTACAAAATCGCAATTTTTCGGGGCGGCACTTTTTTACCTTAGAACTTTTCTGTATACACAGATTTTGAAAAAATAAATTTTTTGTTGACATCAATGTGACTTAAATAACTTTCTAAATTTAATGGTTTGAAGAATAACTAATTTGCTGGAACCGTGTGTACACTGAAATCATAATGCACTTATTTTTGCCACTTTTTTAATTAACCACTTATTTCCTGTGACCATAGATATGACAGTGGTACTGAAGCACTTTTTTAGATTGTACTCCTTGGTGCTGATTAAGTATCTAATGTACCACTAAGAAAAAAGATATTTATCGTTTAATATTAATAGATATTTATATTATAAAAAGATATTTAGAAAAAGATTTTACTTATCCCAAAAGATAGGTTTAGAAAAACTTGACTATTTTAAGTAAGTTTTTAATTAAATTTTCTTGTTTGTGAGTTGTACGGCGCAAGCATTGGCGTACGCAGGGGGTGTTGATGGGGGTTGTAACCCCCCATTGCAATGAAATTTTGTATATTTAACATAGGAATATGTGAGTTGTAGCTCTGTAACCCCCATTAAGCCTATAACCCCCTTATAAACTTCATGCGTACACCTATAGGCGCAAGGGCAGAAAGAGTCATGCTGCGCCGGGACGTACATTTTTCAGAAGAATCCGAACTTCTTATAACTTATGGAAACAACCCCCGGACTACAATGGAGTGGACCTTATTTTTTGGAATCGTTGAAAGCTAAACTTGGGACAACAGCGCGCAAGACGAGCCCGTTACCGATGCACCAACACGGGGCCCTTAATTAATTCAAAGAAGATACATACACAGGGTGGCCATAAAATAACTTACCATATTCTAGACGCTGTAGAGCGATGAGGAAATAAGATATCGCCAAGGGATTTGAAGGGTATACTTAGACTATGGAAAAGCGATTTTAATTTAGTTCCAAATTTCAGCACCATGGGGAAAAGTGGCGCTTCCGAGGCCATAACTGCTGTTTTCAGCTAGCATCAACGTTCTAAATTTTACAGAAAGGTTTTATTTTGCATAAAGAACGTGGTTTTATGCAAATGTATCAGATTTGCACACCTAAAGCGCTTCTTTTCCCCTTGGAAAAGCTTTAGTTTTTAATTAAAATTAAAGCTTTAGTTTTGGGGAGGGCCGGTCCTTAAGATCCCCTTGGACACGGGCATATTACACGTATCAAAGAGTTTAAGAACCGCTGCAGTACACTAGTTCAATGAAAGGTAAATAAAATTAAATATAACAATTAATATGAATGTAAATAAAGGGATAGTTGGCAATGTAGGCAGTGCCGTGCACAAGGGGAGCTTAGGAGGTTAAACCCCCATTAGTAAAAAATCTAAATTATCATTCAAAATTAAGCATCTTCTTGAAAAATGTTTGATAAGAAAAAAATCCTTTTATTTTTGATCATCCCCAAATTTTGATTATCTGTTCACGGTCGAGTAATGTTGTAATAAGCATAGGTGTGGACAGAAAGTTCATAAAGTGGGGTTATAGGCTCAATGAGAAGGGTTGCAAAGCTACAAATCCTATATTTCTATGTTAAATATACAAAATATCATTGCAATTGGGGGGGGGTTACGACCCCTCAAAACTCCCCCTGGCTACGCTTATGGTAATAAAAAGGTAGATATTAAGTTAAAGAAAAAGGTGAGAAAAATACCCGTTTGACAGTCTATTTCATCGTTATTTCATAAACAGGGCACCATGTTTCCATATCTCACAAAAGTGGAACTTGGTAAGCTATTGTTTTCTAAAGATGTTCGGTAGAATTCGGAACGAAATGTTAATAGATAAAACACTGATTGGCACAGCATTTTGTAGTCTTAATAATTAAATATACATATATACTTGTACGTTGCAAAACTCTTGGTGAAGGCATTTTTTTATAACGATAATAGCCAAGGGCGTAGTCGAGGCCTAGAGCAGCCTAGCGGCACTAGGACAAAATTTTAGGAAATCATACATTTTACAAACGAAATTCTGTTCAAGTTGTAAATAAAAAATATGCGGCTCTACAATTCTATTAAGAAAATTGTGTTTTAGAGCAATGACCCTAAAATTTTGAATAAATCAACTAAGAATCGTGGGAATTTAAACGAAATTACAGCTTGGAACACGTGTCATAAACTGCGTTCCGAATAATAAAAGCCACAATGTGTTGGTTAACATAACGGAGGCGACAAGGGCGAAAAGGTGGAATTTTGGCTATCTTGTTCAATTTTTTTCTTTATTTTATTAGCTCATTTCAGAGGTCATTCTGGCGTAGTTCGGCTTGGGCACATGTGTTTGTATCACGGTATTATTATTTTACGCTTATATGCCCGAAGCTACATGCTGTAGGCAGTGTCGGATCCAGAGGGGCGTTTTTTATTTGGGGGGGGGGAGGTCTTACGATGCAAGCTCAACAACCCCCACAAAATGATAATTTCTGCCCCTATCAGATTAATGGGCTGTTGACTGGTTAGGGGATTCCTTGATTCCTCACCCGTGGATCCACCCCTGATTTAGAAAAGCACTAGGCTACTTTTTTTTAGGACTACATAACTGATAATAGCTTTGTATTCTATTGTTTAATATATAAACTATCACTAAATAATACATTTTTATTTAATAACGGTTTATATTCTACATGTTACGCTAAATACACCTCATTCCTATATCTGTAAAAAATTTTGCGAACAGTGTATGTTCTAATACAATATGTGTAACAGCACATATTCCAATACATATTTTAATCTGATAATCTTACGTAAATGATATTAAATACACCAAATTAACAAATATTATCTGATATTTTTAAATGTTAGTGAAAAACTTATTTCGTTAGATGCTTGTATCCTTGTTTTAATTCATTAATTATTCCATTCTTGACATGACTCCTCCCATTCTCTCAATCAATGTATTCCATGTAATTCGTGTATTGAAGGTCTGGAGTAAATTTAAATATTTTAATTCTCAACGACGTAAAGTATTAGTATAGACCAGGGTTGTCCAACTTTTTCGGGCAGCTGGCCACTTTAAAAATTTTCACACAACTCGCAGGCTAGCAGCTTTAACGGATTTCGCAAAAAAAACCAAAAAACAAAAAACAAAACAAAAAACAAAAAAAATAAATGAAAAAATAAACTTAATTAGAAAGAGCCTCTCTTTAGAGTTTCTTCCGGTTATTTATTTGTTCACTTACGATATGGGAAGGAGTCACACATGCGGTTTTCCTCGATTTCTGAAAAAAATCTATACAATTTTTGTTTTGGAGATTTTTTCATACCAAACGGTTGTCGGTGGGCTGGATTAACACTGTTGGCGGGCCGGATTGTGGTCTGCGAGCCGTATGTTGGACAACCCTGGTATATACGAAATACGCTGTGCAAATAATTTAGATGAAAATATTCCTCAGATTTGCACAGTTGAAGCTAAGATGAATTATTAACAATTGGTTTAGCGGGAAAATGGTTCCCCATCATTAGAACAAAATACGGTTTGTATAAAAACGGACTGTATCCTGTTCTGATAAAGACGGACCATTTTCCCGCCGAAACAAGTTTTAACAATTCGTCTTAGCTACAACTGTGACTATTTGGGAATTTTTTGTTTAAATATAGAGTATGTGTTATTTAAAATTTTTTAAATTACCTTGTAAAGTAATATTAACACTGTTCAGTCCTATTTTGACTCCGACGTCGGCAAATATTTTTTCTTTGGAGAAAGCCCTGTATGGACTAGAAATGGTCGCTTGAGCAACATGCCAGTCTGTTCCATAATTTGAAACTGTAAATAAAAAGAAACATAATTTAACATTACGATAACCTATTTAAACCTTAGTTAATTTAATTCAATAAAATATAGTCAATTGAATAAAATTACAGTTGATTTGATTAAGCTACAATGCAGTTCGATAAAATTCTATTAAATTGCATATTGAGTTGCAGTCGTTTAGTGATTGCGAACGCCGCTTTCGGAACTACAGAATTGGGTTTGACTAACCAAAAGCTTGATTTTCTACAGATATATCGTTGTTAGGAGGTCACATTACGTCATCGATCCCGTCTCGGATGATTGATAGCGATGTCCTGGGACGTAAAATAAAATAATCTAGTAATTTAATCTAATCATAATCCAGCTAAGTTAACCAAATAACAATCCAGTTAAATTAATCAAATCAAAATTTAATTAATTTTATCAAATCACAATCCAGTTAATTTAACCAAATAACAATCCAGTTAAATTAATCAAATCACAATTTCATTAATTTAATCAAAGCACAGTTCAGCTAAATTGACCAAACAAGTCAGTTAATCAAGTCACAAATTAATTAATTTAATCAAAGGACAATTCAGCTAAATTAATCAAAACACAATTCAGTTAAATTAGTCCAATTACAATCTAATCAATTTAATCAAATCACAATTTAATTGATTTAATCAAACCACAATCTAATTAATTTAATTAAATCGCGATATAATTCATTTAATAAAATCACGATATAGAGAAATTCATTAAGTTACAATCTAGTTAATTTGATTTTATGATGTTGTTAACTTAATTAAACGGTTCATAAAAATTTCAATAAGGAGTTGATCTAAGGCCTTATATTTTCGCGAGCCTTTATTATACTTATTTGAATAATAAATGTATTAACTAAGATCATTTTTAATAATATTAATCAGGGCTCGCCCGACAAATCACGGCGAATTGTAGTCGCCAGATAAGAATGATACTTGCCGCCAGCTTCAAAAAAAAAAGATAACTTTGGGACTTACCAGGAAAAGAAGGTTGCCTGTTCATCATTTCCAAAAATGTAGTCGCAATTGGCGACCGGGCGATTACATTTTTCGATCCCTGATAATACCAATAGCTTATTTAACCAATTGCAAACAGCCATCGTGTTGTATATATCGATTTCTTTGACTTAATACAAAAATATTCAAATGCGGCTGCCCTAGAAATTGGCCCCTTGCGTGCACCCACGCCATGCACTCCCGGTAGAACCGGCCCTGGCGTTAATTATATATATACTTATTAATCTTGCAGTTTAACGATGATTACGCGCACACAACATTTTTATTATTCAAATTATAATTAAAATGAATATGTATGAGAAAGCGATTCACCTTAATAAGTACAAAAGCGAACTAGTGGAACGTGGCCCGGTGGTCTAGGGGTATGATTCTCGCTTTGGGTGCGAGAGGTCCCGGGTTCAAATCCCGGCCGAGCCCGTTTTTTTTTTTTTTTAAGGTAGGCTAGATGGTTGGTTGATTTATTTTATTTTTATGGCGCAAGGACATTAGGTAGGCTAGAAACGGAAAAAAAAGTAGAAAGCATAGCTTAAATGAAAAGCGTAATTTGAAATTGCGTCTACGTACTCAATATGTTCTATCGGGATATGTACGACGTAAAATCAGATTCTTTAAAGAACCAAAACCATATATCGTATCCTAAATGTCAAATGAAAAGGACTTTTTTTTAAATCTTTGACGGGAGGGTGCACTTATACATGCTTGATACACCCCATATCTGTAATTAGGACTTCGGGGATCGAGAAAAAACATTAAAAAAATTCTGCCCTTTTCAGTAACCTGTCATTAGTTGCGTAACGGAAAATCTCAGGGCTCCCAGCAATAATTTTTTTGAGGCCCTCTTTTACGTTAAAGTTAGGTATTGATGATGAACAGCAGCTCCCCTGGTGGCGAATTGAGGAAGTTAAAAATTTTATTTCTAAAAACAATGAAGATAGGTAAATATTTTCAATTAGGAAATTGTAGAGCATTCTTCAGTTAGTAGGAAAAGATATACGGCCCACATGCAGTGTGTACACGCACTGCCGCAAAGTGAGGTGTTCCGG
>QLNU02014176.1:46516579-46528525 GCA_006491805.2 Dysdera silvatica | reverse complement strand
ATAATATATAATAGTAAACTGATCATTATCCTATAATAGTTGGACTGTTTAACTATAATAGTTTGAAATTGGTATTCAAATTTTGTGAGAAATTTATCAAATTAATTCATCAAATTAAGTGAGATTTTAATTATACTTTAATTTCATTGGCTTAGAAGAAACATTTTTTACAAATTCATTTACCATAATTTTACAAAATTTCAGAAATGCCTAAATTGGTTGGAGAATTATTTCAATTTTTTTTTATTTTACGCAGAAAAATTTGTAAGGTGTGGTTTTTAAGTTTTATTTAAATTCTGAAAGGACTGAGTGAAATTTTTTTCTTTAACTGACTGAAGTCACGAACTCATTTGCGTGAGCTTCGTTTAAAAAAAAAAACCAACTAAATGAAATTCTGAAGGCATCGTGATCCAAAATTGTGAATCATTAACTTTCTAATCACTCCAGAACCCTTTTTCCTCCAAAGATGCTTCAATTATGTGTCTAAGAGAAGAATCAAATTCGTTAAAATAAATAAAATTAATGGTGGATTCACCAAATCCCTCACTTCCTACGATTTTAAGATTCGGACTGATTATATAATAAACGTTGACAAGAAATTAAAATTCAGTCATTAAAAAGAAAGTTCATAACAATAACGCAAAACAAAAAATCCTCGTAAATAACAATCTCTATACAAAATGAAATATTGGGCTGTACAATATTTAATAGTAGTATTCTGTACACATACTCTCCAAGAAAAACAGCTATTATTGAACTATCAAAGCTTTGTGGCCAAAAACGTATACAAAATTAACTTATATAAAAAAAACTATACAAAAACCTATATAATAAGAGACACATAGTTGGCTAGGGTGTACGCTCAAATAAATAATTTGAAAAAATAATATTGAAAACCCTGTTGCGGACGGACATTATTTCGTGTCTTTTTCTGTCCTTCCTTAACGACACACATTTTTCAATGTATATTTTTTTTATACTGTATACAAATGTTGATACCATTTCAGTTAAAAGTAGTATTAGGCCCTTTTCTTAAAATGACTTACGAAAAACATTTCAGTTTAATATTTTGAAATTGAAGAAAATATTAATCATGAATGTCATCTCTCTGTAACATTTAGAATACCATGGCTCTACCCTTGTACTGAACTCATCAAGAAGAAACCGTCAATTATTTCTCCCGGACGGTCTTTATACAGTCTCTGGACGCAAAATAAATGATAAATCAAGGTAATGCTCTTCGCACAAAATTTTAAGATCACTGTTCGAAACCAACTAATACGTTTAAAGTGGTTTTACTCCGTGCGTTATCACGTTCGTCTTAGTTCTTCAAGCGCTTTGAGTTGGGAAAGATGGTGGTTTGAGAACCTTTCCCAATAACGTAGTTTGTAATCGTGTGACATAATTAACTTTGAGGTGTGACATGACAACTCTATGACTTTCATAAAATGAATATTTCAATTTCACGTCAGTGTTTATAAAAATTAAATCATTTTCTCCAAACTTACGCGATCTGCCCTACCCACGGTGTCAATCTTCGGGAAATATCATTGCCTTTCAGCAACTGATTTTTATTTCAATCTGTCACTGTCAGGTGTAAATTTAATCTTTTTTTTTTCAAAAACAGCTCGCAAATTACGTAATAGTTGATTTATCTGATAAAATATATCATTTTGCAAGCGCATTTTCAATCAAATACTTAATGCAAACCATTTTTCTTTTTAATTAATTAAAGCTGTGCCTATAATTTTAAAGGTGTGGGCAGTTTTAGTTCTAAAACATGAATAAGAATGTTTAATATAGTTGAAATTCTTACATTCTTTTACCATTTAGTGCTTTATAATATATTGAAGTTGCCTTTTAATATATTTTACTTATTTTTAATGATATTTTATCATCCTTTGTGCTTATTTTCACTGACTCACAGTAGACCATTTTTATCCTTGTCTTAATTTATAGTTTTTACTCTATTACTCTTCTAGTTTCCTCATTTGTAATTTCTCTCTAACTTTACTTAAGTATTTAACGCAATTTTTCTATTCGACTCTGACATACAGATTTTTAGTAATTTCATCAAAATGTTTGTTTATGATTCTTATTAAATAAATATATAGTTTATTCAAGGAATTAAATTTAATTACATACCCACGTTTGTGAAAATTCCAATACCATGAAGGCGTCACCCGATTGAGCTAACGTTAACAGCAAATGCAAATAAGGGTGTGTGTCATGAAAATGATTAGAATTTTAGAGTCACCGCGCATGTGTGGACTGAGCAGCGTGCTATGAACTGCTGATTTAGCCGTATAAATAGCGAGCTGTAGCGGGACGTTGAAAACAGTATACGGGTGTTTTCCAGCGGTAAACGTTTTATGAGAAAATATTATGTCTTTAGGAGGACAGAAGACGCCATATGAGCAAGTTTCGGAGCTTGAACGGGAACAAATGTTCAGACTTCGTGAAGGGTTTTCTTCTTATCATGCAATAGCCATTTGTATGGAGTGCAATGAAACAACAGTGATGCGAGTGTAGAAGCAGTGGGTTCAAGAGAACCGGGCGAGTTGTATATCCGGACATGGAGGATGTAATGTTACGTTAGCACGAGATGATAGACACCTTATCCACATGCCATTGATAGATGGTACAGCTACATCTCGGCAGTTGGCAGAACGCTGGAGTACTGATACAGGTGTGTCATTGTCTGCTGCATCGTGAATTGGGTGCAAGAATTTCTTTGTACAGGATTTCCCCGGCACAAAACCGCCGATGTCTGCGTCTATAATGGGCTCATCAACATAGATAGTAGAGTGCTGATTGGTAACAAGTCGTCTTTTTCGATGAATCCTGCTTCAGCTTGGGATACAGCGATGGCCGCATCCGCGTTAGATACTATAGAGGTGAACGCCACTTTCAGGAGTCGTTATCCAACTCATATTGGACGAACGCCAAGCGTGATTGTCTAGGGTGCCATTAGATAACATGGGTGATCTCAGCTGCTAAGAATTTTTGGTAATTTCAACAGCAACCATTACACCAAAGAAATTCTGGAGTCCCAAGTCATACCCTTCCTTCAACGCATTCCTGGAGCTGTATTTCATCAGGAAAAATGCCCGTCCACATGCTGCTAGGAATGTTCAAGACTTTTTTTTTCAGCACAACTGATACAGATTTTTGCTTGGCCTGCCTATTCACCGGATATGTCATCTATTCAATATGGCTAGGATTTCGACGGTCGGCGTCTTGCTCGTCCCGTAACTAATGCAACTGAATTTTGGATTTGGGTAGAAGAGCAGTCTGGAATGATCTTCTGCAGATACAAATTCAAAATCTATTTAACTCGATGCCATGTCATGTACAAGCACTTTTTGCAGCGCGTAGTGGCTGCACCAAATACTGACATTTGACATGTAATCTTATTTGTTTGCTTTGTAAATTTAATCATTTATTTGTAATACAGGGCGTTTGTGAAATAAATTTCATTTAATTCTGATGATTCCTTCATGGTGTTGCATTTTTTACGAACAGGAGTAAATATATATCTGTTCTTATTAACATTTGTAACATGTAAACCAAAACCAGTCGTATAATTTAAGAAAAAATAAATATACTTGTACATGAAATCTCCTTTCATTTAATTTTAATGATGATTTGCAGTTAAAAATCATTTTATATCTTTAAGTCATAAATGATATAAAAATTTCAGAAGTGTGGAAAAAATGTATAAGCATCTCAAATACATAGTGATATTTAATTACATATTGGAATCTACTTGATGGATTTTAGTAAATAATTTGCCGACTTTTTCTCAGCGTGACGATTTGTAACGGATGCATTGGCGAGTTTTCAAACGCATACACCTGTAGAGTGTATGTACATATAAAAGTCAGTAAAAACTAAATAAAAGAAAACAACAAAACATTGCACTTAAATCTAATTGTACTGGAATATGAGCAATTACTGTATTTTAAATGAATATTTATTAGTGTAAAAAAATTAAATATGCATTGAAATATTCTATTTCGTCTTTCTGATAATAAATAGCACTGATAATAGTTAATTATTTTAATTAATGTTTTAATCTTGACTTAGTGGATGTTTTACTGATAATTTTAGCAAATGATTACATTATTAAAATAAAAATTCGGAAACGACACCACAGTTTAGAAATTTTTTTGTTCGAAATTCTTAAATGATCGTACACGATAGTATTCAAACAGTTACTTAATGTGCTTCAAACATGGTGGTCTGCAATAATGCAAATGGTAGTTTGTAGTTAATTTCATTTTTAAAAGGAATAGGGGCTTTAGAATATAAACGTGGAGAGAGAGAGAGAGAGAGAGAGAGAGCAGACGTCTTATTCTGCTTATTTATTTACCCCGAAATCTTTGCCCACTTCACACTTTCAAAAATAAAAGCTACAGTTTTTCAAAAGCTTTGCAAAAATGACTTACATTTCGCTAACAAGCAATACAATTCCAGAAAAAAAAGTATATTGATGTTTTTCAACCAAAAAAAGAATGTTCCCTCAGCCGATAGTGGACAGTGATGAGAAGATAGTACTGATAGCAATGGAAATACGTGATTCACGTCTCTGACATTGCAATTGTGCCGCTACTTCCGGGAATTTCCTGTTCGTGGCCCTTTGATAGCCTATAGGACAACAACGTACTTGCACTTTCTTCCAACTGCGCCCCAAGCCAGGCACAGACCCAGTTTTCAACTAGCTCAAAGTGGAACGGGACATTTAGCTTCTTACGAAAAAGCAACAACAACAATAACAGTGGCCGCCAATAACACCTACCGGGTACATGCTGATCTTCTGTGGAATTAGAATTAGAAAAAAAATGGTCCATATTTTGTGGGCAAGGCAGATCGACATTTGGGCCTGTCATTAACGTTCACTCTATTCCATTATATTCTCTTATTGATTATGGTTTGATTGCAGCCTCTTTCGTTGGAACCGCCCAGATTTCACTGTTGGGCAACACTTTTCAACAGTCGTCTTCAGGCTGCGCAGTGAATAAAAGCATTATTAGCCATAATAACATAGTTTAAACGGTGGATGTGGTCTGATATAATACCATTATAGGAATCGATGTTGGGGTTTAAAAGACTCAAATAGATCTCGTTTTCATTGCTTTTGGACTTTGCCACAGGGTGATACCAAAACATTGGGAATAGGTCAAAGACCACGTGAAGTCACAGAAAGGAAAAATGCTGATATTTGGATCATGGCCTCTTAAAAGACAGGAGACTATTTGAGAATAATGATTCTAGTTGAAAGGTGCTTCATCGATAAAAATGCTTTCCAACGTGTATATATTAATAATTTCGATTATAGTTATTGAATTATGAAGAGACGATAACGAGCATATTGAATCGTAGAATGCCAAAAAGAAATGCATATAGGATTTTAGTAAACAACAGTAAAATAAGAAAAAGGTATAAGAAAATTTAAAAGAATGTCAACAGCAGCAGAACTCCTTATTCAACAAAATGAAAAATATAATAATGGCGCCATGAATAATAATGAAAAAATAATTTTTATTATGATAGGGCAATAATAACTAACAAGAAGACATCACATACAATCGACCGGACGTAAGTTTAATTCATAAAAATAAAGAAACTGCAAGCATTCAAGCATTATAGATATAGCAACTCCTAACGTAAACAACATGGAAAACAAAAGTTAAAAATACCAAGAATTTGGATACGAAATCAAAGACATGTGAAATATGGTAAGTGTCGGCATAATACTTATAATTCTATCAGATACAGGCCTAATGCTAATAACTATGCAGAAGTCTGGAAGCGCTAGAGAGCTACTCCAATACTACGCTGAATTACAAAAGGTCGCAAGTTTCAGACACATACCGAACAGTCAAGAAGTTACTAGACATAACATCTGATTAAAGAAGAAAGTTTTGAGTACTTAGAACTGCCCTTCTCAAGTCTACACCGCCAAGTGCGAGAACACATATAATAATAATAATAATAATAATATTAACCATTCTAAGAAAATATCTTTGATATATCAGGATCTTGGGAAAGACCCGATATTAAAGAATACATCCAGTCGCCAAACTCAATATGGACTGTGCGTAAGTATCTCATAATAATAACAAAATAAACCTACAAGTATTAAAACCACGATTTGGGATTTTTTAATAACTATTATCTACAAATAGTGGCGCACCCAGTATTTTTTTATAGAGTTTAATTAAGAAAATATAATTGGTTAGGAATATATTATTGGTTTAAAGTAGATGAAGATGTAAACCAATACACGGAGAAAACCGTTAAAAAACAAATTTAAAAGGGAAGGTAAAACTAAAAGAAACTCGCAAAAAATCGAGCAGATTTGAGATAATTTGTAAAAGTCCTGAATTTCCTTAGAGCAGTGGTTTCCAAACTTTTTCAAGCCGCGACCCACTTTTATAGTAGCCAAGTAATCTGCGATTCTCCTTTACAGTAACCAAAGGATTTGCGACTCATCCCCCTCTGTCCACTGCCGTCAAATTTGCACATAAGAGCATTTTTAACAGATCGATAAAACTATATTATATAATTATATATATATTATATTATGTATATCATATTAATTATATACATTACATTACGTATATTATATATATTAATGTATATTATAGATATAAAGTTAACAACCATTAGTAGAATATTGCAATGTGTGTAGCCATGTTGAAATATAAAAGCGTTGGAAACATTTGGTATGACATTCCTTATAAAAATAATCGAAACTATTAAAATTAGTTTCGATGACACCCCAGAACCTGTTTGCGACCCCTGGGTTGGGAACCACTGTCTTAGAGATTAAGGAAGAAGAAGAAAAAGGAGAAGGAGGAGGAGGAGCAGAAAAAGGAGAAGAAAGAGAAGAAAAGGCAGAAGAAGGATAAGAAGAAGTAGGAGGAGATGGTAGTGGTTATCCACCAAGGCTTTGAAACGGTATTAACATCCTATCTTTCCTTTGTCTGTTTTTTATCTCTACTATCATGGAAGATGCAGACTTATCTATGTTGCCCTATATTTGACTGACAACTGATAAGCGCTCGGGAAAACTAATAACCACGTCAAAAGCTTTAACCACTTGCTTCTCACATTTTTGATGAGAGAGAAACTCCCTTTCAGATCATGTGACACGTGAAATGAAAAATACATAAATAAAAGGAAAGCATATTTTAGAAGGAGCTTATAATTATAACTTTTGCTTTTATCATATAAAGTAATTGACCCTTATTATATATAATTGTGAAAATTACAAGACAATGGGCAAAAGCTAATCATTTGTAGAAAGTGTGTCTCAAAACTCGATTCAATAATAACAATTTTTAGACTTAATGAGTCTGTAGAATCATATTCTCTTGAATCTACTTAGAAGCACTTAAAAGTAAATCAGGCAGATTAATTAGAAACACGATAAATGACTGAAAGGTTACAACAGAAGGAAGAAAATATAAAATTTCACTTCATTAGCAGAAACTTAAAGCAACCAGCGAGCTCATTCATGCAACAGCGTAATCAATATACATTAATTAGCATATGTCATATAATTAGTATATTCATATTACTATATATTAAATATTCTCTGCTTGTAAAGCATGGAACATTAAGTTTTTATTACACTGGCAGTTTAATTAATAAAATATTCATATTATGAACAAAATTTCTTGATGCTAATCTCTTGAGAAAGCAAATTTTAATGGTGGTATCTTAAGTAGAGAAAATCAAGAGATATCCATTATTTTCTAGATGTTTTCATACGTACCATTTTCACAGATTCTGTTAACGTCTGCTTATATGAGCGTATGAATATTAGTTTAAAATACCACGAATGCTAAAATACATATATTATAAATATATGTATTTATAATATATGTATTTTAACATATACATATATTATAAATATTAATTATAGTAAGATATGTATAAATAAATTAGATTTGATCTCGATTCTGTTTGAAGTGTTCAGAACCTGAACTTGATCTTCTATGGATAAAATACATTATTCCAAAATAAGGTTCCCCAATTCGAGTCCTCAGCCCTCTCAATTTTATTCCAGAATAGCTATATTTTTTTTGCCCTGTCAGTGAATTAATTTTTCATAATTTGTATTATTAAAAAATCGCATTTTGATACAACGAATGTTAAATGTGTATAGGCTCCGTCAATGTAGAATTTTCAAAATTATTGGGGATGGGCCAAGCATATATTATGTACATTTATACATTGCAATATATGTAAAATTACAATTTTATTTAAATTATTGGAGGTGGGGGGGCCCTCAGAGCCTATAGGCCCATATAACTCTCTACATATCATTAGCTCAAAGACAACGTACGGCTAACAACATTTTTTTGATGCGGCAGAGTATCAAAATTATGTGGGCTATAAACGGTACCATATGAAATATAAATAGCATTATTTGGACTATAAATAGTACCACGGGAAGTATAAATAGCACTATGTGTATCATAAACAGTGCCACGAAAACTATAAATAGTACTATGTGTACCATAAACAGTACCACGAGAACTATAAATAGTACTATGCCGACCATAAACAGTACCACGTGAAGTATAAATAGCACTATGTGCACCATAAAGAGTACCACGTGAAATATAAATAGTACTATATGGACTATAGTAGTATCAAAACTAAGTAGACTACAAATTTCAGTAGTATATCGAATACTGGTGATTTGGTCACGGAACATTAAGTTTGTGGTTATTTGACTAATTTGTAATTTATTCACTAATCCCAATAACAAATTCTAATTTAATTGTTTTAATTTTAATTAATTTAATTGCAGACTAATTATAATTTATGGAATTAATATAGAATATTAAATAAAATAAAACACATTAACACAGTTAAAATTTTAACTGTGTTAATGTGTTTTATTTTATTTAATATTTTGCGCAGTGTGTCGTTTCATCTTTACTATAATATAGAATACTCAGAGGGTCCAAAACCTGTACTTTTAAGTTCCATTTTATATTTTGACGAGTTAAATCTCTTTCTTTTAATCTTCCATACTGCGAAAAGAAAAGAAAAGAAAAGAAAAAAAAAAACTCTCAGAAAATGTGATCTAAATTGAAACCGCAGTCCACTGCTCTACGGTAGCATAGAGTAACGCATTCGTATATTGCGTCATATATCTGGATTCGGCTCACAATGGCATCATAGGAGGCGTGTCGTTTTTCTCTCCACCGTAGCTCAGGGTTTAGTTCCTTCAGCAGCAGTGCTCCGGATTCAGAAAACTGTAGTCTACGACTCAGTATGACCTTTGCTGTCCTTGCGCCATAAAAACGCAAACAAACAAATAAAACATTTGGAGAAAAGTTATTATTTCAAAATAAATGCTGAATGGTTTAAAAATCACACATATCAATAAAGTATAACAGTTACAGGGCAACAATTAACACTACATGTTATTTGTTGTTATTGCCGGTTAAAAGGTTTTGACATATAGGTTTAAGCTCAAACTAGAGTTTTTTTGTGAAGAAAAAAAAAGACATATTCTCGGAATTGAACCAGGGACCCTCGGTATTAACCAGAATGCCTCAACCAGATCGGCCACCAGGACACAAGAACGATGATCCTTTTCTTCGTGTGTAAGATGCATTCGTGGAGGGAGAAAAGAAATGACAGGTGAAATACAATAAATAAGGTGTGAAATCTACGTTTCCCATGTTGAGGATAAAACAAAAAGAGCCGTGCTCTAAATATTTTTAACATGAATTGTCTCTGACAAGACTCTCATTTAATCGCAAAAATAAAAATTGATTCAATACGGAAACTGAAATAGATTTGAATGTCTTTTTCAAACAAGTCAAGGTTGGACACAGAATTGGGTAATTGTGTTGTAAGGTAATAAAATAGTGGGAATAAAGAATTTACGACTTTTCTTCACCAGTTTCATTTAACGCATTGGTCATTACAAATGTTCTTTATCCGTAATTGCTCTCTGTGTTGTACCTCGGTTGTAATATTTAAGAGAAAGGCCATTTTCTAAAGAAAGAGATTACTAAAGACCAGTTGCCCTCGAATGGGGTCACGAACTTTCGTTATCATCACATTACCATTAAAAAATTCGTTTTGCAATGATGGCTTATTTCCATGGTAACATTACACTTTAATTGACCTTTGAACTTCTCTACTCTAATTAATATTCAATTAAGCAGCAGCGAAATTTAAATCTAATTCACCTCTATATTAGCTAACTTTTAGTTAGCTAATAGAGAAAAACTGTGTAGCTCGGAAGGAAGTTTGTAACAAATACGGTCCCATTCATTAGTTCGAAAGCAGTAACTTTTAGCTTTATAAGTATATATGATTTAACTATCTCCCTCTCCTATATATAATACATCGAAATGAAACTTTCTTTTATAATAGAGGACGGATTAGAAAATTTTGACTTCTTTTTTTAGAGATTTTTAAAACTTATATTTACCATTATAAATTCAGCAATAGTCAAATTTTCAGAGATATCTATGGGAGTACATGCTGCGGATGCAAAGCATCCGGGTCTCGAGTTATACAGGGGGGGCGCCAGAAAAAAAAGAAAGAAAAAAATAGGGAAAAAAGTAAATTTTTTATTAAGTTGAATAGCATGGTTCACAATATTGTCCAAAATTAATAATCTTGGCAAATTATTGTAATCAAAACCAATTATACTTAATACAGTTTTTCAGTTTAATAATTCAAAATGGAATATCAAATTTACGATCACAGTTTAATAAATTATTATAAGAAGTGAAGAATATGGCATCCAGCATAATGTTTTGTGAGAAAAGAGTCAGGATAAAAAATAATATTTTTTGAATTAGCATAAGACAACTATCAAGATGTGATGTAGAAGAATTTGGACATAGATTTTTCAATATTGCTATTAAGAGTCATTGTGCAAGTAGAAGGAAGATTAAAAAATGCCTAAAATTATTCCAGATTTAACTAATAATCCATATAAAAGTTAGAAAACAACGGATCAAAAAAATAAATACAGGATTTTACAGCATGTTATAATAAAGGCTTGGAGAAAGACTTAATTCAAGAAATCGTTTCTCTCATAAATAAAGAATACATGAAAAATATAAAATTTATTCGCAGAATACATTACAATATATATTGGGTACCAATTACAAGAAACTTCTTTTCAAACGCATATTAAATTTTTTCCTCATATTGCGCATGACTAGAGAAAGTGACGTAAGTTCTTTTACAGGATTAAAATTAATTAAAAATTATATTCTTTCAACAGCGTGTAAAGAACGATTAAAAGCATTTACCGTAGTAGATATCGAGAAAGAGACATTGCTAAAAATAGTAATTTTGCTAACGTTATTAATAATATGACAATAAAAAGTAACAAATTTAGAGATGCTAATTTCTTTAATCTTTCTTTATTGTTGTTAGTATTGGCTAATATTTTTTGACTTCGAAGTTTAAGCTCCACATAGAGCTTTCTTCTTCTTTTTATAAAGAAAAAGAGACATTATTCAGGCATGGAATCGAACCGGTGACCTTCCGTATGAGCTGGAATTCCCCAACCAGCTCAACCACCTGGATACAGGAGCGAAACTCATTTTCTTCGTACGTAAGGAATGTAAGATATCATTATCCTCCTCAGAGTTAACACATTGTCAACTGATCAACATGTCAAGAAATCTGACCATGATTTTGTAGTATTTTGTAGAGATTATCTCGCATTTACTGCCTCAATGATAGTTAATTTTTTATTACTATACAAAATTAAAATTGATCAAGGAAATATATAAAATAAAATATTGTTTATACATTAGATATTGGGTTACTATTTTTATATTTTATATTAGAATAGAAGCTCTTTAATCCGGCGCGTTCGGGACTACGGTCGTGCCGAATTATCG
Source organism: Dysdera silvatica (assembly GCA_006491805.2). Lineage (NCBI taxonomy): Eukaryota > Metazoa > Arthropoda > Arachnida > Araneae > Dysderidae > Dysdera > Dysdera silvatica. The sequence continues at coordinate 46,516,616 of QLNU02014176.1, read as the reverse complement.
AACGTCAATATGGTTTTAATGAGAATACCAAAGAAAA
>QLNU02014176.1:46451413-46507934 GCA_006491805.2 Dysdera silvatica | reverse complement strand
TGTATTTTAAATTCGCAACGTTGAATTTCATTAAGCCAAAAAATTCCACTTAAAAAAAAGAGATAATGTAGTATTATGTACCCCCCAAAACCCAGAGAGAGAGAATTGGGGAAACCCGTGAGTCAGTAATGACGTAGCGTGGATCCGGTATTGATTTATAAATAAATGACCCCTGCATCAATATCAACCGGTTTCGACTTGCGGTCACATCCCCTCCTTTGCGGTTTTCACAAATTGCAGCAAAAACACTGGAATACGCGTGTGTGGGACCGCCATTTTCTTTTCTTTATTGGAAATATTGAAAGATGTAAAATGTTATATTTATCAGTTGCTGTAACGTATCCAGGATTCGGAAAGGTCTGTTAATATCAAAGGGATGAGCTCTCACAGGGCCGTGCCACTGGTGTGGCAAAAGGAGATATTTGTCTTAGGTAAAAAAGATTAATATTGTGCCAAATGAGGTAGCGTGGGGCATATTGTGGAGAGATGTTTATGAGATCACAATTAAGAAAAAAAAATATATAATTAATAAGTTAAAATACCCAAGTATTAAAAAATAATATTTTTTTGGTAGGAAGAGGGTTTTTTAAGAACTTTTTTTGGCGGGAAAAGTATTTTTAAGAAATATTTTAGCAGGAAGAAGGTCAATCTTCAAGAATGCATTAATTGTTTTAGCCATAAAGTATCTAGTTGTAAATCGTCAAATCCGAATTAGCAAATGGGACGGACATGAAAAAGAAAACGAACTTCCAAAGAAACGTCCTTTTATTCTGGCCAGAAAACACTCACGTTTGAAACATAAACCGTTCTCATTAAAATTGGATTTTTAAACAGCGAATGAGATCGTGAATTTTGGAACAAGGCAGATAGACAGGGTTCGTTCAATGATTATAACTGTCGTAATGATGTTGTTTATCCAAGTCACCAGCACCACTGGGGCAAACATTCGCTCGTTAGTAAACAAAATGGAGTAAAAGTTCCACAGACATCGGTGAAAGTATAGCTGCGGGGGGTTAGCGACCCTTGCCTTTTTTTTCCTTAATTGTTTGCGTAACACTTCAGAAAATTCCCTGGGGTGAAGCGTTTTTTTTAATACCGTTGACCTGAATGCAATGATTGGGCAAAAGTTAGGAATGCCAGTAGCCCTCCACAATACAGCCGTAAACCTGCTGTCTCACTATCCTTGTGGCTTCAGAGTCACGTGCACACGGGTACGGTTAATGAACTTTCTTGCGGGGTTCGGGTGTCAGAAACTGGTGGGAAATCAATCTGTTTCATCCTCTTGAAACCAATATATTTTTTAAAGGTTTGAGATGTTCTTAAATGCGACATGAGGAAGGATCACTACCACTCGAGAAGAATAGCAAATATCAAGTCATGAAGTTCTCATTTTTTGGACATATTTTGTTATGCAAATGATTATTTAATAACTATATATATATTTTTTAAAAGATCCCGCATCCAGAGTACTTGGAAGGGCAGCATAAAGTAGCCTTAATGATCCACTGCAACTTAAAAATATGATGCACAAATTAACAAAAACTGAGGGGGATTATGAAACTGAAACAGTTATCAAAAATGACAAAGCCGAATTTCCGTGGGATGTTCGAATCTAAACTGACAAGCACCTTGCTCATAATATATTTGATTTAGCATCACCGGAAAGGCAGCCATTGTGGATAATGGAGTGGGGAAGGTAAAGAATTTGATAAAAGCACCAAATGCAAAAATTTACAGATTGAAATTGAAAGGTTATGGCGGAAAAACGCGGAAATTTAGCTATCATGGCAATATAAGTATTAAGCATAATCCTAACAAACATTGAATATCACCTTAACGTAACAGGGATAGGAAAGATAACAAACGAACTTCAAAAGGCCGCCTTACGTGGAACTGCCCATATCTTAAGAAAGTGACTAATATCTCAGTCCTTGAGAAGGACTCGATATTAGAGGATATTACAGGATATATAGAGGATATATAGGGAATGTTAGAGGATATATGGGGAATGTTAGAAGATATACAGAGAATATTATAGGATATATATAGAGAGAAACATTTAGAGGACATTAAAGCATGTTTGAGTATATTAGATAATTTTAGAGAATATATAGGAGATATTAGAGGAAGATTCGATATTATAGGATAATATCATTCATCAAAATAAGATAAACCGAGTGCAGATAGAATAATAATAATAATAATAATTATTCAAGTTGCTGTATTATATATATACTGAATGGTATAGACTATAAGCAATACATATAAGTTCCTTACAAGAATAATGATAATGTAGTTTCATGGTATAATAATGAAATGAAAAATAAAAGAGGACAGGAAGCCGTAGTACTTTTTTAAAAACCATTATTTCATCATTTAAGGCGCAAGGTATTTCCTGTTTCGTGTTTTAACTGCTTGGCAACAAATTTTTCTTGAGTTAGCGGTTTAAAAATATATATATAACAGCTTTCTTATGGTGCTGTAATTCAAGTAAAGTGCAATACCTTCTTACAGCTTATGTATTTTTAATTTTCGGAGCATGAAATTCAGGCCAAATTGAATATTCACCGTGCTTCAAATAATCCTTTCATGAAATAGTGAAATTGGAAAAATTGTCAAAAGATTTTTCGACATTTTTTAGTCACGTCTTGTTACTTTACTATTAATAGCCATGCATAGAAATGCAGAGTGTTCAAAATTATTGGGGACCCAAGCATATATTATATACTTTTATAAGTGATAATATATCTAAAATTGCAGCTTAATTTAAATGATTGGGAAGGTTGGACCTCACGGGTCCATATGACGCCTATGGCAGCGAGATAGAATTCAATCAAAATGAATGAAATAGAATTTGGGCCAGTTTAATAAAACTTTATTATTAAAATTGTTTAAAAGTTTTTTGAAAATACATTTACTAAACAAGTTCATGAACACGCACTAAAAGCTCTTCCTCAAATTCAGCAATTACTTTATAAAACTAAATTAAACGAATGATTACTAATCTAAGGTAATTTATGTGGAAAAAATATGACGGTCAAATATACACCCACACACATATCGAAACTATTTTTGTTTTGGGGAAAATTAATTTCAAAATCTAATACTAGCATAGTCATTATAATGATGTCATCATTTGTAATCTAGAAATTGTATTATATAAGAGCATGAACAATTCACTTGTGCAAGAAATTTTCACAAAATGGGAAATTGTCCAAGGTTATACTCACCAACATCAATCTTAACTGTAGGAAATTTATTTTTAATTTTTGTTTAAATTAAGCATTCCTCTTCCCATATGTCAACCGTCTAGCACAACAATTGGAAATTTGCCACAGAATTCGTTCCCTATTTTAATTTAGTAATAATTAAGTGAGAGGTTACGTAAAACGATTTTTAATCCAATGCCTTACTATTCGTAAGTATATAATTATATTGTTACATTATTACATATTTTTTGTAGTATCACATAAAGATGAATACTATAATTGTAGATACTACATAACTACCAAATCAAAATCCATGACGGGAAAGAAAATATGATAAGATGGGTGCATATATTTCACATGTCCACAATCTGATAACTTAGCACTATTTCAGCGTTATCCAAATCTTTATTAATGAGCACAGATATTGAAATAATCAATACTTACTAAATAGAAAGAAGATTTTGTACACATTTTTAAGAATGATAGCTGGTGAAAGTAAATGAACCAGTGTTTATTGTATATACAACTAGTTGCTCAATATTTTGAAAAATGTTAAAAATGAAGAATGTCGATGAAAGAAATATGTAATTGAAAAACTTTAAAGCTATTGAAAAACTTTAAAGCTATTGAAACAGATAAAGCAATTTATTTTTTTAAAATAATTTAAATTTCATTCTTAAAGTTAATACTTGTTTAGAAACATTGCGAACAAAGGCAGCGTAGCGTCAAAAGCATAATGAGTTTTCCCGCCAAATTCTCTCTATATCCGGAAAATTGCCATTTGCGTTACATTGTCTTTGCAATACTTTTTTTTGTTAAAAAAAAAAGCGCCGGAGGGCGTGCAAGTGATCATTACACAAAGAATGAAAATCCACAAATTATTTGAAATTGCTCTACTACAGCTATACTTAGCTAAACTATGGCTCTACTTAGCTACACTATAGCTCTACTTAGATCTTTTTTGTTGTTGGAAACTGAAATTGTATCTACACAGTGACACATATAACACACCCTGCGCTACGCATACTACCAGTGACATGCATAGCTTTGTAAGTGATGCACTGAGAATTGTGAACTACTTCAAAGATTTCTTGATGATTTCTCTAATGTAACGGATTTCAACCCCATTGGTTCCGCACCATTAAGTTTGCATTTACGGGCGTTTGCATGCAATTATTGAAGGGAGGAAACAAAGACGAAGTACTGTTAAGCCACGATTAATAAAAAATACGACTAATGAAGAAACTATTTCATGATTAAAGTGTTATTTCATAAACTTTTGGTTGGTTTTTATATGTTACGAATAAAACCGCAAAGTTTGAGGGAAAACAAGAATATGAAACGTCATAAATAAACGATTATTTTTGTAGATCGCTTTCTTTTAAATAGTGTTTTTAATTTTTTTGTTTCGAAGCGGATATAAATTGAATGGTTTAACGTGAATTCTTTAGTTATGAGCATTTCTACTTTCCAGAAAGCAATCTGAGACTGTGCGGTGCAAACATAGTACTCAATGTATCTAGGCCACGAAATCGCATTTTTATTTGAATTTAATTATTTTATTTAGATGCAGTGTCTGCTAGTTAATAAATGCGCCGGTTAATAAAATCAGTTATTTACATGAATAAATTCTCTGGAACGGATTCAAATCAATATAAAGTCACTGTAAAATCGATGGTTAATAAAATCGACATTGCCGCTTAAAAAAAAATAAGTGACAGTTTTCAGTAAGACAGAAAATGAGCAAAGAATCATGGTCAAAATGACATCGTTCTTTTCTTGGAATTCATTTGAATTTCTTGACTTTTTTTTTACTTTTTCTTGGATTTTCCTTGACTTCCTGTGACTATTTAGTTAAGTATTTCATGGTAAACTACCCCAAACCGGGGCAGAGACTTGCATGTGAGTTTGTCTTCACATCTCTCTATCTTTTGTCTACTCGTTCAGTAAATGCAGGCTGAGGTAATGAAGATCGTTATGAAGAATGGGTGGGGGAGAGTGACACAGAAAATTGTAGTCGATTTCATTCTTTTGTGAACATTATTGATATATTAATCAGGAAGCCTGCGACATAAAAATTTTTTTTTAAGAAAGCTCATTTCCGGTATGTAATGTTCAATGTTGCAATTAATGTATTTATAAATAAATCTACAATCTAAGTATAGCTAAAAATGACCTCACAGCGTATTTGAAAATTAAACATATTTAATCACTTTGATTTTACTCATAATATACAAACTTCATTCACAATAAATTAATAATAATTAAATATTAAATTTAGTTATCATTAATTAGCTAGTATTTATTTATTATTAGCAAGTTAATAATAATTATTATATTTGCAGTGATTGAAATGCATATTTGATTTCATGGAAAGTTTAAATTTTAAATCGCCAATTATTAAGCCATCCGCTTAATATAAAGCAAATTTGCAGGAACAGAAGTGATTTTACTAAGCGGCAAGCACTATCTTTAAAACACGAATTTATTTTATAAAGAAATTTTAACTATATTATATAAATTTTCATAACATTTTACAGTAAATAATCGCGCACAATGTTTTCTTTAAGTAAAATAATATATATTGAAATCTTAAGGGGCACAGTGAGGGAGTAATTAAAATTTACGAGTGAACCAGCATGGGCGAACGTGTAAGATAAGATTCCTTCTAAACGCGTGCCTTGTTATTGCTAATATACATACAAACAATAGAAAAAAAATAATAGACGTTTTCAACCGTTTAATATGGGTTAGAACGCTTAGGAATGAAACCTTGTGCGAAATATGTTTTATTGTTTAATAAGGTTCAAAATACAAACAAATACCACATTAGTCACTTTCACAGATTGGAAGCATTTAGAAATCGACACAGAGTTCAAGTGAAAGGAAACAACTTAGGTCATTTGTTTCCAAATCTTTGATTTTCCGGTTTATGTATACACGGGAGTACGCAGGGGGGATGTTGATGGGAGTTGTAACCCCAATTGCGATGCAGTTTTTTATATGTACATATAAATGTATGAAGTTGTAGCACTATAATTCCCCATTGCCTGTAACACACTCCCCTACTTAGGAACCTTCTGAATACGCCTATGAATGTACTGTTGAGCTCTGAAAGGCCAAAAATGACAGTAAGGGAAAAAAAAATGGATGTATTGTAAACTTTCGCCGAGTCGGCTCCTAAATAAGCTGGTCTCCGACTCGGGTATAGAAATGGCGGGGTTAAAGCTCCTAGAAAAGAGAGCTGGCGCATAACCGCCATTTTCCTGCCATCGTATCACGTCATCCCATTCACTGCTGTGTTAAAGTTGAGTGATTTACAAGTGTGTTATTTTTAAACCTTTGCACTCCACTGGCTCCGCTGGAGCGACATTCAGTATATGGCTTTGAATTCCTTTGGCTAAATAGCCTGGAGTGCAAAGGGTTAATATAATAAATAAAATAAGGTGAAATGGGTGAGTGTTCCGCTGGGAATTGTTCTAATCATTCGAGGAATAAACATAGAATGTTTGGATACCTGGCCGTTATGTACAGTGCAAGTTTGTTTTGATTATTTGCATTATAATTTTACATTAATCGGAAACTAAGTTACGGTTGCAAATTGTATTTATTGGCGACATCTTAAAAGTTGCGCCAATGTTTACAATCGTCGGGTAATTGCGAATTGTTGATTATTTTTATGCCAAAATAGCGGTCGTTGCGTCAAAGCGTAAAACCTTTATCCTTTATGAAACCGGAAGTGGCAAGAAAATGGCGGCTGATGCGCTGGCCTATAATTCTAGGGGCTCTAAGCGGGGTTATGATTTCACGTGACGTCACGAACGAGGGTTATTCCAAGTGACGTCACGAGTAAATGATTTAACAAAGAATTAGACTAAAAGTTCTTTATATAGGCTCAGTAATCCGGCACTCCTCTATGCAAGACACGGTCTAATTAGCGGGATTTACTGCATATATCACAAAGTTCAGCAATTAAAAGCATTTCCATTTTTTATGACTATTGTGAACTTTTAATATTTTTTTTTTTGGTAATCCTCAAAAACGTGCAAGGCTTAATGGACACACTTGGCTGTTAAGCAGTGGTGTAGCTAGTCAGACGTAGACGGTAAACGAATGCGGGGAACTCCAGCTCAGAGGCTCTAACTCTAGAGGGCCCCAAAAATTATTTGCGGGGCCGCGCCCCTCCTAAAATCGGCAAACAATAAAGAAGTGCAGAACATGGTTGAAGCTAAGTAGCATATAATAATTGTTGCTGTTCGTGCTTTTCCTATTACTGTAATTGAATTTTGTTTACGACGAAATATGTCTATGCTTTTTTCGGTAACGGATTAAGGGCGGTGTGGTCGGTGCCGTTCCACTGGGCGCCAAGCCGGGGGGGGGGCGACAAAATGGCCTAACGACCCCGAAATTCAGACAAGGCCAAATTCAATTTGATCATCTAAGTGTTTTTTATTATCATTTAATGGCCACAAAAGCAATTATTTTGAAAATAATTAATATTTAGTTGGAAATGGGGCGCCAAATTTTGGGCTCATACCGAGCGCTATATTATATTTCTTCAAGTTTATATTTTCTTCCAACTGGCTATTAGTATTTCTCAATGGCGGATCCACGGGGGGGGATTAGTGAAATCCCCCCCAAATCCATAGAAATGCGGTGAAAGTCTGTTATAACGAGCGCCGATTATAACGACCAACCACATATAATGACGAAGTTTTTTCAAAAAGTTTGATCCCCCCAAAACCCTTTTCTGGATCCACCTCTGTATTTCTAGTTAAGCCAACTATTCCTCCATCATCTTGTAAATATATTATTATGACGTGAAATCTGGCACTTAACCTTCCCTGTCTAAAAATTTTCTTCATTATGCTCTCCCTCCTGCTTTTCTGAAGTCTCCCTCAACTTTTCTGAAGACTCCCTCCACATCATCCTGCTATGTTTTCCATGGATATCCACTTTTCTGGTTTCCTGTGGGTTAGCTTGCAAAATCTTCGAAACTATGCTAGCGTCTCCCATTCTTTTTTACTCTTTCTTTTATGTCTACGTCACGTGTACTTTCTCTCCCTTATTTCGGCTACAAGGTCATCAAGATGGCGTATTTCGCTGTTATCTTCCAATATTCTTTTTGACAGTTTAATTTTCTTCCCCGTATACTTTGCGAAGGATTTTCATTGTGATTAAATATTGCATATTATCTTCTTTACGCCATACAAAATTGTTTTTGCGCTAAAATTACATTTGTGAGTCGCACCACCCATTTTCATCGTACGTATCTCTATAACTTTTAAAATGTGAAGATAGGAATCTGAGGAGAAATGATTTCTTAAACTCACTGTACTTATCTCTGCGAGAGTTACTAATTAATGATCCAAAAATTTTGGCAAAATAGAATAAACATATAATTAAATTAATAGTTAACGTGAAACAAACAATAAAATAAAATTGAATATAAAAGCTTTTTAAAATCAAAATTCAGTAGAAATCTGCGTTGCTTTTAAGGTATTATGAAAATTTCCTGCTTTCCTTTCTTCGCTATTTTCTTCTAAAGCGGATTTCTCTTGTCGATTTTTACTTTTATAAAATGCTTTTTATTGAGATGGCGGGAAAATTTTCTTTACTGATTATGGATTGGATGTGTTATTTATTTATTTTTACATGCTATATTCTATTTTTCAACAAATGTTAAAAAAGGCCTGTCCTAATCCTTATTACTAATCTATAATAAAGCTATCTGCTTGGGATTATCACAGGAAAACAAGGTGTTGAATAAGTTTTGAATGAATGCACATGTTTAGACACAATACTTAATCAATATTATCAGTGACATGGTTATCACATGGAGCAAAACGATAAATAGGGGGTGCAGTATGTTCATAATAAAAGGAATGTCACACATTTTTACTTACATTTCGTCCTAAAAGTGAAATATAGAATTTAGTGAAAAAACTAATCACTTTTCACTTATTTTAAATTATAAAATTCATTTTGCACATTAAAATATTCATTTTAAGATAAGAACATTCATCACCAAAATTTAAAATATATTAATATCATTAATTCAAAATTCAATCATTTTTACACATTTAGAAATTCATTCCTTTTAAAAATAAAATTGGATTAAAATTTCATTTTGCTTTAAAAATACATTTGTTTCAAAAATATATTTAGAATAAAATATATTTAACTTAAAAATATTTAGTTTAAAAATAAATTAATTTGAATTGACTTATTTACAGCATAGCTAATAAATAAAAAAATGGTTTACAATATTTAATATATAATTGTAAAGCAATTTCATTTAGAGTTTCTTTAATCAGAAAATCTTCAATTTATAGTTTTTCAATTCGAAATTTATTTAATTCATACGATATTTAAAGCGTATTCCAAATAAAATAATTTCATTCAAAATTTATTTACGTTTTTACAGCTATCATATTTAAAGTTTATTTAATTTATCATACCTTTCATTTTCCATTTATTTTATTTAAAAGATGCTCATACCATAAATCTAAAGATTAATTTTACTGATTTAAAAATTAAAAATGATTGATTTTAGAACTTGAAATGATTAGTAATAATCACGTCCTTGTTTCGGCTTAGAACGGCGTTTGATCTTGGCAGACTGAGCGACCAAGGCTCGAGTTATTAAAACGTACCAGAAGGCCATTTATCAATTTCGACGTCGGACTGGCATAACATGTGTTACGAATTAAAAACCTTGAAAGTTAGTAATTCGGGAGAAGTAATTAAAAAATTTCGTTTTATTTGCTTCGTTTACCGAACATTTACGTTAATTATTTTATTTTCGTCAATGGTTCGAATACAGATAAAACTAGTAGTTGTTTATTCTAGAGACTCTAGATTTCTAGGCCGACGCATAAGCCACCATTTTCTTGTACACTTCCGGTTTCATTTACCTTGGCGATAAAGGTTTTCCGCATTGGCGCAATGATCGCTATTTTGTCATAAAAATAATCAAAAATCCGCGATTATCCGACGAATGTAAACATTGGCGCAACTTTTAAAATGTCGCCAATAAATGCAATTTGCAACCACGATCATGTGAGGCAATGGAAAGAAAATGACAGGTATGCGCCTGCTCCCTTTTTTTAGTTTGTCCAATAGTCTCGCGGTGACGTAGATAACGTGTATATCTATGGTTTGGAAAATCCGGATTCGAATTGAATTTTACTTTTTGCATGTAGTCTGTGGTTCGATTTCGTAAGTGAGTGGTTCTCAAATGTTTATCCTCTGGAACCCTTTCCTTACTATATGCTTAGAAACGGAAACCCTATCTATATTTAAAGAAAACCAAAAAGGCTATTATTGTCACTACTTGAACGTAAACGTAGCAATAAGTCAGTACAAAAAGTAGATAACGTTTCTATTGTTGCAGAATATTAGTTACGAATAGTTAATTTTATATGAGGCGTTGTCATAGGTGGGGGGGGGATAACAGATTTTATTGAAAATTCAGAAATGTTTCTCAAATTGCTTATAAAGACCCTGGAGAGATCTATATGGAAATCCGGGGTTCCGAAGAAGACATTAAGAAACATTGCCTTGGGCGATAGACGCCAAGTCTCCCTTGAACCCATCTCCTTGCACAGCACGGCTTAGATTACAGCTACTCGTAAAATATAAGCCAGTCTTCGTTTACTGTAGACTATAATAATTAAACGAAATATTGTTTTATCTAACCCTAAAAAGGAGAGGTTTAATATACTCATGTATGATATTATTACCCTCCGCAGGGATAACACAATTGCCAAATATGGTCAACACAAGAAAGCCTCCGGGGCGAGAATTTTGCGATTTTTTTCGTAGGTAAATTTATAATACAATAATTTTTGCCACCCACGTGTATGTAGCTCTAAACTAGAGCTTTTCTGGAGACAAAGAGACGCCGTCCCCATCTTGGATTCGAACCAGGGTCCCTCCGTTTAGACGGGAGTGTCTTAGACCGCTAGATGAATGAAGACAGGAAACAACGCTTTCTTTCTCCGTATATAAGGATGTATGATATTATTACCCTTCACAGGGATAAAAAGAGACGCTACCTTCGAACTAGGGTCCCTCCATTTAGCCCGGGGTGTTTTAGACCGCTAGACGGAGGGACCCTGGTTCGAATCCAGGATGGGGAAAGCGTCTCTTTTTCTCCAAAATTACATAAGCTCTAGTTTGAGCTGTAATTAATACGTGGGTGGCAAAAATTATTGTATAATAAATTCCCCCACGAAAACTCACAAAAATCTCGCCCCGGAGGCTTTCTTGTGTTGACCATATTTGGCAATTGTGTTATCCCTGCGGAGGGTAATAATACCTTAACACCTTTACATACGGAGAAAGAGAGCGTTGTTTCCTGTCCTCATTCGTCTAGCGGTCCAAGACACTCCGGGCTAAACGGAGGGACCCTGGTTCGAATCCAGGATGGGGAAAGCGTCTCTTTTTTTTTCCAAAAACAAAAAAGCTCTAGTTAGAGTTACTTATACGTGGTGGCAAAAGTTATTGTATAATTAATATACTCGTGTTTATAAAAATTGCAACACCATGAAGGACTCGTCCGAATTGAATGAAATTTAATGTACAAACGACCTGTGTTGATACAAATAAACGATTAAAATTACAAAGCAAAAAAAAAAACCAATATTACATGTCGAAAATCAGTATTTGGTGAAGCCACCACGCGCTGCAATAAGTGATGCTATACGACGTGGCATGGAATCAAACAGATGTTGAATGTGTGCCTGAGGAAGAGCATTCCAGATTGCTTGTGTGCGACCCCAAAGTTCATCTGTAGTAGCTATGGGACGAGGATCACGAGCGAGACGCCGACCAACGAAATCCCACACATGTTCAATCGGCGACATATCCGGCGAATAGGCAGGCCAAGGAAGAAGCTGTATCTGTTGTGATGAAAAGAAGTCTTGAACATTCCTGGCAATATGTGGGCGGGCATTGTCCTGTTGAAATACAGCTCCGGGAATGCCTTGAAGGAAGGGGGATAACTATGATGTTGGATGAATAACTCATTCTGGAAGGTGGCGTTCACTGGTATAGCGTCTAACACGGATGCGGCCATCACTATACCCCAAATTAAAGCGGGATTCATCAGAAAACACCACTTGTTGCCAATCAGCACGCCAGTCTCTATGTCCATGAGCCCATTGTAGCCGCAGGCGCCGATGGTTTTGCGTCAGGAGGATCCTGTATAAAGGAACTCTTGCACGCAGTCCACGGTGCAGTAGACGCCGACGAATTGATGAAGCACACAATGATACACCTGTAGCAGTGCACCAACTTGCTGCCAACTGTCCAGATGAAGCAAAACGGTCCGTCACCGCCATGCGGACCAGGTGTCTATCATCCCGTGCTGACGTCACCTTTCGGCGTCCACTCCCGGATTTCTGAGTTGTCTGGTTCTCTTGAACCCACTGCTTCCACACTCGCATCACTGTGCTGCTGTTATGCCCCATACGAGCTGCTATTGCACGATAAGAAAACCCTCCTTCACGAAAGCCGATCATTCGTCCCCGTTCAAACTCCGTAACTTGCTGAAATGTCGCCCTCTTTCGTCGTAGAGGCATAGTGACGTCTCATGTAACGTTTACCACTAGCAGATAACCATACACGCCCCGCTACAGCCCTCTATTTATACGGATCCATCAGCAGTTCAGAGGGCGCTGCTCAGCCCACGCATGCGTGATGACTCTGAAATTCTAATCATTTGAATAGCATACCCTAATTTGCATTTCCTGAAAGTTTCAGCTCAATCACATGATTCCTTCATGGTGTTGCAATTTTTACAAACATGAGTTTACGTACTAGTATGTATAGTAGGCTGACGGACTGCATGTCAGCCTTTGTAATGTTAAAAATTGTGAGCTATACATATATGATGGCATTGAATCTAGTGTACTATGCGAATGCTTCTGAATAATAAAACTATAACATTGGCGCGAAATTCAATAAACTAATGGTTCTCATTTATTTGAAATTTTACATCAGGAAACAAATACCCATCGAATATGAGAAAAAGCCACGTAAGCAAAATCGATACCTTTGTAAGTTAAATGTTATGAAGAGTACCTTGAAATTAGCTTCAGCGCACAAGAACAAGAACTTATTTATATCAGAACAAAGGGCTTAAGAGAAAATGTTTTCTGCCAACTTGTTAAACACAAGATCTTTAAAATGCTTGAATTCTTTCCGTGGTATATAAATTCTGTTGTACACATGTAAGGTTGACGATTTTGACTGTTACTAGTGGAACTAAACTATTAGTGATCTAATGACGCTATATTTCAGAAAACTGTCTTGGAAGAAGGAACTTTACAACACTTGAACCAAATGCGGGCCGGAAGTCACTTCGTGAACTTGGGTTATTGGTAAGACAATGGAACAGAATAATAAGAAAGAAATTGTAAGAGTGAGGAGAGAAACATGCTGACGGTTAAAAGAACTCTTCATATGGCAACAATACATAACGTCAAATCATGTAAGTGAGTTAAAGTCAAAGACATTTCATGCAAATCTTTTTGTATGACTAAGTAAGATTCGTTTGATATTAGTTCTCTACGTGATCGAATTCATCGACTTTTACATTGCTTAACATTTGTTGCACTTTTAATCTTAAGTTTACGATTTTTTCGTCTTTTCAAATTCATACTTAAGATTTGTTTGTCCATGAGAGCGAACGCTTACGACGTTCTGTCTTTACGATTTGATGACTACGAATTTTGTGTCCTAAATCGGAATTCGAGGTTTGTAATTGAAATAACCATTTTTTTAACACTGACATAAATCGTAGTAATTCATTCACTGAACTGAAAAGTTTGCCCGCAGAAGAAGGGTGACCGTAGAAAAGGAGGGAAATATTACTGTGAAGGATTTTTTTATCAAAAAATTTTAATATCAGCGCAAAAAGAGGGCGACTATATCTGAGGGCTGTATGTCAATACGGAGTTTGATGTGTAATCTTATGTTTATTTTTTTGGTAAGTTTTAGTATTTAAATTCATTTAATTATTTTTTTGGAATTATGAAGCTGTTATTTTCTAAACCGATAGTTATAATTCATAAGCGGATGCAAGTGTACCGATATAACAAAAGTGGAAGGCGTTATACAGAGATTTATTTCAAAACGACAGTTTTTGTAATGCTTTTTATGCAAGTACAGAATTTTGTGTAAAAAATTAACCATTTCATATATAATGATACCCATCAAATTAAATTCACAAACCTTAAAGATTCATGTGGTATCAATTAACATAAATACTACCTCGCTAATTAATTAACATAATTAATACCGCGTTAAGTAATTAACTCAAATAAACCAGTATTATTTAATTCTATTACCCAGACAAATAATTTGGGTAACAGTCATGCACTAATTTTTTAAGAACTGGCACAAGTTAGGAAGTATGGCATTGACTTGAAAACTGTATATATGCTGGTCTCATATTATGGGGGGGCCTTGAAGAAATTACCCAAATTGAATCTCTTTTGGCCTGGGCTGGCCCTGCTGGTGAACGTCTCAAAAGAATAAGATTGATAAAAAAATTATAGAAGTAGTGAAATTAAAGATTATCTTCATAAAAGTGAATAATTTTGAACATCTCAATTTTAAATTAAATTGAATATATAAATATGAATGCGTGACTCACTAAGGATGACGGCTCCCACGAATAGACTAATGGTGACACTGATAAAAGTTGAAAATTTCTGAAAAATAAAATATGCCAGAATTATATATATATATAAAACACATATGTATACATATTATATATTAGATAAATAACATAAATTAATTCTTGTATTTAAATAACTATTTAAATATTGTACACGGTCAAAATAAATTTCTAAAACTTACGAACATTTTTACTGATAGAAGTTATTTATAAACATAAAGATGTTTCCAGCAATTTTACTACTCATCCAGGTTTTTAAAAAAATGCCTTTATAATATTAATACGACATATTATTTTTATATATTTACATAAAAGAAATTCTGTAGTTATTTAATTTGAATAAACGTCAGTTTACTAAATTACGAAACGGACTTTAACTGCTTAAATGATGCATTTTCATTTAAATAGTCAAAGCTCTTTTTTTAGTCAGTTCAACCAGTTTAAATTTGATTACTTTCTTAAATAAAAAAGACAGCTTTAAGAAATATAAAAGGAGTTTTAAAATTGTTTTCGTTGAATTTAAAATTTTTTGAAAGAAAATATAACCTTTTTTTT
The DNA here is from genome assembly GCA_006491805.2 of Dysdera silvatica. NCBI lineage: Eukaryota > Metazoa > Arthropoda > Arachnida > Araneae > Dysderidae > Dysdera > Dysdera silvatica. The sequence goes on along the minus strand of QLNU02014176.1, from coordinate 46,492,481 downwards.
ATTATTTCCAAATTTAAGTTGAAGGAAACTAGATTAAAATATACACCATACTCAGCAAAAACACATTTTATTCATAAACTAAAATTTATTATTAATAAACTTTACTCAATAAACATATTATTGAGTAAGGAACTTACTTTACCCAATAAAAATATATATTTCACAATCGAGTAAAGATCACACATTATTGAGTAAAAATGCACAACCTATATTTGTGTAAAGGTCACATATAACCAGTAAAAATATTTACTTTATTCTTGAGTAAGGACCACAATTTATTAGTAAAAATGTGCATTCTATACTTGAGTAAAAAATGCACTTTACTCCTGAGTAAAAAAACCATGTATATACATAAAATATCGTGAATACTTCTTCTAGCATAGACTAACTTGAAGGTATCACGTTTGAATTTCGCTGATATCGAGTGCTTATATTTTTTTATATTAATTCGTATTCTGTGGTTTGATTGCTTACGCGATAAATGTTTATATCCCTCGGAAAAATTTCTGAAAGTTCTAGCCCAGCATGATTTAATCTGTCCCTACTCCGCGATTTTTTACTTTAATTTTTATGGGTACTTAAAACCATAAACTCTGTGAAAATATTCGACGAAACAATACGCAATATAAATAAGACACAAAAAACAACGTTTTAGAAGCGTATCTCAATCTTGACATAAATACTCTTCTAAAACGTTGTTTTTTGTCTCCTATTCATAAACGTTGTTTTTGACACAAAGAAATAATATTTTCTACATAATCTACAATTAATTTTATTATTACAAAATTTAATTACTGACTATGAGACAAATGAGAGTATTCAATAAAAATGCACCAGATAGACAATGAGTTGATTTTGAGAACGTCATAATCGGGTTAATTAGAATAATAAGGTAATTAGAATCTTTACGAGGGACATTTAATTTGTTATATAATTTAAAATGGTATTATCTAAAATTTTTAAAATACAATGGACTCGTTATTTTTACGATTTTCTAATGCGTTGGTTCCGAAAAGTATTCAATAGATGTTAGTTTTACATACGAGTTTTAAATTTTAATATGAACTTTTTCTTATATCTTTTTTTGAGGGGGGCGGGCGGTCTTCATGAACCTGGAAAAGCGAGACCTTACGGTAGTAATAAACGTTAATAAAGATTGAAATGAAATCATTGGTACATCCTTTACAAAGAGCATTGAAAGCCTTTCTGTTGGTGTGCTATTGAGGCATGATATGTGCTCTGATTATTTAAAACATCACAAGGGCACAACCTTTCTTTGATGGTCTATTGTAAAACGACTCGTCAAGGTGATACGAAGCGGGAAAATACGAAAGAAATATGAGAAAATTCAAAGGTGTTTTTTCGAACCATAGAATTGCGAGATGTCCTTGACTAAGTACTATATTCCCCTAAGAAAAAGAAATGGGGCAATTTGAAAGAACCGAACAATCCAAGTCTTAACCTTGAAAGCGCGCAAATGACGTGTTGGTTTTTTAAGAGCGCTGCAACCATACCCAAATCATTTTTAATCACACATACGATCATACAATCGCTTCGGGAAATTCCCTATCCACCATCAGGACAAATTTCCAGTTATTCATGATTCAGCGGTCTTGCGTATATTGGAAAATAAGAATATACTCTTTTTAAACGTAAAAACATCAGATGGTTTAACCTTTTATTTAGGTTTTTTTGATCAGAAATTGACATGCAATTACTGGTTGTGAAGGTCCGTGAAATTTGCGACCTTTCGCAGCTTGTTTGAAGCGTTGCAGACGAGACTTCTCACCTCAGGGCGAAGACGAAAGGGATTTTTTTTGTAACTGTTTCGGGGTATTTCCCTTGTTCTTGGCGTGAGAAGAAACATTTCAGGGTCTTTTGATGATCGTGACCTTCCTTCGGACTTCAAGCATGAAACCACAGTGGCAGTAACCTTTGGCATTTGGTAAAAATTAAGGGAAAACTTGTCTTTGTCAGACAGTGGTAATTTAGGACACGGTATTTTACAATTTAAACAAGAAAGTGTAGCGTAGAAACACTATTCCACATGCATTGATGGGTTAAGGGTAGGGTTGGGGACAAGATTTACGGGTCTTTAAGCAGTTTAGCAGATCGTATCCCACAAACAATTATATTCAACAACAAATTAGGTTTTCGAAGTTCTTAAGGTTTCGCACTATTCCCTTTATACCCCTGTTCTTTACCCTAGTTAAAGGCGAAAATACGAAGTGAATTTCGACATAGAAACTTCCAATTTTTAATGAGAGTTGGGAAAAGTAAAATTTACTTACAAAAAGTAAGACATTTAATTATTTCCCCTCTATATTTTGATATTCTTATTTCTTATTTAAGACGAATGTTTTTGAAACCGCAATTGTATCAAACTTGACGTACTATATACTAAAAAAGTGTCTTTTTTAACCAATTACATTATAACTACGTAATTAGGGTATTGTTTTAACTGCAATATTTCTAATTTTTTTTAATTAGATATTAAAATTGTTTCTTGCTTATAATGTTCATATGGTATCTTTTCTATGATAGAAATAATATGGGAGTCGTAAATCGTCGCGTATACTACATTAAAATGTAACACTAAAATAATTTTGCTAATTAATTTTGTTAATTAAAGTTTTGTAATTACTAGCTCTTCCGCGTATATTCGTGGGCTCATGATGCATCAGCCTTCATGCTGATGGTACATCAGTCAATTTAAAATGAGGTTTAACAATCAGTTCTGTACGTTGCGGTCTACCTAATTTGCAAGCCATTTCATCGACTTTGACATAGTTACATACCATTACAACATTGCACTTGCTGCCTTTATTACATTTCGCTTAAAAGACATTATTATTGTATCTAAAGACAAATATCTTACAGGTGACCATCATAGTGAGGTTTTAGAGGATAGGAAACCGGCCAAAACCACTATTATTTTGGCGCAAATTTGTACGGACCTCATTAAACTTGGCTGGTGGACACACCCAACGTTGCTGTGTTATTGAACATCGTACATTCCGTGGACACCGCACAATTTGCCTTGTCGCGTCCTTGGTCAGTCCGTTTTTTCCCGTAAGCTGCTGATGAAGGTTGCATTCTTAGCTTATGTATTTGGTTGGTAAGATTTGATTTTGTTGGAAGAAGTAATTCTCATAACTTAACGCGGAAGCAAATTGCCCTTCATCTGTCGATTGATTATGAGTTATTGTTGATATTACTGAATAATTGATTGGGAATACGTGTACTGCTGAAGTATCAACCATGTCCAGGGACTTAGTTACAGCATTCGGTAGCTTGGAAATTAAGGCTGGGCCCTTCAAACGTAGCAAGTTCTAAAATTAATTATTGGTTCCACCAGTCTCTTGACTGCTATCTGGACAAGTTGCTCATGTATATGAATATTTGCTTGCATAATTAGCAGAATACTAATCATGTTAATTGCTGTTAGTAAGAGCTATTAAACAAAACTTGCGCAACTTGTTGCGTACGGAAGGGTTTGTTATTTCTAGGGAGTGTGTTCTTCGACGATTGCATAACAGTTTTCAAGGAGGTAGTAAGTATAGGCAGCAATATTCTTCAGCTGTTTCTTGAACTGTAGATTTTTAAAAAAGGTTTTTAAAATTAGAAACCGAACGTCTTCATGTCAATTGTGCCGGGAAACAAACGTCTGTATGAGATTTTCTATGGTCAGTATTTAACCCCTTAAGGATTTTCTGGAACTACCGATTTTTCTTTTGTATATCTTTTTATTTCTTATGTATCTTTTGTGTGTCGCTGCATATGCATCGCTTATGTGTCACTGCATATGCATCTATTATGTATATTTGCTTGAGTATACCTTAGGTGTCTTTGCTTGTATGTACCTTACGTGTCTTTGCTTGTGTATACCTTACGTGTCTTTGCTTGTGTATGCCTTACGTGTCTTTACTTGTATAATTCTTATTTGTTTGTTCTTGTGTATCTCTTACGTTCTTGTCATGTGAATCTGTTTGTATATCTGTTATGTGTATATCCTTGTGTATCTATTACGTTTCTTGAATCTCCGTTTACGTAGGCCATGTATTTCTCACGTGTTTCTGCTTATGTATGTCATGTAACTTCACGTGTCACTGCTTGTGTATCTCGTATGTATTTCTCATGTGTATCTCTTATATTTTTCTCACGTGTATCTCTTACGTTTTTCTCATATGTATCTCTTATATTTCTCTCATGTGTATCTCTTATATTTCTATCACGTGTATTTCTTATATATATATCCCGCATATGCATTTCTTATGCATCTTTGAGTGTATTTCTCACGGATGACTTTTATGCTAATTTTTGACATTTTCGAGAAGCTGCCTGAACCCTACTCAATACTACTTTGCATTTCGTTCAATAAAAACAAACATGATTTACGCATTTTTCTTTTTTACAGCCATAATAGACTTGCTACATATCTCTTTTATCTCTACTATCCTACTTTTAAAGTAACTATGGTCTCTAAACTGATGTTTTACAGCATATCTTAAGATCACGTTTTGCGAGCGTGCTCCAGACGACAATGCAAACCTTGTTAAGCTATAGATTTGTCTTAAAAAAACATATATCTTTAGCATTTTTTTTAAGTTAGTGATAGTTTAAATTTCGAGTAACTAATGTAAAATATAATGAAAGACACTGTAAACTAGAATAAGTAAAGGGCACAGTTCTCTTCGTCGGGCTATAAGTGTGACACTAACGTATATTTTTATGTAAAATTGTGAAAACTAATGATGAAAGTAATTAGTTTTATCATGAAGTCCACCTACACATATCACAAAATTGATCTCAACACTTGCTGATGGAATCTATTATTGCTGATGGATTCATGTAACACATTTTTTTTATCCAACGAATTCTCAGGAAACACTTCGAATCTTAATATAACTTCAAGTTTTAAACAGTTGCCATTATAATTATACTAATAATAAAACAAATAATAATTATTTAATTATAATAGTAAATAATAACAAATGGAAAAGTAAAGCGTTGTATAAAGACTAACTAAAAACAAATTAATGATATTGGAGTAGTGGAATGACAAGAGAAATTCTCGTTCTTCACGACAATGATCACATTCAGGGCCGTAGGAAAGGCGGGCTCAGGAGCCCGAGCCCCCATTAGATATTAAAATACGCTATTTTCATACATTTGATCATGTAATCTCCTTTAAAGGCACTTGAGCCCCTCATAATTTTTAAATTGCTAGGCCACTGATCACATTTCGTCTACACTTGTTTAAATATTCATAAAATTTATTTTATTTGTACTTTGTTTGTATATATTATATTAGTAAACGTGATATAATTAATATATCTGTGGCTCCGAAGTTCGTATGTCACTTACTTCTTTTCGTATTCCCGGGAAAACGATGAGGAAAGCTACGAAAATTGTGGAGAAACTGACATAAATGAGTACGTTGCGGACGTCTTCTGTGACAGGTGTCCGGTTTGCAAAGGTGTAGAGCGTTGGGCCTCCGTTACTTCGGAACGCATCAAACCACCCTTTTAGCATACTGAGGCGAAGATCAGAGAAAGGCGTGACCCGATGGCCCAGCGGACAGCAGCGAAATCTAAAGAAATGAAAGTGATTTAAAGGCACAGTGTAAAACTTACAGACATACTTCTTGTCTGACTAGTACGACTTAAAGACATACTACATGTCTGACTAGTAAGACTTATAGACATACTATTTGTCTGACTTGTATGATTTGTAGGCGTATACACTTGCAGAATTTAGTGGATAAATGTAGCACAATAATATATATACAAGTATATACATATATATATATATATATTTGAAATAACTAACTACGTATTCGATTCTCAAAAATAAATATACTAATAAGGAATTTTATAATTCCGTATTTGTATATTTATAAGTTGTTGGTTGTATAGGTCCATGTTTTAACAGGAATTACCTCTTATAGCTTTGTATAATAAGAGGTATTAAATTTTGTAGATTTTTGCAAAGGTATTAGATTATAGCTTTGCAGAAAAAATTAATGGATTCTCCTGTTTTTAATTAGTACAGCGATACCCTGGTATACGTCCTTAATCTGTTCCAGATCGTCAGACATACCAATCAGGACGTATACCAAACGAATTTCCCCCATAAGAAATAAAGGTAGAATGATTAATTTGTTTCCATGAAAAAATCCTATTGGTATTGGCATATTATACATGGATGGGGTTGTATAAAATAATCTAAACACGGCTTAGTACTAAAATACATAAATACAAAAGCAATTAGACAAAATAAATGAAAATCTAAAATCTAATCTACCTTTACCTTGCAGAAAAGAGTTGAGTGCCTACTAGTATAGTTCTGAGAATGGAGGAGGAGAAGGAGGAGGAGGTGGAGATATATTACTGTTTGGAAGGAGAGTTTCCTTCCAATAGAACTTCAGGAAAATTAAATTCTGGTGTATTTTCTCTTGTTGTTTTTGTCTCGAGAGAGGTAAACAAGGGTAGCGCGCGGTGTCGTGACTCATTTTGACTCATACGAGTTATAACACGCGAGGCATACTCCAAATAAAGGACGTATACAAGGCACAATTTTTCGCGTCTAAACAGGACGTATACCAAGTTAGACTTATAGCAGTACGCTGCCTTACTAACTTAGAGGAAAACTCCCACTTCAGTCAAAAAGCCCCCTGCTACTCGGATAAACACGTCTGGTTTTCCTGTAAATGGCTAATCGGCTTTGCTTACTGACGGGCTATGCAACGGCCGTTGAAGACGATGCCGATACACTGGACTTGCATGTTAAGAAATAATGGACTTGTATATTAACAAATATAAGCTTTTATAACTTTACATATTGAAAAGTATAAGGCTTTATGGCTCTCTACTGAATTTCATAACCTCATGTAATATCAAGTACTGAATTTCATAGCTTCATGTAATATCGAGTACTGAATTTCATAGATTCATGTAGCAACAAGTACTGAATTTTCATACAAACAGAAACATAATTTCAGCACATACAATAATGACACGTCAACTCCGTCTAATTATAAACATGAAATATGCGCATCGATGCATGCAATTACATCAACTTTATTTACACAATTACTGTTTTAGCAGCGTTGCAATTCCTCTTAAAGCATTATGAGTTTTGCTTCGATAAACACAGCAAGAAATGCAGTTTGATAAAGTAACCTTGACGAATATGTCATTATACAGAAGTTGCTGAAATTCACCCTCAAACTCTCAAATTGGGAATTATTCAACTGCGTTTAATTTTTGCGAAAGGCTGGCAGTAAACCAAAGACTTCATACTGGAGTTTGAAACAAAGAGGATTTAAGACTTAAACGTACACAAAATACAAATGATCTGTCAATAAATTTAACGTATTTGGAGAAAATAACGCACATTTGAGTCCTATTTTAAACTTACGTTAGGAATCTCAAGATGGATTTATAATTAATAAGATACACATTAGTTAATTATAAATTGGTTTAAAACTAAATCGTTATTACACATTAGATATTATACTACTTAGCATCATTTCATTAAGATGAAAAGGATGAACTAAAATTAGCTGAAACATCAGTCTTCCCATTCATTGTAAATACCAACTATTCACGTACTGAATCCTTGTAGATTATTGAAAATTTTCTGTTAATAATATTATCTGTTAATAAATATTTATTCAACCCAATTTGAAATACGTATGGTGTGGTACATATTATAAGCCGTATAAAAAGAACTACAGCAGAATAATACATTATTTTGTGTTTTAAATTTTTATATGATATATAATATATGATGCATGAAGCTTTTAATTTTTAAGCTATGGATTAAAATTGGAAGAGTATGTAAAGCGGAGTTTGTTGCGAGATTTTCTTCCAAAATTATTGAGGATATATATATCAATTAAGGCTAGATTCTTTTTATGGTTTTAATTGGATTTCTGTTCAGATAAGTTGTATGTTTTAAACTTTGATGTGTAAAACATTTATAATTTATTAATAAAATTTAAATAGTAAATGAATCAGAAAGTTAAGTTCATAATGTAATGTTTTCGCTGTCATCAATTGTGCAAAATTATTTGAAACTCATATATATATATGTGTTCTAGCTAATATATAATAAATAATTATAACATAAATAAATATTTAGATGATATATATATTAAAACAAACTCAATCCGATACGGAATCAGTAATAATAATAACAATAATTATAACAGCAATGTATTAACGTTAGAGAAAATGAAACATTCAAAGTAAACTTTTATTTAAAATATTATATAAAAGAGAAAAGAGAAAAGAAAGGTAAAAATATTACAATATCATTCCTAATATGGTTTTGTGAAATGTATTTGGTTTGATTATTTATTTAACTGTTGAGAAACAAAAATTTAAAAAATTAAAAGTTATATTAAACTCTGAATAAAGAAATGCAGGAATTAAGGGGATTTCTAACAAAGAAAATAAACCTTCCAGATAAAACGCTAAGCAATTTGCCATCGACGAAAAAAAAGCTCATTTTACTAAATGCAACCAAAATTAAAGTTCAGTTTAATCAGAAGGCGGATTTTAAATAATGTGTTTTTACGCATCGCTACGAAGCCGAGCTTACGCCTGTTCTACTGTTTCTTTGCAAGCATCGGAGCCGGCGCGGCAGAACTTTACCAGAAGGGGCAACAAGTTTTCAGCGGTTCTCCGCTCGCGTAGCCAGGGAGAAAAAACAGGAATAAACACATCAATTATAGTTAAATAGCTATTGTCATGAGATGAATATCATGTGGAATTAATTTTTAATACTAGTTGATAATGAATTTAATTTCAGAGTAAAATAATAGTTCATTTTTCAGAAGTAATTATACTTTTTTAAATATTTGAACTGCCCAGAATTATAACGATTCTCGTTATTCTTTTTTGTAAATATATAATCATATGTAATTGGATATATCAGAAAGGTAGTCAAATAAAATTCATATTGCAGAGAGAGAAAGAGAGAGAGAGAGAGAGAGAATGGAGCATTATTAGTTCTTAAGATAAAAATTGAATATAGAAAGATAAAATTGTTTAAACACTCACATAGATTTCGAGAGTACGAGATCGAGAAGCTCCGAACAGACACTAAATATGGATGCTCTCTCTTAAAAGCACAATAAATTCCTTGATCGTAAATTATTCAAAGTCGAGAATTGTTAAAATTGCCGGAAGATTCACCAAGATAGCATCAGAAGATGAGCCGTTGGGATTTGCTGGCGGACCTGGGGCAAGTGTGGAGATTGCCCCAAAGAAGATGATAATATAGAACCTTGTGTGGTCGGATAAGATGGAAAGTTTCATCTGACACACTTCCTTCCGAGCAAAGTTCGACCTTCACATACATACGAAACGATAGATTCGGCTTTTGTCCCCCCTCCCAGATAGTAAAACCGCGCACGCTCAGAAGCAGGTCAAGGGCCCAAACGGCCGGCCAGTCAACATCTCGATTTGTTGATTCGCTCTAGACCGTGTGGCCGCTTGACACTCACTCTAACGTCAGCAGCCAGACCCAGACATTTTGTTGCTGAGTCAAGACTCAGGTGTTAGTTGTTGCCCAACAATCATCTTGAAATCATTTGACAGAAAAAAAACCCTGGCCATTCAGGCATCGAGATCCCAGCTGCGCCTGCGCACCCTGGCCATTGCTTAACCTGGGGTTTCCGTCAACTGGAGAAGGTCAGTCATATGGGATCGAGACACCGAACTGAGCGGTTGTCTTGCGCAAAGCTCCGATGGCAAGCCTTCAAGTAATAGCGGCGGAAAAGGATGGTATCTACACTAGCGGTGGAAATATCATACTCTTAGATCACAGCGCAGAACTTTTTCAGTCGCAGCTTATGTTTTGCTAACGGCTGTTACTTCCTTCACTGATACTCCATAATAAACCAAGGAGTATAAACATAATTTATAGTTTGTAGTTGGTTAACAATTTTCTTCAACTTTTTTTGCAGGAGAATACTTCCATGCTGCATAAGATAAGTAGGGGTATTTCTAAACTTAAAAATGGCATCATTATAAAGAGATGAGATTATAGAGAATTTCTTTAAGTACTTTTTAAGCAGGGTGAGACTTAAATTGCTTTAGAGAAATTTTGAAGACATGATTTTATACCTGAAGATATCCCGTTTTTCAGTAGTCGATTCATCGTACCAGAGTTCGTTAAATCAATGACTAGTTATTCCACTGGCCTTTGACCTGTTGGGAAAACTGGTCGGTGACTCTCGTACAGAAGAACCGGTTGGGAAGGCTGGTTTATGTCGAGTTGGAAAATGCCAGATGTTTTTTTCTTTCCACTCATAAAAGTTGCTCTTATTATTTTTTTTAAAGTTTAATGAATTGGGTTATTATATCTTCAAGATTAATTAGTAGATGAAAAGCATAACTGCTTACTTATCCATATTATGCAGAATAAAATAGAAAGTATGATGTAGAAAAAACGGACATCTGCCAAATGTGTTTTTTTACTAATATAATCATTATTGTTATGCGGAGATAAGCAAACAAACAACGAGCAAGACCTTTATCTTATTACTTTTATTGGAATAAAATAGAATTTTTTATCAAGTATAATTTATTTGATCAAATAAATAGCATCGTGTGTCGCTGTGTATGATGTGGCGCCAGCAGTTTAAGTTGTTAGTCAATATGATTATTCTGGCATTAAATTTCTTGTTGCCTAACTATTTGACTTTATCTTTTTATTTTACTTTTATCTTTAAACATAATTAAAATCTTTAATAAATATTTGAAAAATATACTTTACTACTTAGGCATTTCTTAATATACAAAAATTTATGATTGACATACAATACAACTGAATGTTCAATTTTTACGGAAGTTTAATAAAATTTTTAAAATGAAAAATATCGTTATTTCTAATATAATGTATCTCGATTGAGAACGATATAGGAAACATATTTTTTAGAATTTAGTATTTGCTATTGACCTCAATGAACTGTAGATATTAGCAAATCGCAATTTATATATACATTTTATCCAAAATTCCCGAATTTTTCTTAATAGCAGAAACATATATTTTAATATTTATCATAAGCAATGAATATTAAAATATTGATATGCTCTATTCACTTGTATTTTGTAAATAATTTAAGTAAATAATTTACTTATATATTTCTGGTAAACACCATCCTACCCACCACCTTTGAACCATTTGAGTTATATTACAAAAATAAGTTACATAATATTCAGTAATATCTAGCTGCGCATAACATAATATACGCATTACGAAAAAGAAGCGAATAAAATTATTATTTATTAATAATAATTAACAATAATTAAAAATAATAATACATACTATTCTAAATATCCTAAAAGAACTATTTTCATGCGTGTGGAGTTTTATGTACGTATATAGTGAACATCAGTTGCAGAATTACTAGGCAAAAGTGTTGGGGTGGATCTCGTCACGGAAGTGACGTCATCGCAGCCATCTTGCCTAGCCGAGCCTCGGCCCCTTATCTCCCCACTTTTTCCCCCCATCTCGCGTGATCATCCTATGCGGTCCTCCGTACTCGGACCATATATCAGTGGACCGTTTAGAAGCGCCGCCTAGTGGTACGTTTTGAATTAATTTTTAAAAACTGGTATATACTGCCATCTAATGGCAAATTATATCCTCATCCATGAAATTACCCCACGCATTGCAACCTCTGTATCACCTCTTATCCGTAGACCCAGCCAAAACGCCGCAAAATGGTAGATTTTGAATTAATTTTAATATAGAAAATTAGTGTCGTGTAATGTTGTACCAAAATAATAAAAAAAATTCTTTCCCATTCCAAGAGGAGTACAACCCTGTTTATTATTATATATATACCTATTCGTGACACTTCCTTTTAGGGGTCCAGTTTTGCTTCTATTAGAATCTGTCCTTCGAGTTTTATGTTGCAATTAACCTTAATTAGCGAGGCATATAAAATGGCTCTCGTTTTCTAATTTCAGTCATACATTGTTATTATTAAATTTATTTTTCAAAGGACATACATATACATACCCTGCTGAGAGAGACAGCGAGAAAAGGCTTAATAAAAAGCCTGACGAGCCTGCTGCTCCCCAAACGAACAAATTCCGCAGGCGAGCATATTCAAAGACAAGAAATTAAATGACAGTAAATTTCATATAAATTATCATGGCTACAAAAAAGTTATCAAACTTATACACAAAATACAACAAATATTAGGACAACAATATCACAAAAAAAGGAGAAAAAAAAGGGAAGAAAAAAGAATGATGTAATATCAATGCTTATAATGTATATCGATAAAAACTGAATCAGCACACTGGCTGTTCAAAGAAATAATCCAAACATTTTCTTAAAACACTTGAAGCGTAATACAAATTTAATGTCCGATGGAAGAGCGTTCCATAACTTTGGGCCAGTTGAGTTAACATTGTTATTACACATCAAATGGATTCTGGAGCAACAAGGCAAAAAAAAAAGAAAAAGTTAGTATTGCGAGTATTATAGCCGTGGGAAAAATTTATTAGAGTAATAATATTTGAATAGTAACCTTCATTTATTCCACGAAACATTAATTGGCCCAAGATAAAATCGTATATATTGGGAACAAGTAAAATAGAATTTTCAGTGAGTGAATATTGCAATAGTTCAGGCCTTGAACCAGTTTTTAACTTAAGTTTTATATTACAATTATCACTAATTAACGAATTCGTATTTGATATAAATTCGTGTATCCTTTTTTCCTTATTTTATTTTTGTTTTCCACAATTAATTTTTTCATAAATTTTGTATATCGTAATTATCGCTATTTAACGATTTTTACAAGTTTCTTGTAAATTTTAATGTGCCAACATCGTTTTCTCATTCTACTCTCACACATGTTGTAATATTTTAGGCCTCAATGTTGGCTTCCTTCCAAGTACAAGTTTACAATTATCACTAATTAATGAATTCACAGCTGATAAAATTCGTGTATCCTTATTTTCTTATTTTAATCCCACATTCTTCCACTTTATTACAATTATTTCCATAAACCAGTTATATTTCGGAGCGCATATTTCTTCTTTCATAAATTTTCATATCGTAACACTTGCTAATTAACAATTTTTAAAAATTTATTTTACCTTCCTGATATGCTCACGTCTTTTTTATTTTAGTCCCTAGTGTATTATAATAATTCAACCCCTTAAACCCGTTTTTCCTGAATTAATTTTTTATAATTATCACTAATTAAGTAAGCATCTACTATATTAAGATTACTATTACAATTAATCATCTACTATACAATAATTAGCATCTACTATAATTTTTTTTATTCCTTTTTGTGCTATCTTATTACCCATTTTTCCATATAATTTCAGTCATTTTCCATATGTTAGTTATTTTTCGGTCTACAATCCGTTTCTTCATTGAATTTTTATATCGCAATTATTATTATTTAATAATTTTTATAGGTTTGCTTTAAATTCCCGATATGCTCACGTCGTCTTCATATTTTATTTGCATTATTGTGCTATTATTGTTATTTTTTGCATATACATTATTTAAAAAAATTCCAAGAAAGAAAATTCTTAATTTGCTGCAATGTTAGCGATCATGTTTTTCTCTTCCTAAACCCTTGAAATTCCATTCAGTAATCATAAGAGTAATATAAGGGCAATGGTAAGCAGATTTGTTGTGTGTACGTTTCTAGGCATAGTAAGAATTACAAATTATCTATTTTTCTGTATAGATGTTTTTATCTTTTGTTTCTTACACAACGTTGCAGCGGCGGCGAGTTTCCTTTCTCCTCAATAAATGTCTAAATTCCTACAATTTATACTTTACGGCTTTCCACGTCTTACAAAATCTTCTCACTACATAAAGCCAGTCTTCCAAAAATGGAATTTTCTATATAACTTGGACATTTTCCTAAACGGGCTTTATTTCGCATTCATTCCGATTTTACATGTCCATATCACCCCGATATTTTATGTTAGTAGAAGGCTATACATTGGAGTTCGATCTGTCCAGCTTTTCGGCGATACCGAATATTCATTAGTTAGACGTTTCGTAGGGCTGAAAGTTTATGCGAAAAAAGGTTCATGTATTTCAGTAATATATGTTATGCAGCTTCTATAGTTTTATCCCTTGATGATAAATTCTCTATCTTCAGTAGAGCCGTCTTTTTTCAAGAAGAGCCCTTTTTTTCTTTATAACCACATAGATGTTACGTCCTTGATATAATTATGTTATTTCACCATATATAAACACATTTTCTTACGTATATTTATCACAAAGTTACAAATTTAATTGTTTTTTAAACATTAGAAAATTTCATTATTTTTCTTAAAAAATATTCGGATGAGGACATAACTTATCTCAATCTCTATCCACATAGACAATATCTTTTTACAGAATTGTACAGTTTTAGGCGAATTCAACTAAATCTTTGACACATAAACATAATAATATAATTTTTAGAACATGAGCCGGCTTGGTAGTGATTTTATTATATAAAAATATTTGTTTTCACCGATATTTTCTAATACAAATTTACAATGTTCTTACGTTTTTCTCCAAAAATATAAATTTCTTTCATTAGCCAAAATGAGGTAAATCATTAAAGTATATATCAGATGTATATATAAAAGAAATAATTTAATTTCAGTAAGGAAACATTTATACACACACTGACTATATACGTTTTTCTTAAACGTTTTATACACACACTGACTATATACGTTTTTCTTAAACGTTTTATTGTTGTTTCCTTTTTAGCATGTATGAATCATCCCGCCATACATGAAGCCCTGATAAAATTCTCAAGCCCAGTGAGGGGCGTATGTTTTATAGATAAAATCTTTTCTTTTACGAGTGCTCCATGGCTGAAAAAGCCTTAGAATATTTTCAAAGGATCCTCTTAGCACAACTGGATATTGCACAAACTTGTCAAATAAGTCCTTGGAGGTTTATGTAAAGATGTTAATTTTTGTAGACCTCGTTTTCGACGTTTATTGGTATGTTTTGACAGGCAGTTTACAGTTTTGTCATTCATCAAACCAAAATGTAGACAAGGGGCGTTTTTTATTTTTATAAATTAAAACGAGTGATGAAAACTCCTGTTCTTATTAATGTTTTTCTAGTTTAGTTTTTTTTTATATTTTGGTATTTTTTTTAAGAATGATTCCTTACTTATGAGACCTAATTATATATTACTTATGGGAGTTGATATTATTTGAGTTCCCTGTGTGAGGAATATGGAATTATTTTCGACTAAAGCTATACGAAAATATTTTATTAATAATCAATGTCCAAAAAATGACACTTTTTACACAAGGTTTGATATTTTTTAATTGCACTATTTTCTAGTATGAGCAAAAAAAACCCCTTTAGAAGTAGATAAGATTATGAAGATTGATTGTATTTAACTAAAACGAAATTGTCGCTACGCAAATCGAGAATTTAAAACAAACCTATAAAAATTATTAAATGACAATAATTGAGATATGAAAATTCTGTGAACAAACGGATTGTAGACCGAAAGATAACTAACATATGGAAAATGACTGAAAATATATGGGAAAAGAGGAAATAAAATAGCAAAAAAGGAATAAAAAATTATAGTAGATGCTAATTCGTTAATTAGTGATAATTATAAAAAAAAGTCATCCAGGAAAAAAACGCGTTTGAGGGTTGAATTATTACAATGCACTAGGGACTAAAATAAAAAAAAGACGTGATCATATCGGGAAGGTAAAAGAAATTTTTAAAAATTAGTAATTAATTACGATATGAAAATTTATAAAAAAAGAAAAGCATCTGCCCCGAAATATAACTGGTTTATGAAAATAATTGTGATTATGTGAAAGGATATGGGAATAAAATAAAAAAATAAGGATACGCGAATTTATATCAGCTGTGAATTCGTTAATTAGTGATAATTGTAAAATCATACTTGGAGGGAAAACCACTTTGAGGCCTGAAATATTACAATGTGTGAGGGTGGCTAGAAAGAGAAAACGATGCGAGCATATCAAGAATTTAAAAGAAAGTTGTAAAAATCGTTAAATAACAATAATTACGATATACAAAATTTATATATATAAAAAAAAAAGAACTGTGAAAACAGAAAATAAAATAAGGAAAAAAGCGCACACGAATTTATATCAGATACGAATTCGTTAATTAGTGATAATTGTAATATAAAACTTAAGAAAAAACAGGTTTAAGGCTTGAACTATTACAACGTTCGCTCAATGAAAATTCTATCTTATTTGTTTCCAATATACACGATTTTATCTTAGGCCAATTAATGTTTCGTAGAATAAATTAAGGTTACTATTCAAATATTGTTAGTTTAATAAATTTTTTCCACGGCTATAATACTCGCAATAACAGCCTTTTTTACTTTGTCGCTCTCGAACACATTTGATGTGTAATAACAATGCTAACTCAACTGGCTCAAAGTTATGGAACGCTCATCCATCGGAAATTAAATCTGTATTACGCTTCAAGAGTTTTAAGAAAATGTTTGGATTATTTCTTTTGAAAAGCCAGTGTGTTTATTAAGTTTTTATCGGCATACGTTATGGGCATTGATATTACAGCATCCTGTTTTCTTTCCCTTTTAGTTTCCTTTTTTTGTGATATTGTTGTCCAAATATTTGTTGTATTTTGCGTGTAATTTTGATAACATTTTTGTAGCCATGATAATTTATATGAAATTTACTGTCATTTAATTTCTTGTCTTTATTTGCAACATGCTCGCCTGCGGAATTTGTTCGTTTGTGGGGCAGTGGGCTCATTAGGCCTTTTATTAGGCCTTTTCTGGCTGTCTTCCTTCGCAGGGTATGTGTATGTATGTCCTGTTAAAAAATAAATTGAATAACAATAATAATGTAGGAGTGAAATAAGAAAACGAGCGTCATTTTATATGCCTCGATAATTAGGGTTAATGAAAACTGAGGCTCGGCTAGGGAAGATGGCAGCGATGACGTCACTTCCGTGACCAGATCCTCCCCAACACTACTTGTACCTCATACATGGGCGCCCCGAGGAGGTGCACTTGTACACCCTTGGCTTATGAAAAAAGGGGGAAAAGAGGACTGAATCCACAAGAAACTACAGTCCAACAACATTATTCAATTGGAATTTTTCCTGGATGACCCCCTGTATATAATTCTGGGAGCGCCCATAACCTCATACATTAATAATTGATGTTCTTAAAATATTAATTAATATAAACTACATATTAATTAACCTATAATAATATGTAACTTCTGCGTTTATGAATATTTAAATAATTTATTTTCTCAAATAAAAAATATAGTAGCTATCACTATCCTGCTATGGTCTAGAGCAACGGTGTTCCAAATCGCTCAATAACCACACTGAATAAGTTTGCCTGAGATGAATCGTTCGCAAAATAGTCCTTTCATTCTTTCAGTGAACGAGTTAGCACATCTGTAATCGAGAGGTAACGCTCTTATCTTCCTTAAAGAAAACCAGGATTTGGATCTTGAAGGTACCAAGTTCTTGCTTTTCTGAGAAGCAGGGGTCCGAGGGTTTTTGGCTTGGGCAATAAAAGTTTGGTTGTCTTTCAGAAGCTGTAGATTCAGGTCCAGTAGTATCTTGGTTGCACTTGTCCCATAAAAGCACAAAGCAAGATTTAAGATTTTTTTTGCTTAGTTTATGATGCGTTTTTCGGCACCTAGACGCACACCTCGCCCTTGCATACCCATAGGAAGTATATTATAAAGATGCTGAGCTTTATAATTATTCCTTGTACTTCTACATTCACGTTGGCTGCATAGGCAAAATGCTTAAGTTGCACACTATACATGAACACATTTCAATCTATAGCATGTTCCTGTCTCTCGTAGGAATTGAGGTTGAAATGTTCTGCTGCTTTTGCAAGAGCATTATGATGTATTTAAAAACATATGCATTCATGATGCCCGATTTTCATTTGGGTTTCTACGGCGCAAGGTCATCAACGAACTACAGTTTTCTGAGGAATCCAAACCGCTGCTGCCGACAAATATAAATACAAGCATACTTGTATTTAGTGCCAAGGGAACTAAACGCCTGACTGCAGTAAGCAGAACAAATGGCGCGCGTACAATCATCATGGTAAGCGTACGCGACATTATCGTGAGTCGAGCCTGGGTTATTAGCAGGGCGGACGAATGCGTTACCACTAAGTCACCGTAGGATAGGGGATTGATACTATACGCACTTCTTATGGCCTAGAAAATCAACCTCCTGTCTGTGATGAGCAGTTACAATCCCTCCGAACAAAATTTGAGATCTGATGAGTTTCAAAGTGTGTTTTAAGTCTTTTAGATTAAAATTTTTATAGATCTTGCTCATGGTTGTAAAGGAGCTGGTTGATCCTCTGCTTGATGCAAATAAGAATACCACTCCGTGGTCCGGAACGCTGATGACCACGATTTATTTCCAGATAGTCAGGAGATGTTGGAAGGCAAGCGCTATATCGATACTATTGGTGGGAAATATAATAGCCTTTTTGGAAAGAATTTTGTGTAATTTGCTGGTTACCATTTAGCGAAACGGTTTCTGAATTTTCGAATTTCTTCACTGAGCAATTTTTTGGAAAATAGAGTCAGGGGCGAACTAGGTGTTCTCAAAGGGCGCATACCTTGGATTATCGGAGGGCGCGAGTCCTATAGCCCATGAGGGTGCAAGTCCTATCGCCCATGAGGGCGCACCGCCCCGGGGGCCAATTGGCCAGTGGCCTAGTCCGCCCCTGGATTGAGTGACTCCCCTCTGTTCGTCGTCGGATGAATTTGCTATGTATTTTCCAAAAATTCAAGCACGCGATATTCAAAAACTGCCCTATATAAATTGAACTTATCACATTAAAAGTTTCATGGTAACTTAATTAGTTATGATATATTTAATAAATAATAAATATAGAGAAATTTGTCTTCAACGATAGTTTAGGGATTGTAAAACGATATCGTTATAGTCAATTTGTCAAACAATGCTGAACCCGAAACACTTTATATCTGTCAAGATTGCAGAAATATCTTTACAGACATATTTTATTTTATAATAATATCATAGACGCTTTTATTTAAAATATTCCATGCATATATATATATGTTGTGCATTGTTTTTGCTTCGCATGGTGAATGGGAAGAATTATTAAAAATTCGATTTTTTGTATAACACTGATAATTTTTGTGATGGTAGCATTGGATATTTAAATAAAGTATATGTATGAAAGTATAAATAATTACATAAATTCTATATTCACGCTTTTAACATGTCTTTTTTGGAAGGCATCTGATACGAAAACAAGGAAGAAAATAAATATTTTCTTGTATTACGAATTCAATTACAATTTTATAAATACCGCTTTCTCAAATTAGTTTCTATAAGTTATGAATAATCCAATTATTTTTGCTCAATATCTAATTATTTACATACTTGAATGCAGTGCATACACAATTATATCTTATTTATTTGTATACGTTCCATTTACATATATTCAATATATATATTTAATTTATTTATACTCAATGCATCGAGAGTAGGTAATCACGCTTAATTTGTATTTTTATTCAAAATCATTATAATTTTAATATATTTATAATCGATTATACAAATCAATAAGTACATTAATTGACATGATTAACTAATAGCAAAACAGGTTGTGATATAATTTCGCATTTTCCATGATATCATTTACTTATATATCATATATGGGAATTGTTGATTATTCACTGTATCATATATATGGATTGCTTATGTAATGCAGCATCACCGTCTTTAATAATGTCTAAAATTTGAAGCACTATGTTCGTTTAAAAGGAAGAAAAAGGGCGAGAAATAATACAAAGTGGCAAACGGGACATAAGGTAAAAATTAAAGGTCGATACTTGACTTAAATTTACATAACAAAAAGCAAAAGAAAGAAACACTATCAAACTTAAAATTTGGTTAATTTATTGCTAAAATGCTATGAAAAGTACTACGTGCAATTATTCGAATGGCCATGTATATTTATGCAAGCCAACTTGCGTCCGATGGAATGCAACACGTTACACTTTTTCCCTTGAAAGGAAAATCCAACCTTGCACAAGATTTTCTAAACGAATGCGCGGCTGGATTTTTCTTTTCTTTTTGGACAAAATGCCAAAACGCGAAACCGTAACCGAATTAGCATACACCCCGATTTCTCAAAGTAGATACACATTTGTTACGTTGCATAACATTTCTCAAAGTTAGAAGAAAATTATCAAAGAAATAAAGGAAAGCAAGCAATGACATAAGCTGTCATTAACCTGAGGTATTGCTATCATAGCTTTCAGTATTTTGCGAACAAGGTATTGCTGTCATGTGTGCGTGTTTTTTTGTTTTTTTTTGCTTGCATTTTGAAAGCTTTATGTCACAATTAATGACTCGTTTTTTTATTTTTTTTTATTTTCATCGTTTATTAGTCAAAGTGTGCGACCTTGGAGCCAATCAGAAGCTGTTTTTTTTACAGCTAAATGGCTGACTGTTTTGTTTCTCATAGATTACGCCTAAAACCATTCATTCGTGAATTAATAAATCACTTTATTTGTTACTTATAACGCTCACGAAATTATATTGCTTAGGATTTTCTCATCAGATTTTACATAATTATCATTTTACTTGTAGAGAGTTGGATTAGGCATGTATATAATTTATATTTATAGATTTTTAATAATATAGTCAATATATTTGTTATACGAGTAAGCTTAAAACAAATGTTGGTTGCTTTTTGTGGGTATCGTAGATTTTTCAATGGGCTATTTAGGCTGGAGCCAACAGTATAAACTGACTTCATGATCGTGATGAAATTTGTAAGTAATAAATTAAATCGGATTTGAATTTGAAAATCGTTAGCTTCATGCAGATACAGTAATTAGAATACTCGAAGTCCATTGGCCTAACTAGGGAGGAATCAGGCGTGGCTTAGTCGCTCCCACTAGAAATACAAAAATTGAAAATGAATACAATGTGAAGAATTGAGGAAGGATACAGCCCGCCCTTGATCTGGAAGTTAGCTACGCTAATACTTTGAAATAGATTAAATCAAAATAATAAACACACGTAATGTAATAATAAAATAATATGTATAATAATATAATATATAATATAAAATGATTTGATATGAAATGAGATGAGATATGATTATACATGATTTGATATGAGATGTGATGTGATGATATGATATATTATACTCTACTGTACTATACAATACTACACTGTACTATACTCTACGCTACTACACTAGACTATACTATAATATAAATAATGTATAATAATCTATAACATAGATTCGAATTTGAAATTCGTTAGCTCCATGCTTATAAAGGAATTAGAATCTTGGAAGTTCATTGGCATAAGTAGGGAGGGATTTAGTTATTATTATACTTAACATTAGTAGGCAGGGCTTAATCACCTCTCAGGAATATGAAAATTATAGATGAATGCAAGTTGAGGAAAATTGGTGGTCTGTAGCCCTCCCTCGACCTGGAGGTCAGCTACTATAATACACCGAAGTACTTTACAATAAAATGATACACGTCATGTAATAGTAAAATCATGTAATATGTAGTATGTCACGTGATATGTAATATGTAGTATGTTACGTGATATGTAATATAATAATATGTGTAATACGGTAAAATCGCTCATTAGTGGACGCCCACCGTATAGAAAATTATGTTAGTAAAAGGGGGTGTTAATGTGAAGGAATATCTCGCGGAAGGAATTTTCATCTGACGGGTGTCCATTAAGAGGGTTTTATTGTATTTAATTATACGAGTTATATGATAACCCATATAATTACACGTGTAAAATTACGTGGTAAAAGAGAGTATTATGGGGGAGATACTCTTAAATTAAGAAAAATTATTACGTCTATGTTTTCTAATATCACTCTTATGTCATTATTTATTGATGCATTTTTCGAAGCTGAGGCACGTTTTAAAACCTAATGTTTTAATTTTGAAGGAATAGTAATAAACATTCTCTGAATTGATATTTTGTAAAATCATTTTGGAATTTATTTAAGATCGTTTCCATTAATTATGATATTTTAATAAAATGCCAAAGCTTCTGGCAACTATAATGGATATAAGTTTGGAATATAAATAATATGGAATATAAGTTTGGATTATAAATAGTATGGAATATAAATTTGGATTATAAATAGCTTGGAACATAATAGGACGGAATATAATAGCCACAAATCAAAGTTTAATCCCAGAATTCTATTTAATAATTTAATGCTAACTTAATTAAATAATTAATCTAGTCAACTACTAAGCATCAAAATTAGCACTTAAAATATAACAATAAATTTTATTATCTTCAATAAACTAAAAAATCACGATTAAGTTATATAGTTTCCATAACGTCACAAATTTTGGTAAGATATTTTTTATGAAAATTTGGAATTTAAAAATTTTATTTTTGCCGAATATTATTTTTAATTGTTAGGTTTGTCCCAAACTGTTTTATTTAAAACTCTAAAAATCATAATCCACAAAAGTAATAGTCATAACGAAGTGTTAAAAGAGTTAATAAATTACTATATTTAATTCACAGAGTTTAAAAATGTTTTTTGTCAATCTAAGCATAAAAACTCAACAAAAGTTTATAACTTATATACATTAAGCATAAACCTCTCAAAAGCTGCAAATGAAAGGGACACATATCTCGTTTAAGAATTTATTTTATGAAATTTAAAAATAATTAAAAACATTTTCAACTCAATATTATTTATAAAAACAGCTAATTTAATTTCTAAGTTTATTATGTCGTAACGTTTTCGACATTAGCGTAATTAAATGGCGCTTAGCTCGTTCTAGAAAAAAAAATATCCTCTTATAGATAATTGCAACAAAATTATTTGTGTGGGATATTGGGGTGGGGTGGGGGGGGGATTAGCCCCTTCCTAAATATCGAGGCAAGATTCGCCATATGGTTCGAAAGTTGATATTTTATAGGGGCTAATACCTATGGGCATCTAATCCGTTAGGCCCCTTGTCTAATAGCCGACGAGTTAGCTAGCATATACAACTTTTCTTTAAAAAGTTGTAGAACTTTAATAATCGTTTTGCCCTTCATTATTTGTTTATTTATATAATGAATTAGATAATTTTGAGTAAGTTATTTTCTAGAACAATACTAAATAAAAAGAACATGGTATACCCTTCTCCAATTTGAACTATGGAAGTTTTGCTGGGGGGGTGGGGGGTGGGCAGAATAATAATATAATGATCGTAGCATTCGACGCAAAACCAATCAGAAGTGTCGTAGCGCTACGATTTTTGCAGACAATCAACCTAAAAGCCGCGTCCTCCTTTTACCTACAAAACCGGTACCTCACAACAACGCACAACACCCATCAACAAACATACGTATACACACACACACACACACACGCATCTCAACGGGAGGAGATTAAAAGAAATTACAAGAACTATCTTTACCCGCTGTGCCCATCGTGGTTCAGGCGAACACCAGTGATGACATCGAACGTGGAACAACGTCAAGCAAAACGAGAGTGAGCGAAGGTAAGTACAAGGACACCTAGTCGGTTGAATCCACTAGGATTCTTTTTTGGTCTGGGTTTCCTTCACTTGCTCGTAAGTCGTTTCAATTTTCCGGCAACACGCGCACGTCGTCTGTAACATAAGCCGGCCTTGGAAACGGTCAACTTGGCTTGGGTCCTCGCTCTACGGCAGTTTCGCGACTTCTGAGCTCAAAGTTGGTGGCACGATTCTCCACTTCGGTTGGATTGTGCCGACCCCAATTCACATCTCTCGTTGGCCTGCCTGTACCACCTTTGCAGTGAAGCTGCGAAGTATTTTTAAGAGGTTCGGGTTAACATTGCCGATCCTGCGAATGTTTCGAAGGCATTAAAATTCACAAAAATTCACAAAAAAGCGCAGTCGAAAAGAACTCGGGTTCAGAAAAGTCACATATGAATTTAAAAGAGAACATCGAGCCTTTCATTTCTGTATAATAATTCAACAAATATATACATCAATCTTTTTATGAGAGACTTAGTGCTGAGTTTGGGTCATATTTTATATATATATATATATATAAACTAATTTTTCTGTATTGTAAGGTAGGCGAAGGAATAAATAAATAAATAAATAAACTAAAGCAAACGAAATACATTTCTTCGAAGGGTTGAACACGGAAGAAACTTCTCGATTATACGTAAATTAAAAGAATGATATCGTACTTCAAACTCGAGATGCGCCACGTCTTTTATGAATAGAGACAGCGAATGATTTTGATATTAGACGGAAGAAGAATTTACTCACTTAATTAAATGAAGGATGTCGCACACAGTTACATCCAAAATACTAAGAACTCTCTCTCTCTCTGTACAACTTATATTTTATTATTAACTGTAGAACTTCCATTAATTCACATGCATTGCTTTTGAGACTGCACTTGGAGAGGCTTAATATTTTTGTGTAAATGCGGAGAATTAAATACATAATGCTCCAGTTTATATGGTTAATGATTTTTTTCACGGTATTCAAACGCTGTTAACTAGGTATTGAATACATATGTAAATAAATGTGTAGAAATACCCTACATACGTTTCTTTTGTTAACTGTGATTTTTTTACAACTCATTCCTTTTTACTTAAAAATATAATAAATATTACAATCCAAGAATTGACGGAAATGTCAAAATAAAACAAAAACAGTACGTCTTTAAGAATACACAACTGCACTATAAATGTATATAGTTATGCAAAATAAACAGGCTTAGCATTACATAGACTAAATTAAAAAGAAGCAGTTAAAGTTAACTTTATTACATTCATAGCGTTCATTTTTGTTTATCAATTTGTGTAAAATAGGGGAAAGGATATATTTTTAAAATGTGGTCGTAGGTTAGCGTGGACACCCCTTTGTGCTATAGTGGACTTTAAAAAACTTGCTCCAATTTATTTCATACTCGCACATTTTTTACTTTCTTTAAAGGCCAATTGAGTAGTGGAAAAACTATGCCGAGATGGATCAATCAGACGGACTCTCCGATAGTTCAACTATGTCAATGGGGAAAGTGTTTGGAACACTTTCTTTTTATACTTTCGCTTCAGCACAAAGTCGTTTGGCTGGTATACAAGTGTGACGTGCTGACGGGAGGAGAATGGGTTCGATTAACAAAGCATTACGACGTATTCGTCGCCATTGAACCAGAACGTGAAAACGAAAGAAAAAAAAAATGAAGGAAGGAAGGAAGGAAGAAAGAAAGATTTTCATAACGATGGTGGATTACTGCAATAAGGTATTAGTCGACGTTTTGTGGTAAATTTTATTTTTAAATTAAAAATATTGAAATTATTTAATTAACAAAAATTATTATATTAAGTCAGCGTGGCTTCCACTGTTATACTAAGTTTCGAGTACTCGTATACTAAGTATACGAGTTATGCTAAATTTCGACTGTATGTTTCAGCTCACAAGACCACAGTGTTCAAGGATTGTATCTCAAACTTATAACATCGGCTTCGAATCTCATTTAACCTGGACAGTCTCAAATAAGCGGCGGATTGAGGTCACATTGCGACTTTCGGTCTCATCTCTGATGGTTCATCGAGCGGTCCCGGGACGTAAAAATTAATACAAACAAAACATTTTGATTGAGTATGATTGCTGGAAATTCAATCAACAGTAAAAACTAAGATCAATCATTGAAAATAAATTGCTGCTGTTACTTATCGGAATCCTGCTTTTCTTCCTTCATCAATTCTTTCACCCTCCTTTCCTATTGTCATGAAATATGTAGAGTGTTTAAAATCCTTTTTTTCTCCTCAAGAAATGACTAGATATTTTTTTATCTTTATTATTTCCCAGGAACGCGGTATAACAATTACAAATGAAGGTATAAGTTATGCTGTTCGTGTGTATGCCTATCTCTCTCTTTCTCTTCCCAAAGTGGAAGAACATTCTGCAATACAGGCCCAGCAATACAGAACATCCTGTATATACAGGCCCGGCGCGACCATTAGGCGAACTAGGTGGCCGCCTAGGCCGGCAATATTTGTGGGTCGCCATCACGATAGACTTTTTGTTGCTTAATGCATAACTATACGATAATCGAAATAAACTCAACAACAAATAAATAGAACTAAATGGATTATTGCTTGTCCTGGTAACTTTGATAGTTACTTTTGATTGCACGGAGAACAGAAAAAAATAAAAGCAAAATTTTCAACGAGAAAGTTTGGAGGGGCTCTTCCTCTAAACACTTAGCCCCCGTGACCTCATGGTGTTGAAATCTCTTAGCTAACTAAGTATCGACGAGGTGTCAAGATATATATAGTTCTGCATCGTACATCTCAGCTCCATGTGCATTTTCCCCTCCTAAATGTTCTTTCTTGGAAACAGATTTCCTCCCCAGAACACATGGTGCGGATTAAGTCGTAACCCTAAGCCGCTTTTGGAGATTCCAGAGGATTGGGGTGTGGTGTGGTGTGGTGTGGTGAGGGGTGAGTAGGAAAACTTATAGAAGAAAACCGGCTATGTCACAGTGTGTACAAATTTTGGGAGTTTTACTTTATGGTTTTTACATGCAATCAGTTAGTCCTGGAGACTTGGAAGTCCCACTTCTATTTTCATACTTCCGCATCATTATCGGAACAAGAAAGATGTAATGACATACCAGTTCCCATTTATATTTCAAGTAAGTAATATTTATTTGAACTCAAAGATTACATAATATTTAAAATTCATTTATAAGCGTATACTCTTAAAATTTAAATAAAAATAATTTATGAAATTGATCACTGAGCTTGCCTTCCTCTGGAAAAAAAATGTTGAGAAGTTTTGCTTCACTTTTATAATTTATGACACACGTATTTTAGTGTAATTAAATAAATATCATTATCCATGCGAATATTCTAAGCTATATATTATGAATCTATATTATATCTTATTGGTTTTAAATTTTTGATGTTCGTATATCAAGAACAGCGGCGAATCTAGGCAAAAATTTGGGGTGGTCACAAATTCCTATCTATATGTGTGGGCAGAACAATAAAATCCGGTTATATTTGTGTGGGTCATGACCCGATCTCTATCCTAGAACCTACACTGATTAAGACTTGCTTGCTTCCTTTTTGGTTTTACGGCTCAAAGACTACAGTGGTCATGCTGCGCCGGGACCTACTGTTTTCCGAGGAATCCGAACCTCTTAAGGCCTAGGGAACCAAACCCCGGACTACAGTGAGCAGTGCGATCTTTATGAGATCTCTGAGTAAGCGTTCTTTGCACTGCTGGGAGTCGAACCCGGATTAGCGGCGCACTAGGAGAACGCGTTACCACACTGCGCCACCGCAGGGCACACTGATTAAGAACTATCGTTATTGTAACTAGCCTATTGATGATTTTAATAATTTCTTTGTGTTTGATATACGGATAAAATCTGTGTATAACGATGTTCTATAAACTGTTAAAGATATCGTTATAGACAAAATTTAATAAAATACTCTCTACAGTGGGCGTTACTTAATTTTTATTAATACCATGTTCAGGGCCAGATTATGGCAAGAGCTCGCGGGGAGCCGGCCCCGGGAAAAAAGGGGCCCTAAAAATGTCATTTGACAATTGTATTTAATGTGATAAAATAGTAAATTAATACGAAAAATGTTTTTCCTTCGAATTCAGAGAAATCATAACTGGCATCTAATTACAACTATTACAACTACAGCTTTGAGAATTGGATAATAAAAGAGCAGAGTTTTCAAAAACACAAAATTGTTACACCGATACCACATATTATTCGCAACTTTTGCCACAACTTTTACAACTTCAGCTCTGCAAGTTCATTCTTGGACATCCGACATTGACGTGAACGTGGGATTAAAAAGCACATTTTTACCTCCATTTTTAAATGGTAATAAGGGTGCGTACGTTTTTCAGATATATATCCAATACGTGCGCAAGCGGGCCCCCCAAATGTAAGTTGAGCCGGGGCCCCTCAATATTCATAGTCGGCTTTTGACCATGTTGACCAAAGAGGAAGTTCTTAATAAAGGAGAAACAATTTAATATAGGTAAAGTTTTCACACTCCTCTTCTGTGTGGTTGTAAGAGGCATAATTTTTCTTTTCTCTACCTGTAAACACATAAGACATAAAATAAACAACGTTTTAAGCGCAGGATTTTATTTTTTTAATTAAATTCAACGCGTTTTGGACAGAACTTTGACCGCCCATCTTCAGGAGAGTGACTTAGGACGGATGGTGGTAAACAAAGGAAGTGTTGCCGATGTATAAGTTAGTTGTGTTGCCAGTTTGGTGGCGTTTGGTGTTGATTGCTGCGCCATCTATCATCGCGGCAGTCGACCGGCATAGAATTCAACGTGTAGTAATTTCAGGTGAGAAGCTCTTTGCTGATGAAGCAGCTGCAAGCGAATTTATTCCAAAATTTGAAAATCTGATTAAAAAAAATAGATTAACTTCTGACCATTTGTATAACATCGACGAAACAAGTTTAAACTATAAGATGCTCCCAACAAAACCTCTCGCTGTACAAAATGAAATCATAAAAGATACGAAACTTGGTAAAGATAGGTTGACTATTGCCACCTGTAGTAATGCTAATGGCAGTCACAAATTGCCATTGTTTGTAATACGGAAATCCAAGAATCCAAGAACATTTAAAAACATTAATGCATCATCACTACCAATGTATTACTTTAATCAAAAATCAACATGCATTGACTGCAACATTTAAAAAAAAGTTTTTTGACCAGCTTTTCCTATAGTTGAAATGAATTTAAAGTAAAGAAAATTGCTTCTACGTGCCATACTGTTATTGGATAATGCATCATCTCATCCATCTGAAGAGGAACTAGTAAAGGGAGAAATAAAAGATGTATTTCTTCCTGCTAATGTAACTTCTCTTATCCAGCCCATGGACCAGGGGGTGATGGAGTGGTTAAAGAGAAGATATCGTCGAAAATATATTGGATCCATTCTAGAAAATACAGAAAAAATGTAGCGGCCTGTTTGAGGCGATGAAAGCTCATAATATTAAGGATGTTGTTTATACGAGTACAGTTGCCGAGGCTTGGGAAGAGTTGAAATCCTCAACACTTGAAAAATTTCGTAAAATCTGGCCAAAAATGATGGTGGAAAGTGATCAAAATTAAGATGAAGACACACCAGCAATTGTCAATGATTTACAAATTTCACAACCTGATGTTCAGCCCAGTGACGTAAATGAGCCAATCAATCAAGCTGATGCTTACTTCACTACGGAGGAAGAATTAAATGACAACCAGATCATTGTTGCTGTAACCCAGACAACAGCGAAAAAGATGATGGTGACAGCCATGAACCTACTGCCCAAGTATCGCATGCAGACGCTAATCAGAATACACTTTTACAGATTTTTTCGCCTTTCTTAAATACTAAAGGTACAGCAATCGTATATATATATATATATATATAAAAGTTTTCCTCGCCCATTCTTGGCGGAAACAGGCTTTGGGACGGGCAGAGCGCCATGTTCCCAAGCCTCTTTTTACATCACTTCTTAATGTGCCATGTCTAGAAACTTCCTGACAATGTGACACGTGTTTAGGATTGTGGCTTTTTGTATTTCAATGTAGGTGTTTGGGTCAATGTTGAGTATCTCCAAATTCGTCGCAAGCGTTTTTGGTACTATCCCTGTTGCTGAGTTGATATATATATATATATATATATGGATGTATGTATAACCGATACAATATTTTAATTTAAATAAAAATGGTACAAAAGTCCGAAATATAAAATTAAAATCTTAATTGCAGAAATTTTAGTATTCTTTTATTCATTACCTAAAATATAATTCATTCTATGCTGAGTGATGATTGTTAGTTACGGAAGCTGTCGAGAAGCTGAGTTTTTGGGCCCTCGTTTTCATTAAAATAAGGGGCACAAAAAGTACAGTCGGGCCCTAGGCTTTATCTACTTTTTCTTGGTGATAGCTAAAACCTTAAATGGGAGCTTCTTTAGGAAAGTCATTGCGTGGTATTCGGCGCAACTACAGGAAATTGATTGTAGAATGATTGCTTTTTACTGAGAAACGTTTTGCAATTTATGAAAAGTCCTCCGTTTTTCACAACATGGATTTATAACGGACATTAGGTCAAACGTACAAGGCCAACTAAACGCAATTTTGAATTTCAAATCCAGGAAAATGTCAGTTCGGAAATGTGGATTTTTTCCTTCTTTGAAATATCCATAACCGCATGTCATATTTTTCGGAGGTAAGTTGCCATGCATGACGGATTAGAGAGCAAATGATGCCAAGAGTGTTTGTGGTAGTTTTTAGCGTTTTTTCAGAGGTTATGGGTAATGGTAAGGTCTGCATGTGAAGCTACGAATTTTTCAGGTTTTACTACAAAGTTTACTTCAGTTTAAACAGTTAATCAGAAAGAGCTAACGATATATTTAGAAATTACAAAACATCACGGTTACATATAAGTTCTATTATACGTTTAATGGTTCCATTACTGCGGAATAGTTTGTCACTTTTTTACTTAATTATTAATTATAAAGACTTATAACTTAATTATATAGGCTGCTTCTGCTAAAATTCCGCTAGGTAAGCCCCCCCCCCATATTCGTCAAATCCTTACGTGATTGTAGTCAGTACATTTGGGAAATTACAGCTAACCTTTATACGCACAAGTTCACGCAATTATTCACCCACTTTTTACTTTCTGCTTTCAATGTGTTTTGCCAGTAGTATACCAGTAGCATAAGCAATAGGGGGAGGGAGCTCAGGAACACAAACCCCCCTTGAATAGTAAAACATATTGTTCCATTTAAAGCCAAATCATGTGATCTGTTATGATGCAAATTGAGTTTTCCCATAATTTTTTAATTTCTATGCCTCTATCTATGATCATGCATTGCATATAATAATCCTGTTGTCAATATAATAATTTTGTTGTCCATATAATAATCCTGTTGTGTATGTAATAATCCTGTTGTCTATAATCATCCCATTTTAATAAATTTCCTAGAAGTAGCGAATAATAAGTTTATTTGTACTGTAAGTATAACAATAATATTGTATAATAAATTTATTCATTTTGTAATACAAGTATTATTTGTCTATAATAATTTATCTGAAACAAATAATTTCATTCTCTATAACATTATTGTTTATATTAATACTGTCTAAGGATATTCAATGCAAATATACTATTCAATGTAGTATATTTAATACTACTGTAGTATACTTCGTATAAATTTTTCAACCCTGTATTTTTACCACAAATACAGAAAACATTTGATTTTGCGAACACATTTGAAACTCCACAAAACAGCTTAAAAAAGTTTCGTAAAATATAAAGTTCTTAAATAGGAATTAACACCATTTCTACATAGAAAATTTCTGGAAAAAAACATCGTGTAAAAACGTACAATTCGTAAATATGAGAGCCCACTATAACATATAAAGGCCATATCCCAATAATTGTAGAGATTAGATCATATTTTATTGTCTAAATTTAATTAGTTTACTATTTAGGATAATTTTAATATATTTCTTATTATAAGTGGATTTGTTATTTGTAGTTATGCCATTGTTCTCATTGCTTGCATATAACAACGACGTTTATGGCATCGAATCATTTGCGCGCTACTAACATACTATACCTTTATCTTAGAACAAGTTTTGCTTCAAAGTGACGCCTAAGGTCATCAATTTCTTATGTAAATTTCGCTAGTCAGTTCCTTTCGTCAAATCACTCTGAGCGTACGCGTAAAAGATTTTTCACCATCTTTTAAAGACTTCCTCATTTCACTAAAAATACTCTCGGTCACAGAAGCATTTAACAATTACTTTTATTGAAAGGGAATTGTGTAGTTTTTAAAACCCTTAATTTATTCATAGATATGAGATTTGATTCTTTTTGTAGATAAGGTAATACTTCGTTCAAATAGAATTATGAATAATAATTACTTTAAACTTACGAGGGAAACTCCGACGTGCCTGAAGGGATTGGAACCAAAGTGGGTGCATTTGAAAGGTCTCAAAAAGTTATTTAACCCATGTCCCAGATTTTATCAGAATGGCCCTATATTTCGGAGATGTGGCCCCCCAAAACACCGAAAACAGCCCGATTAAAGACCTTGATATCTCGTGATTCCCTGGATGGATTTAAATTATCTGCAGTTTTTAAGACAGGTTATTGAAAATGACTTGATACCTCTTTCAGCAATTTTCCAGTAAAACTAAAAATTTTGAAATATTATAACCTTCAAATCTTTCGACAAAACGGAAAAATAATCAACCCCTGTTTGGTGGTTTTTCAGCAAAACCCCGCATTGAAAATGTAAAGCTTTAATAGTTCGAAAATGGGATATTTTACTTATTGTGTATTAATTATTTATTATCTACCCATTCAATTCATAGCTTGATTATTTGAAACGATGTACGCCGCATGAAGAAGAGGTTGGTTTTTGTACGTGTTTTGTGAAGTTTTTTTTTTTTCAGAGATACACTCGCCCATTGCGATCGATAATTGAAGCGAGTGTTCGTACTAAACATTATTCTGACTTGCAATCCAAGTCTTTGGTTTTCACTTACATTAATCACCGAACATGCGTAGGGTCCTCAATACCACATTTGTTTGAACTATTTCCTCATCCTCAATAAAATTGAGAGAGGAAATTAAAATTGCAACTTTTTTTAGGAAACGCGAAATCTAAACATTTTTCTTCTGGAATAATTTCATTTGCATCATTTTCAAAAATTGAATACGCGTAGTTTACAATGTGTTCAAAATAGTGATGAACATTGAAGGGATTAATAGTGCTATTCATAATTTCAAATTACTGAAAATGACAAAAATTTTAAATGCATGTCCTTTCAAAGCCCTATTAACTATCAAATAACAAACTCATCAAATCAATAAAAAATCATAATTGGTTTAAATTTAATTTTATTTTTGAAATTGATGAAGGTGTGATTTCTTTCATATTTTAAAATCAATATTAATAATATTTAGGAAGGTGACCCGGTATAATACTCGCAATACGATTGACGAAACGAAATCTAACAAATAAAATCAGTTTTATTTCTATACTTAATATAATTATTGCTCAAATACGTCTCAACTCGTTTTGCTATATTTTCAAACAATTTTTCTCTTTAAACTTGTTTTGAATTCATTTATCGGAGGGGAAAATAACAATTATTATGCTCGCTTAAACGGCCAGAAAAGCCTACGTGATTTGTTTTAAATGTATTAGTAAAAAATATTATAACATGCTTTATAACTATTTTAAACTTTTAAATTCATTTCTTATTTACAGGCAGCAAAACTGCTCTGTACGTTAATACATATCTAGCAAGCGAACCTATCTGGATTTCGAACTAATGTTGAAGCTCATATTTTCCATGCGATGTTTTGCTAAAAACCACCGAACAGTTGTTGATTATTTTTTGTTTTGCCGAAAGATTTGAAGGTTAATATTTCAAAATTTTGAGTTACATTGGAAAATTGCTGGAACACGTATCAAGTAATTTTCGATAACCTGTTTTAAAATCCGCAGATCATTAAAATCCATCCACGGAATCATGAGATATCAAGGTCTGTATTATGGATGTTTTCGGACTTTGGGGGTCCATGTCTTCGAAATAGAGGGCCATTTTGAAAAAAGCTTGGACATGGGTCTAATAAATTTTTGAGACCTTTCGAACGCGTTTATTTTGGTTCCAATCCCCGTCGGGCATCTTGGGGGGGTCCCTCGTTAGTCATATTAATATAAATTACGCACTATAAGTAAAATACCATATGACTATAACGGAGCCGGTGCTAAGTATCATCCCGCTAGGAGCATGTTTTGCCGCTTCAAAATGACTTACCATACTTTGAGCTAGGTTTACATTCAGCCATTGCTCCTCACGCTGCTGTATTTACTTCCTAAAATACTTTTGTGGCAGCATCAAAGGTAGTGAGTGTTTCCCTTGCCGCTTCATACTTACTTCGTATTCGACCTCGGGCAATGGAGGACGTAGAATTAGTTGCAGCTTCACCGATCTACAACACAACTGAGCGAGAGATTAGAATGTAAACGCTCACTTGCGCTCGCGTTGCCGGTCCTTTGACTTCCGCACAAAAACAGCCAACGAAGGGAGCGGCAGGGGCATGGTCAGCGCAAGTGACATGTTTATATACTCGAGCTGCCCACTTTCATGCTCACTTCCCTGCTCACTGCCAGGAAAGTGGGCTGAATGTAAATGAGGCTTTACAGTGTGTATGTCGCTCAAGGCGCATGCCCAGTTGAACCCCACACCTTGTCGCCGGTCCTATATCATAAATAATGTATTCTATATAACAATAATAATTTATAACTAATATACATTATACTATATGCACCTGGTGTCCAAAATTTAAAGACAATTTACGTAGTCATACATAATCCATGGTATATGGGAAGAAACGTAACTAAATTAATTTAAGGCCCTTCAGTGATCCAGTAGTAGCGCATTCACGTAGTGTGCCGTTACTTCGGGTTCGACATCTAATGGTGAAAAAAAGAACTAATTGCTCTTTTCATTCCGGGTATGGTTCCCGAGGTCTTAAAAGGACCGGTTCCTCCATAAAATATAAGTCCATTGCCCTACAGTGGTATAGTGGTAACGCGTTCGTCTAGTGTACCATTAACGCGGGTTTGACTTCCAATGATATCATCTAATGCATTACCTCCCACCATTGTCTGGGGTTTGGTTCCCTTGATAGAAGAGGTTCGGATTTCGCAGGGTCCTGGCGCCGCATTATTTGCGATATCTTTGCGTCATAGAAACACACGCAAACAAAATTGACTTAATACACAAATATACCTATTGCTTCGTGAACTTACTCTAGCTCTCGTAAGTAACACGGGAAATCGCTGAGGAAATCGTATAGTTACCAAGGGAGATCACATGCCGTGTTCTGAGTCATAAATTTCTATGACACACTTTGCTCTTTTCCTTACTTTCTTCCATACGTAAAATTTGTTCAAGTTTCGTGATAGTGCTTTTATTGGATATTTGTACTTTCTGAAATTGTATATAATAAACTTCTTCCATAATTTAGGTTTTCTTAGAAACTCTTTGAATTATATTCACCTTAGAAGATTGCTCCTAAACTTTGAGCTCCAGTATATGTTCCCATGAATTTTATAATTTAGTCTGTCCTTGTTATAAAATTGCATCGAGCATTTGGCCCATTCTTTACAGGGTACGAACATGTGAAGTCTATTTTACGTGAAATACATATATATAATCTTAACACGTAGCAGGAAAAATACGAACTGAAGCTCATGGAAAAAGAAGACAGCATTTTAAAATCGAAACCGCAATTCGGTTAGCCGATGAAGAAGTAAAAGTGCGGAGAGTGTTGTGAGAAGCGTTTCTGTTCGCAGGAGCATCAAAGCAAACGAAGTGAAGTGTGAATTTGGCACAAGTTCGTTGAGATTTTATCGGTTAAACATGAATGAATTTCAAAGAGAGATTCATACGGGTGAAGAAGTGAATGATAATATTGTAACCACTCAAGGGCTTAAGTTTCATTTCTTACTGTGATTTAACCAGAGCTGCAGCCCGGCTGGGGCTATAGGGAGCTGAGCCCTAATGGAAATGTAGTCAGCCCCCACCTGGAAAATATTTTTTTTTCGAAAATTAAATATTGCAGAATTTTATTTTAAATTTTTTGTTTTGTACGAAATTGTACATGACAATGGAAATTGTTCTTTGACGTTAAAAATGTATTCAAAATAGCTTTCTACCGTAGATCTGGTATATATAATATGATTTTACAGAGATTTGTATCTTCATATGCTTTTTAATAAGGATAGGGAAATTATAGAGGTATACTAAAATTTATAAATTTTAATTTAAAATTTACGATAAAAATTTATTTATTAACGCTTAATACATTAGTCTATTTATATATTAATAATTTTAAATATATTAATAAAATACATCAAAACATTTACGAATTTCAAGTTGTCTTTGTAGCTTTCTGAACCTCCTATAATTTTCAGAGTCCCCTCTGCAAATTTCTGAGCCCCTGTAACTCTCAGAGCCTCTCTGTAACAAGCGTCTAGCTACGAGCCTGGATTTAACTCCCAGGATCACGTAAGCGGAGAGTTAAATTTGTGAAAGACCACCATTTTTCTCAAAGAACGGTAATTTCAATGACGTATTTTTAGGAAATTATCACACCCTTAAAGGGATACCTTTAAAATGAAGAAAAATCAATAACATATATCGCGCTGTTTATTATATGAAAATTAATATATTAACTAGCACTTTTGTAGATTAACTACCCGTATATAATAATTAGCAATCTATTTTTGGTCTCACACCAAGCACTCCTAATATTTATAGAAAAAAAAGTATTGTGCGATACGTAAAGAGCGTTTGAAAGCTGACAATATTCAAATTTGCGTCATCCTATTCATGGACAATTTATATTAACACAGACATTAAACTTACAGCTATTCCATATTTGTCTATGTGTGTTATAGAACACCCTTTTCAACAATGCTATGTTTGAAACATTTATTTTGCAACTCTCTTTCGCTGCCCGCCAACAGATGCAGTGTCATATGCCTGTGTCAAATGCCATGTCACGTGTCTTGTGGGTATTTCTACTTTAGAAATTTGCCACCGTATTGTACTAAATTGTACCGTATTGCCGCCAAATTGTATTCATATATTATATTGCATATTTTGGAGGACAATTGCATATATTCTCTATGGGAATGTATTTTGGGAATTTTATAAAATCGTAATATATGTATTATACGATGCTTTTACTATATAAATTTTTCTTCAACATCTTCCCCAAATTAGCAGCTAACCAGAATCCATTTTTTTATGAAAGTAACCTGTTGGGTAACGATTACTGTCCTATAATTGCTACAATTTTTATTTTGTTAATGATTGTTATTTTAAGCTTTATTGAATATATTTACGGAAAAAAATATATTTTATGTTGGATATTATTGAATAAAAATGTGCATTTAGTTATTTCAAAATTACAAATATTTCTGATACTGGTATTTTCTCTGATCAATAATTTATTTTCTCTATTTTCCTTCTCATTTTGACAAAATAACTTGATCAATAAATCAATAAATAATAAATTAAAAATAAAAATATAAAGCTATGTGTGCTCAAGTGGCTATAGAGGGAAGTGTCTTAAGTGGTCATGGAGGGAATGGGCTCAAGTGGCCATGTAGGGAAGGGACTCAAGCGGCTATGTAGGGAAGGGGCTCAAGTGGCCATAGAGGGAAGGGGCTCAAGTGGCCATAGAGGGAAGGGGCTCAAGTCTCCATGGAGGGAAGGGAGCTCAGGTGATTATGGAGAGAAGGGAGCTCAAGTGGTTATGGAGGAAAGGGGGCTCAAGCGCCTTTAAAAATTTTATGATGTGGCCTATGAGAAAATAATGCGTGTTGATATCCAAAGGGCACTGGAGTCCCTTGAGCCCCTCCCTTTCCCACAGCACTGTTTCAATCTGTTTTAGTAATTATAAATATTTGTAATTATGTGCAAATTTTAAAATACTCTTTTTGTGTATAAACAAGTATATACCTGTATATAAGATTACAGTTAAATTTTCGTATATACAGGTATATATCACGTTACCATCATTATACATTATTTCTAAACAGTAATTATGCTTTCATTAGACGGATGGTTTTAATTAATTTGCATTTTCATATTATGATATATATTTCACTGTTCACATAGGAATAAACTTCAAGTGTAGTTAAAGTTCATTAATGTGTTTCAAAGCGTGCTACGTATAATGATTTTCAAGTTTTGTTAGGGTAGTATATTTTTCACGAGAAGTCAAGAATAGGGGCTAATTACAATACTTTAATATAGAAAGAAGATTGTATTATATTTTATGCTTGATTGCAAAGCAAGACATATTATATTTTATGCTTGATATACATATATAGTGGATATATCATATTGTAGGCTTGATAAATACAGCGGATATATTGCATTGTGGGCTCTCTATATATATATAGTGGATATATTCCATTGTGGGCTCTCTCTCTCTCTCTCTCTCTATATATATATATATAAATAGTGTGTATATATATATTAGATGTGTCATATTGTACGCTTGGTTGGCATACCCAACCTAAAGAACAAGCAGGGTTGAAAAATGGCTTTAGTACAAAAGACCATTTCCTAGTTATCTAGCAAATGGCAAAAAGACACAGTAAGTAACATTACAACTGTGGATAGCCTTTGTCGACTTTGAAATTTTTTTTTAACTCGGTTTAAAAAAAAAGTCTTTATAAATGCACTGCGCAGTATGGACACAGCTATGTAAACTTACTTCGGTCCGCATATGAAAGACAAAACAGTTATTTGCATGAATAAACACAAAATCGAAATTAAATTTGAAAAAGGAGTACGACAGGGAAGTGCAATTTCACCCATACTTTATGCAGCCCATCCCAAAGAAGACTCGGACCCTAAGGTGGGAGAGTGGAAAAGCGTTCGTCTAGCGTATCATTAATCTGGGTTCGACTCCCAACGGGGCTCAGGAGAAAAACGAGCTCATCGACTAATTGTTCACTATAGTCCGGGAGTTGATTTCCTGGCGTTAAGAGATTAAAATTCCTCCGAAAAATACAAGTCCACCTCTGTACCGTAACATTGTGGTACCGAATTAGTCTGCTGTGTTATCAACCAGAGTTCGTGAAACGCTTCATGTTTTTATGTTTTTCTGTCCACTCTTGTTTTCGATTCCTTGGAAAATTATAGGTCCAGGTACAGTATGGCCATTGCTGTGTTTTTGTGCCGTGAAAGCACAGATAAGCAAAGAAGAAGAAGCAAGTTAGACGAGGAAGAGAATGGTTTGGAAGGACCACCAGAACTCGTCTGAAAGTTGCAGATGAGAGTATTTCTTTCTCGCAAAACTTGGAAGAGTTAAAAAGACTTATTGAGACAGAAAAAGGAAATATCCGGCTTAAAAGTCCATCCAAGGGAAAGCAAGAGTGTGTTTAATAAATTCGTGCGAAGTCATGAAAATCTTAGTTTCGAGAGAAGAAACTCGGTAAAATTATCGGTATAAAAATATCGGCCTCCACAAAATAAAAAAATAAATAAAATAAATAAAAAATAAATAAATATATATATATGTGTTTATAAAATTGAAGAAATTGAGCTACATGACAAGCTTGACTGATAGGAATACTGCCAACTTCAAATATTTAAAAAAAATAAATAAATTGTCGATTTCTTTATACAAGAAACTATTCGATCAATGATGTAGCCTACATTTTCAAATTTGTGGTACCGAGATAAAGAAATTGAGTGTAAAAATATTCTGGCTACGAATGGCACGGCAATATGGAATGTCAGGTACTTGTGAGACCGTGAGAAAATATTTTCACACACCCTGTACCCAAAAATATTTTTTTTGCAATTTTAAAATGCGCTGTGAAAGCCTTCGTGAAACCAGTTAAATTCATAATTTTTATCTATTTGTGTGTCACAGTTTTCTCAAATGAGGCTCAACAAAATCACATGTATAGCATAATAACATACATTACCCTTTGGTTCATAGGAACATTGTTCAATTAGTGAATAAAATATAAAATTATCTTACGTTTCAAATATGAAAGAAAATAATAAATCTTAACATAAATATAATTAAAGCTACTGAGTAAGAATCTATCCTTCCTATGTAACATCTCCTCAATTCTGGAAAATCTCATAGATTCTCTACTAATTCTGACCCAAATCTTTAAACATAAAAGTTAACATATTTCTTCTTCTTCTTCTGTATTTATATCCTATGCTATTTACAACATATACCATACGGAATGTATTAAATAGGGTGAAATAAATATTATTATTATTTAAAAAAATCGACATATCATATGGTATACCATCGTAAATGACCAGCTAAAAATCATTGAAAGAACGTAAGAGAAGTAAACATTGCTTTTTATCGTAAGCTAGCGTGTCACTTTCGTGTTTAAGGAAATATTAGCATTTTCTAGGCGTGAATGAAGAACTTTATTAAAATTCTAATCGTCCTTTACCGTTACAACAGATCTTCGCGCACACCGAAAGACAACTAGATTATGGTTAAAGTGGAGCGTATTTCATCACCACCTTTTCTTATCAATGCCCTACAGAAAAACCACATACCTCACTGAAAGCATGAGCAGCCAGCAAATATCCTTTGCATATATAAGGACCTATCAAGAATATATATTTTATTAAACGTGGAAAGAAAACCAAAGAGTACTTCGCCCCAAAAATTGGTAAACAATATATTTATATAAAATTGAAAAAGTTTTTCGATTTTCGAGCTATAATGATCAAAAATTTTCGTCCTTTTCACAGTCTGTAAAAGGGATTGTAAAAAGATTTCGACGTTAAATTTGAGGGGTATTCGGTATTTAAAAACTGCGTGTACTCGAAATTTTGGTATAGATAATGATAATTACATCAAATTATCATTAATAATACCTACATTAAATATAATAATATTATTATTACTACAAATACCATGTGTTTGACTACTTAGTTATTAAGTCATTAACCTTTAAACTTTCCAGTATTTTTGAACAATATCTTAGGTTTTTTTAATGCATTGCATACGTCAAGATGATCTGCTGTCATAGCTTACCATATGTCTTAAGTGAGCCTTTTTTGCTTTCTAAAATTAGTGTTCATTATATTTTTTTAATTACTAAAAGAATTACATTTTATTCGAATGTGCTTTTAGAATGCTTGAATACGAAACTATAACCCAGATTCGCCTAAGCAGACAAGCTGGTTCTGATCTACACCATTCTCATGAAACGTATTGTTTTCACACTACAGTAAATGTTTCATATTTATTAAGACATCATTTCTGAGCCTTAGGGTGAAAAATCGAAAAAGAAACAGAATGGTCACATAAACAGTCATTAGTTAACAGCAGAAATGATATGGACGTGAGACGAGGACAATGAAAACAAACTTTAGGAACAAAGTCTAAGTCATCGAGATGTGGACCTTTCA
>QLNU02014176.1:46419996-46437919 GCA_006491805.2 Dysdera silvatica | reverse complement strand
GCGAAATTGACTATATACTGGCAAACAAGAAATCAATTATTGAAGATTGCAGCATACTGAACAGATTTAATACTGGAAGTGATCATCGAATGGTGAGATGTAAAATGCACTTAAATACTAAACTAGAAAGGCAGAAGCTCATTAGGAAACAAGTATGTAAGAGGGTGGATTTAAAGAAATTAAAAGAAAATACCGAGGCATTCAAGTTGGAATTAAAAAATCGCTTTTCTGCACTGGAAGGACTTATTGAAGAAGTTGACATCTCAGAAGCAAATGAAAACATTGTTAAGACAATAATTGAAACTGCTGGGGAAATTGGTGGTGTAATATGTAAAAAGCAGAATAGCAAATTATCTGAGAAGACGAAACAACTCATGAAAAGGCGAAGACTTATGAAGGTGGACAATCAAAATACCAGTCGCAAGATCGAGTATGTAGAACTTTGCAAAACTTTGCGCAAAAACATGAAAGAAGATATAAGAAAATTCAATTGTGAGTTAGTAAGGAAGGCCATTGAAAGCAACAAGAGCCTTAGGGTTGTTAAAGGGAGTTTGTCTATTGGGAAGAAACACATCATTGCATTAAAAGGAGAGGATGGCACTGTAACAAGAAATAGGGAAGAAATACTTAGAAGAGTTGAAGAATTCTACAGAAAGCTGTATGAGGGAAACAGTGGATTAAACGAAGACTCTGAGATAGTCGAAGGAACAGCTCCTAAAATCTTAAAAGAAGAAGTAGCATTTGCAATAAAAAGTATGAAGAAAGGAAGATCCCCTGGCGATGATGGCATTACATTAGATATCTTAAAAGAAGCTGGAGAACATGTAGAAGACATACTCGCAAAATTCTTTACCAAATGCCTCAACAGTGGTAACATACCAAACCAATGGGATTCTGCAACAGTAATTCTTTTGCATAAAAAAGGTGATAAAGAGGATTTAAAAAATTACCGACCAATTAGCTTGTTACCTGCTATTTATAAAATCTTCACAAAAGTGCTAACACATCGCCTGCAGAAAAAATTAGATGCAGCTCAACCAAGAGAACAAGCTGGATTTCGAAGTGGATTCAGTACAGTGGACCATATTCAAGTATTAAGAGAATTAATTGAAAGAACACATGAATATGAACTTCCATTGTGTGTGGCATTTATTGACTATGAGAAGGCCTTTGACTCTATTAAAACATCAGCAGTCATCAACTCTTTAAGATCAGCAGACATCGAGGATGTGTACATTGACATGGTGAAACGTGTGTATAAAAATGCAAGTGCAAAATTTCGGTTACATAAAGATACCAAAACTATCAAAATTGGTAAAGGTGTGAGGCAGGGAGATACCATTTCTCCAAAACTTTTTACTTCAGCTTTACAGATGATTTTTCAGCAGATAAATTGGAATGACAAGGGAATAAAAATAAATGGTGAATATTTAAATCATTTGCGGTTTGCTGATGACATTGTTATTTTTT
Organism: Dysdera silvatica; assembly: GCA_006491805.2. Lineage (NCBI taxonomy): Eukaryota > Metazoa > Arthropoda > Arachnida > Araneae > Dysderidae > Dysdera > Dysdera silvatica. The sequence goes on along the minus strand of QLNU02014176.1, from coordinate 46,436,449 downwards.
CAACGAACCCATCAGAACTCCAAGACATGGTACAGGAGCTCTCAACTAGAAGTAAAGAAGTTGGACTGAAGATGAACCTACAAAAAACTAAGATCATGTTCAATAATTTCGTAGAGGAAACAAAAATACAAGTTGACAACATTGAGCTAGAAATTGCTGATTCATATATTTACCTTGGCCAGCTGATTTCAATGGATGGCAACATTATGAAAGAACTCAACAGACGTATTAAACTTGGCTGGAGTGCATTTGGAAGAAACAGTTTTATCCTGAAGGGGAAATTGCCTTTGTGTCTAAAAAGAAAGGTCTTCAACCAGTGTGTATTGCCAGTCCTCTCTTATGGATCAGAGACATGGAGTCTAACTGTTGGAGCAATACGAAAGTTACAGACAACACAAAGGAGCATGGAGAGGTGCATGCTTGGAATAACTAGGAGAGATCGGAAAAGGAACACTTGGGTGAGAGAGCAAACTAGAGTGGAGGACATCATTGTTAAAGTAAAAGGGCTGAAATGGCGATGGGCTGGGCATATTGCAAGAAGAACTGATCAACGATGGACAACAGAAATTCTGAACTGGATTCCAAGAGACCACCGAAGACCTAGAAAACGTCCTCAAACTAGATGGGTGGATGAAATAAGAAAACAGGTTGGGGTGACGTGGAAACGAATGGCCCAGGATAGACTTGTGTGGAAAGCATTTGGAGAGACCTTCATCCAGCAGTGGATAGATAATGGTTGAATATGATGATGATATATATATATATATATATATATATATATATATATATATATATATATACACGTAACATGGGGTCTAAAACAAATAAAATATATTATTATTATTATTAAAATATATATCTCTACTTAACTATAAATGTGTATATGGAATGAACTTTAATAAATCCATATTTTTTATTTATTAGAATTATGAATGAATACTAACTTTATTATAGTGCGGCAGAATCTAATTTTAATGAGAAACACATAGGCGGAGAGTTATATGGGTCCGAGTACACTCCAAAAATTTAAAGTAAATTGCAATTTTGCATCAATTGCAATGCATAAATATATATAAAACGTACTTGTTGCCCCGCCAATAATTCTGAATTAAAACTCTACGCCCTGCGGTGGCGCAGTGTGGTAACGCGTTCTCCTATTGCGCGGCTAATCCGGGTTCGACTCCCAGCAGTGCAAAAAGAACGCTTACTCAGAGATCTCATAAAAGATCGCACTGCTCACTGTAGTCCGGGGTTTGGTTCCCCAGGCCTTAAGAGGTTCGGATTCCTCGGAAAACAGTAGGTCCCGGCGCAGCATGACCACTGTAGTCTTTGAGCCGTAAAACCAAAAAACAAACAAACAAACAATTAAAACTCTACGTCGCTAAAGATATAATACACCAGTACCTTGTCGGTACTACTGTACCAATAAGTGCTATTGTATGTACAAGTTTCAAATGCTTTCATTGTTTGGATTTTTATGGCGCAAGAGCATCTGGGCTATACTGCGTCGAAGTTTCAGATGCACTGAAATAATTAAGTCATTGTCCTAAATGATTATGGTATATTGTAAAGCCACCTAAAGTAATAATTTTTATGAACATAATACAGAGTTAAAGATGGAGTATTTTATTCCTCCTTTGTGATAAAGAACAAACTAGGTGTCCTGTTATTTTTAAATATTATAAATGTTAATGCAAATAAGTTTATCGAGGAAAGATCACAATTTCTTATCTGCTTTGTGGATATAGGAAATGCTCTTTCTGGAGAAGCGGGCTTTCACTGCCTTTTAAGCAAATCTGCCATCTGTTAGCACTCAAAAAATTTTCTCAATCAGGCATATACTTTCCAAGAACGATAATGCTAATGCTTTTGTCGGAACTAAGTGTGTTTGATACCGAGAATGAAAAATTTGATGGAGCTAGAACGAAGTGACAATTAGAGGCTTTACTTAAAGTAAGTAACTGTTTTAGATTTCGATATGAAATATAAACTATAATATATATATATTGATACATCTTCGTAGTGTAGATTTTGCAATGAAAGTCTATGTAAAAATATATAATGCAAGTTTCTGATTCAATAACTTTTGCCGTTTTAGTTGTCTACAATAAGGAAGATGGACTATCAGAATCAACCAAATGAATTTAATTTCACAGAAAATGTGGATAACAGTACCACATACAAGGGATTTGGATATGCCATGATACCCATCACTGCAATTATAATAGCAGGCAACGGAATAGTTCTGCTTGCAAACTGCTTGGTAAAATCATTACACAAACCTGTAGGAAACCTTCTGATTGTAAATTTAGCAGTTGTGGATCTTCTGAGCGGAATAGCTATTGCCTTGCCTTTAGCGATTATTCTACTTCCTTGTGGGCCAATGACAGTGAAGAAAGCCTGCTGTATGAACACCTTTTCCTCATACCTTTTTATTACCATTGCGCACTTGACCTTATCTCTTATAAGTTGCGATAGGTGGACAGCGGTTGCCAAGCCCTTATGGTACCCCAGTCTCGTGACACGCAGGAAGGTGAAGATTTTGATTGTTCTTACGTGGATACATGGTCTACTGATATCTATTTCAGCTTTTGTAGGATCAAGTTTTTCGCTAGATGGTGTCGGAACCATTTGCGCGTTCAAGTGGACGGATCCGAACTTTCACTCCAAGTGGTTCTTCTCCCTCATCGGTGTTATGTCTTTTGGGATACCATTGATAGCAATGATTGTCTTCAACATCCTGACAGTCTTAGTGCTGAAGAAACTGCGGTCTGTGGATTTCTGCATTCAGCCTGGCTTAAATAATGTCGTAGGATATCGGCAAGGAGAAGGGTCAAAGCAATTTTCTACTTGCAGTGTGTCGACCAGACGATCTTTACGGACCATGTATGTGGTCATTGGTGTATATATTTTCACCTTCACACCTTTTGCTCTGGCAAAATTTATTGCATTTTTATGGGATGTGAATTTTGTACCGACATGGGTCGATTTGATGGTAACTTCATTGAAGTTATGTTCCTCAGCGTGTAATCCTTTCATTTACGCTATATTAAGAAAGGATTATAGAAATGCTTTTGTCAAACTATATAGAATATGCACGTTAGCAGTGAGATAATATGATAATTTGCGTGCGAATTTAAACATCGAACAAATTTAAATTACCAACGAAATTAAAACACTGATGAAACTTTTTATTCCCGTGAAGGATATGTACGATTATATTAGCATGCAGGGTGAAGTACATGGAAATATTTAATAAAGATTGAAATATTCTTTCGGTTTTAAACGTAAAGTGAAAGTTTTACGAAAAGTAAAATTTTCTAAATACATCGGTAAATGGAAAATATTTTTGTGACGTATTAAGTAAATTCAAAACATTACATATATGTTTTTAAATTTTGAAGTAAATTTAAAACATCACATTGGATTGATTTAAATTTAGACTTTTAAGAAAAGCTGAACTTACTATGCGTAATACACGTTCAAATGATACCACAACCATGTTTAATTTCTTTTTCAATTTTAATTATATACGTCTACTAATAAGGGAACCTTACGAGAATTGATTCTGGGATTTTTGAATTATTGATCTTAATCGACAGGAATTTTGATTGTGAGTTCAATGGTACCAATCGCTAACTCTTCCCACTCCTAGATTTGGAGATACAGCGTGGTTAAAAAAAAAGCAACTCTATTCTAGACCTTCTAGAGAGATGAGGAAAGGAGATATCGCCATAAAATTTGTAAGTAGCTTAATTAGGGAACGGGGGAGCGATTTAGTAAACAAAAAAATGCGGTCCAAATTTTGCTACTAGGAGCGAAATTTGCGCGCCAGGTATGTAAATCTAGATTCACTTACACAAAAATATGTTTCGTATGCAAAATTAAATCTCCCTGTAAAGTGCGGAATACTACACTAACTGGAAACAACAGTCATTTCTTTCAAAATGCCATTTTCCCCCTGGTGGCAAAATTTGAACTAAATTTAAATTGATTTCCTACGTGCAAATTACACTACCTGCAAATTTCGTGATGATATTTTTTCCATATCACTCTAGAGAGTCTATAGAATAGGGAAATTAGTTTATAATCACCCTGCATATTAGGTTTAAAATTCCCATGTTAAGTCTATGAGTTAATTTTTATAATTAATTTTGTTAATTAATTGAAAAATAACAAAATTAATGTGACAATTGCTGCCATTTCACATTGGGCAGGAAACATAACGAGGAGGTTGTCAGAAAGTTTCCATTAACCCCTTCAGTTAATCATCAAATGGGATTAAGTTAAAATAAAATAAATAATTTATTTTTATTTATTTATTTATTTAAACATCAGAATGAAAGTGACAACCGTAAACATCTGTCTCATAAACAGATAACAATATACATTTAAAACAAAAAAAGTGACAACAAAGAGAACACCTGAAAAAAGCTTAATAATTACACTTCGAACAATTAGAGTACTTTAGATTTAATACAATATTGCTTTGGCATTTCAAACTCTTCAGGGCGAGTTGATGTGTAGCCAGACTTGTAAATACTATATCTCCACATAATCAGAGATAGTGCAGAACACGTTTGGTTGTGAATTAGACTTTGTAGTTTAATAACGTTGTTTCGTATTGATAAAGTGAACACATCGGAATGGTAACTTAACGCATGATCTGTAATGGCTTTGACAAGTGATTTATAATGATAAAATCCGCAGACATCTAAAGGTTGACATATTTTGTATAGTGTTCAGGAATGTTCAAAATATCTCTATCTTTGTTTGGGAAACAACCTTTCATTTCATCATGATTTTTTTTCAATAAAACTGCCAAATGCATCGCAAACCAATAGCGATTTAGAAACAGCCACTTGATTTATATTTTCATCGAGAAATTTCAAAATTTCATGTATTCCTGTCTTTCCTGACTTTGTACAATAAATGAGTAAATTAGAGGGTTTCAACATACATTCTTGTACAATAGGACCAAAATTATTACCCGTAGTTTCTTGTAATACTAAACATGGTTTTCTAACTAGTTGTCCATTAAATCCTAAAGTAGGCATGATTGTGCATGAATGTGTCGTGGTAAGCGTTCTTTATGTTTTTAAATATGTATTTTTTTCACCTGGAGATGAGAGAGTTCGTGTGCCTACAAGTTCATATTCAAACCCGCTTTGGTCAAAGTTATATACATCTTGCAGCTAATAATTTTTAATTATTGACGCTGCTTGTTTAACAAACTCATTTGACTTTTGCTTTAACTCTGATAGTTTGGGGTGGATTGACACTATTGAGAATTTAGTTGCTTTACGGTTAACAATTATTCCGTGTTTAATTTTCAATTTTTCAATCCAAGAGTCAAAAGCTTGGAAGTCAAGGGTACCTAGTTCGTTTACTTTTTCAAAAGCCCAATATCTAATTTGTATATAAGTGACTTTCTCGGCTTGGTCTCTAGCCTTTTAAAACTGCTCAATAACATGGTTGTCTATATCAGAATACATTTCCTCTCTATCACTTGTTTCAGTTTGTTTTATCCAATTGTGTAAATTGCCACGCATGTGTGGCTGATAACCCTTTTCAATCTTTTTTAAACTAATATCAGATTTAATTCTCTTTTTATGTGTTTTTGGAACTATAAAACATATGTTCTGAATTATATTTGTTTCCTTCCGTGACATAGTTAATTTAATGCTATTTATTTTACGACCCGAATGCTCTCCGATTTCAAAGGTGAGTAGTTTTTGTCTTGAGGATTATGAAGTTTTTTCATAGGTAATAAGCGACCATCACAGTAACTGTCCGGAAGTTCATAATATGCTGTTTCTGAAAATTCGTAATTACTGTAGTGATTTTTCATCGTATTTACAATATGCTTTACAAACTTTTTCTTATGATTAGAATGTGGAGATTACGTGTATAATATTTTATTTTGCTTTAAATAACTATGCATTTCACTATTTACAATTTGCGACACGTTATATAGATTAACGTCGCTCATATTTTATATAAATTATAATAAAACTAATTAATTTCTTAATTCGATGCAAGCAGATAATATTTGGTAGATAATGACAAATGTGAAAGGTGACTGCAATCATATTATGTCGTTAATTTCAAGCTTTCTCTTTAAATACTGAATTTACTTTAAACCGAGGGTTTGGTTCTGAACGATACACCAACGGTGGCTCGTAAGCTGAGATTAGGCGTCAAGCTACGCAGCCAATACGGAAATAAAATTATTGCGCCAAACAGCGAGTAACCTTCCCATAAACAACATGTGAGTTTTAAACCTATATATATCCCAATCTAAGAGCGGAAGGAGTTAGCGATTGGTACCGTTGAACTCACAATCAAAATTCCTGTTGATTAAGATCAATAATTCAAACATCTCAGAATCAATTTTCGTAAGGTTCCCTTGTAAGTGATATTCAATTTAAATTTATTTATTTATTACAAATGTCAGGCGTATGACTATTTAGTCATTAATCTTGGAAAATGGTAGAAGCTGTAGTAGATTTTGCGTTATCCTGGGTAAGCCACGTGGAAGCCTATTACATTCCACCCTTTTAGAAGTACAACTGAAGAACTTGAGAATTAATTAACCTTGTAGTCTTTCAGAAGACAGAGTCCATTGACCAGGTCCAAGACTTTTAATAGTGATTGTAACGACGTCATGAACAACAAGGTATGCAATATGGATCATTTCTTTTGGATTTTGTCTTTCGTGGAGAAGCGCAAAAGTCACTCGGTAAATCAACATTTTGATTAAGGCTTAAATATAATGAAGTATGCATTCGCAAAAAGTTTGCAATTAAGAAAAAAAGGTACTTTTCGAGATTCTATAAGTGTGAAAATGGTATCAAAACGATGATTTGCCGATGTTGCACTTAACTGCAATAAAATTTGGTAGGTGGAGGTTAAAAAATCAAACTGAGAAGAAAAATTGCAGGAGCAGTAAAAGAGTTAGCGTTCTCGACAATGACATATTCATGTAAGGTTAATTATAATAATTTATTTATAGCAAATTTATTTATGAGCACTAATTTTACCTATATTTTATTATTGTAAACAAATTTAAATCCTTAATTTTATTTTATGATCTATGTTCAGTGATTAGGGAAACATTACTATGCTGCACTTTATGTATTTTCTTGGGCATTAAATGAAGTGGCTATGTTCACGTACAGTTATTTGTGCAGCTTCTGATTTCTAGAATATTTAATACATAATAAGTGCAAATTCTCAGTACTTCCACGTATACAGGTAAAACATCTGTGTTGGTAATTTAGTTTTCAAAGTTATTCAACAACTATCATACTTTCGCTTTTAAAAGAGTAAAGAGAGAGTGAGAGAGAAACCCCACATTCCATAAATGATCACATATAAAAGTAATATCATAGTTATTAGATTTATAGATAATAGTAAAAGAATTAAAAAATGTTTATGATACTATTTCAGTAGAACTTACATTGCAACGGTTAGTCTCTAATGATTAGTTTATCAAATTCACAACTTCATTGCAATTTTTTGGCATATTATTTGCAAAAAAAAAAGTAAAAACAAAGTTAATAATATAATTTAAGAATAGAATGTTTACAGTTGCAGGTCAGTGTTATAATTTAAGTTTAGGTTAGTTACGTTTAATCTGTTTTAAATCAATAACATTGTCTGAGCCCACAAATCCTAAAATACCGTCAATAACAAATCGACTTAACTAATTTAAAAAAAAATTACTTCCTTGACTAATATAATAAGTGAATCAGATATTCTAAAATTCAAAACGGGAAAAAAAAGAAGTAACACCATGTTTTAAACGTAAATATAAAGCACAGATAAAATGCTTACCAAGCTTCTATGGGAATCTGACTTCCATAGTCCAGTGTAAGATACATTTATTTTGAAACACATGGAGCTCCGCTACTCACAAACGTTCATTACTTCTTTATTTAGCACATGTTTCACTCACAAAAATAAATGTAAGGCATGATAATGTTAATTTTTGAATTAAACGCAGATCTGTTACATGTTACATTACACACCATTCACCACAGAATGTGAGACTACTCGAGTCACGTGATTTCTGAGTAGCCTGCCCAGGCCTGAGTTGAGTCGACCATGATGCTATCTGTTGTCTAAATGAGCGAAACGGTGATACAAAAATTTTAGACCATATTAAAAATCGAAATTTCAAGCCTTTGATAGATACACATATGATCTGTTTCGATAAAGTAAATAACGATTTTAATCCACATGTTAATAATAATTCTAATAGAATTTTATTTCTAACAAATCATTATATATACATATATTGCCTACTGCGGTCGCCATTACGGAAAGGCTTTTCATTTTTTCAGATATTTTATAGATTTTTAATACCTATGATGAGATTTCATGAAGATATTTCTGTGTGAATAACAATTTCTTATAACATTTTTTAATCTTATTAAGAATCTTAGGCACTGCTGCGTTAAATATCATTGAACTGCAAACAAAAATTTGTTAGGCTGTGAAATTGATCTTCCAAAGTTTCAAGAATTATTTTATATTTATGGGCTTAACAGCACAGCTATGGAAATTTGACAAAAGTGCTATAAATATGTACAAAATTAGTTTTAACGTACGAATATTCTTCAAACATTAATATAATGCATTTCGCCGTAAGTTGATTAAATCACATAAGTCACGATATCTTTTAATGCTTTTGAACATAAACTTATAAAATGTGTCTAATATATAGCATAGTATGAACTCTTAAAAAATTAACATAAAGCGTAAATGTTTAATTGAATGAAAAAATAAAGTTGAGAAGGTTACTTTACGCGTTTGAAAAATTTGATGAGAGAAAAATTACAAAGTTTTACAGTTAATTGGACAAAAAAGGACGACGAAAAAAAACATAAGTAAACTTTTGTGGAATTTTATGAGCTTAGAAAAGCGTTTTCGAAGTTAAGAATTATTTGTAAACTGACAACATTTGAAAAACTCGCGTTAACATCCTTTAAAAATCGTCTTTTGATTTAAAGGGGGCGGTTGGTTGTAATTTTATAGGCAACGAGAGTAAAGGTAATTCTGCGCTGAAAAAGGCGAGGCTGTCATTAAATAGCGAAAGTGACAAGAAATTAAAAATTCAAATTATTATTTGGCGCATCAAAGATTCTGGTTTAAATTTTAACTCATAGTTCGGCTCACATAAACAACACAGAAAATATTGGATATATGGTCAATTGCTTCTGTTTACCGTCGTTATCAGTCGAAACGCAAGTTTTAATTGAAACTAAAAATCTGTTGATATCGATCTGATGATCTGTCGAGGTCAACATAAGTGACCAATGGCGGATTTGAGAAATTGCTGCCCTTTGGCGCAGGTTGCATAATCTTGATGTTCTTTTGCATAATCTTGATGATGATGAAGAAATTGATGTTCCTCTTTGACAAGGAAGAGGATATTTTTGGAAAAAAAACCATATGATAGCCGTTTCATTTATGAACGCGTTTTTTACAATTATGGAATCGGAATTGACGTAAGTGTGAAGGGTAATCACCAATGAACAAGGTTCTGATGAAGGAAAGTCAGCAGTGAAGGGGCAGCTTCCTTCTCAATGGCCGGTATAATAATGTAATCAAATATAATCACTGCTATCATTTGTGTTTTTAATAATTTTTATTCACACTCAAAAGAAAACAAACTTCAAAATTAAAAAAAAAGGTAAAAATTAAGTATTAGAAATAACAATAACGCTCTCCGGCTGACATTCTTATAATAATGAAAAATAGAAAACTGGAAAAAGAAATATTTTCACGCCACAATCTCGAGCGTTATCACGTGGATATCAATACATAATTTTTTCTATATTTATATTTATTGGTCTGATCCGCGACAAGTGCAATTATTTCTATTTATTCATGATAAAAAAGCAGGCTGACTTAACTCGCTTATCAATTAACACAAAAAACTGACGAAGAAATACAGACGATTCAAACTGTAGTTGAAAAGGTTCATGTCTGCATCTTGCTTTGAATGTGATGAAATCGATGCAAAATTTTTTTGGTTTCTCCTCTCTGCTGGTGCCAGTACACAAGTGCCGCCTCCAGGCATGTGCCCAATTAGAACTCCTCCACTGACAGCGATGTGCTATATTTTAAAATTTTTCCAAAAATCTACAACATTTCTAACCACCTTTATGGCTTTAATTTTGAATTATCCTTAGGAATGGAGTTAACAACCAATTATAAGCTTAGAATCCTGCTATAACTTCTAGGATCTATGAGTAGTAAAAAGGTTACATTCGGTGATAAAAGTAACACCTTGGACAATAATTTTCCTTTGCTCACGCTTATATGCCAAAACTAGAACCGTATAGGGAAAGAAAAAGGAATATACAGTCCCGGTCTTATCCGACCGAGCGAACAGGACACAGCAACGATTCCTCTTTTCTTTATATTTAAAGTTTTAAAGGATATTATGAAACTTGGCACGGATGCCGCAGTTGAAAAATTTATTGTTCAACACACAAGGTCATCGGATCATGTTTTTATAATTTTCAGAGTTTTAAAATCCACAGTTTTCTTCTTACAATATTCCCCAGAACTCTCTTCTAAACATTAATTAGGCTGTTTGAATAAATATACTCTATCAGACTTTTCTTTTTCCTTTGGCTTGATATAAAATGTACATAAAAATACAGGGTTGAGATGGGCAGTCGCGCCCCTGGTGGCGAATTGAGGAAGTTAAAAATTTTATTTCGAAAAATAATGAAGACAAGGAAATATTTTCAATTAGAAAGTTGTAGAGCGTCCTTCAGTTAGTAAGAAAAGATCACAACACATACAATATGTACACATACTGCCACAAAGTGAGGTGTTCCAGAAGTTTCAAGGCAATACTTTCAGTTAATGTTTTCTGGTGTTTTAAGAGTTCAGTTGAAGTTCTTATAGAAGAGATACCATGGTTTCTTTTCTGTAAAGCTTCACCTCAACTTCTAAAGTACCAGAAAGCATTAACGGAAAGTGATGCATCGAAACTTCTGGTGGCGCAGTATAGCCCAGATGCTCTTGCGCCATAAAAAAGCCAAACAACCAACCAACCAACCAAACAACGAAACTTCTGGAATATATTACTTTGTGAATGTGAGTCGCATATTTTTTCTTACTAATTGAAGGGCGCTCTACAACTTTCTGATTGAAAACATTTCCCTATCTTCAATATTTTCCGAAATAAAACTTGTAACTTCCTCAATTTGCCAACAGGGGCGCTACTGTCCATCTCGTCTGACAGTACATAGTCATTTTACTTATCTCTATCTAACTTCCGTTGCAAGATCTGTCGTAGTTCAAAAGTTATCGGCCGGATTCGGACTTTCCTAAGAACACTATATAATAAATAACACGGAAATTTCAAACGAGAAGAATGTTCTACGTGGAACAGCATTATAATCAACGCCAAGTTCGTGGTCCACGAAGAAGGTCCACAAATAACTAACCGCATAAGGTACCGCTGCAAAAGTATGCGTTAGTGCAGGATTTACAATGCTTTATTCACACTAAAAAATTTATATATGATTTAATACTAACAAAACTAGTATTGCAGTATTTATTTGCAGAGCTCAAAAAATTCAGTGGCCCGTCGCATTTGGTGACTGGATTTTTTGCAGTTGGAGAATTTTTGCAGAAACCACCTTTCCTTGCCAAGTTCCAAGGTTTTTATATTGAAAAGGGTGAATGCTTTTGCTTGGTGAATACTGTTGGAATATGTATGTGCATATTCTCGTATCCGTGCTCAATGTCAACTGCGATTTCCCCCCTCCCCTATCTGTATAGTGGACTCTTCCTTCCGGTTTGTTGATCATGTGACGTGTAAGCGACCCCATGATGCTGGGTCTGGCGGTCGCCTTCCTCGGGTACGCTGCGTCTCTGTTTTATGTGTAACCAACAAGTTTTCTGTAATCTATGTTGTAATTAACGACATTTTAGTGTGTGCTTCTCCTTTGCTTCATGGAATTGCAATAAATAAAGTGTGTCGCGATTTGTCGGGCCTCTCATATTAACTGTCCTTCGCATTTCTTACATTGGTAACATTGGTTACACATTGGTAAAATAGAAAATTGACCACCCAAGTTTCCGGACGCTCCAGCAGCTGTCCTTCACTAGGAGTAATGCTATTTTACCAGTGTTCAACCTTTTGTCTTCAAATTTCTTAGCCGGTACTTTGTATAAGTGTCACATGCTTAACGTTAGTGAAAATGTATGGTACCGGAAAGAACTTAACCAAGCGCTTCATCCCATGTTCTTATAGGCTTAAAGATTTTAATATCTGCGAAAAGTAAAGCACATGCTTGGATTTTGGACATGGAGGACGGCCAAGGGTTAAAGAACTTATTTCTTTGGATTTCATGGTGCAAAGATAATTCAGAGCATATTGTGCTGAAAATACGGTTTTTCTGAAAAATCCGGACTTTTGTTGCCAAAGGACAAATCTCGGGGTATGAATCCGGGAAAAAATGACATGTTTGTTACGAGCCGGAAACAAATGCGGGATTTTTGCACGGTAGACCAATGCCATCGGAGGGTCAAACGAGTCAATAGTTCAATCATTCGCAACGCGATCTGAATGTGAATATGGGATTAGAGCAATATGGGTCCATGTTCCCAAATAATTTAAAATTTTAAATATAGTTTAAGCTATAAATATGTGTAATATGTTTTCGCCCCCCTCCGTCTAATAATTTTGAAAACTCTACGTTGCTGAATATTAACTACTCCTCCGTAATGCTTTCATAATCATAGTAAACTGAAGGAATTTCTATCTCTTAGGGACAAAAAGACAAGAAGAATATGATGATGGTAATGTATAATGATGGGGATAAATGAGAAATGACACATATAGCTATAATGTTATTTATTGACAATGTGTATCAGAAAAACATAAATTAGGAAAATTTGGAAAATTGCAGAACATAAACCATAATTAACGACAGTGTACAAGTAATATTATAATTGTGATTTTGCAAGTAATAAAATGTTTTATACGTCTTTTCAATATATATTTTTACGCTTTCTTTTCATTATATATCTTTTTTTTTATATATATTTTACGGTTTTTTCCAACAAAAATAAATATTTTAAAGTTTTTTCAATATACATTTTGACGTTTTTTCAATATATATTGTTACTCTCTTTCAATGCATATTTTTAAGTTTTTTTCAATATATACTTTTACGCTTTTTTCGATATATGCTATTTATGTCTTTTTAATACATGTTCTCTTTATGTTTATCAAGATACTTATCTTAGGCCTTTTAATGCGTTTTTTACGCCTTTTTAATATGTTTCTCAGGCATTTTCAACGTGTTTCTTAGAAATTTTCAACGTTTTTTTATGCCTTTTCAATATGTTTCTTAGGCATATTTAACATATTGCTTACGCATTTTCAGTATGCATTTTAGGCATGTTTAACATATTGCTTAAGCCTTTTCAGTAATTTTCTTAAGTATTTTGAACATGTCCCATGGATCTTTTCAATATATATATATATATGCCTTAAAAATTTATAATGTATCTTTGTTTTACCTTTTCAATACTCCAGCAATTTTTATGCACAAACTCATAGCTATATGTTTTAGAAATGTCACATACATAACTTATATCCAAAAACTCAACTAAATATTTCAAGCTTTTAAAATATCTTTTAAATCTACAAGTTGTTAACTGATTTTACAATTAATCTATCATTATTTCCTTGGAAAGTTATATGGAAATTATTAAACAACTAACACTAAAACCGACTTACATATTTGAAAAAGCAGCAACCAATTCTTATATATGAGGACTTGAAATCAACTGTGGTACCAGTTCATTTTTGCTTAAAATAAGATGCGAAAGGGTTTGCGTCTAACGAACCGCCAGTTTCGTTTTAGCCAACAGTAACGTGGTGTCATCCTGAAGTAATTGATTACACTATGGACATGTACCAGTGTTGCAGTCAACAAGGCAACTCCGGAGGATGGACTTAACTCCCATGGACTTAACTCAAAAATTTCATTTCTGTGACTTATACCACTGTTGTTTTCAACTCCTCATATCTTACAATAATAAAATATCTTAAACGCAAAAGAAGACATGCATCAAAACTAAATGCGGACGAGAAAAATAATGGCGGATGAATGGAAAACAGTTGAAAAAAGTTGTGTCTTAAATAAAGGACAAATATGAAACTTTTGGAGCATCATTACTGAATAAATATTGTTAAAAAATTGAGTTTGTGGGGATTAATGGATCATTGAAAAACAAAATAATTGAAGATTCATAAGAAAACATAGGGTGTGTTACGATGAGTCTTTTTACTGAATTTAGAAAACCTGACATAAAAAAAATCACATGAAAAAGTTGAGAAACATGCTCAAAGAAGGTGAATGTGAAATAGGTTGTGGCCCACCAACTTATATTAGGTGGGCCGAAACAGGATTACGATTGTTATGAAATTTGGGAGACATGTTGCTAAAATTAGTGAATTTATCGGTAGTTTTCAAGTATTTTCTGTACAGAGAAAAGATACTTAAACTGTAGCAAGGAATCTGAGGAGGAAAATAAAAAATTCCCCTTTAAAACTGTATGTACCTCAAATGTATTTTATTTGAGGACATTTACTCTTGTTATGGTTCATTGTTTTACTGCTTTGAAGACTCTATATTTATGTTTATATATACTAAAATTGATTTAAAATGAACAAGTTTACCGGGAACATGTTTAGTCAAACACATTCTATATTATTGTAACTATAACTCTTTATAATTATATTTTTATTCACCCATGGAGAGGAGATGCTTACAGATGCTTTAATTATCATCGAGTTTTCATATTTAATATATATATGTATGCATTATCAAAGCTGGTTTTCTAGTTCTATATTTTCCACTTCTGCTAAGGATGATGTGCGTAATACCCGATTTATAAGATGCACACATAGTGATATTTGCAGTAAGATCTTGTAACATTCCAACAACATTTAAAATGCTGCTGCAAATATTCACTGGTACTTGAAATGATGCTGCAAATATTTACTGATATTTGAAATGACGCTGTAAATATCCACTGATGTTTGAAATGATGCAATAAGTATCACTGATTTTTGAAATGATGCTGTAAATGCCCATTATTATTCATGATATGATGTTAAAAATACCTCATTGTATTATTTAAAGCACCATGCTCGTTCACATGTTTTGCAAGTGTCTGTCCATAACTTAATAAAGGCAGTCCTGTAATCCTTTCTCAGTATTGCGTAAATGAACGGATGGCAGACTGATGAACATGTCTTCAGCAAAGAAGCCGCTATTTCAATCCATGGTGGTACTGGGTTTTTGTCGAATATATGTTCAAAAACTTGGACGTTGATAAAAGGCGTGAATGTGATAAAATATACGCTCATTAAAACGTACATCGTTTGTAAGGATCGCTTGGTGGATGGACTGCAAACAAATGCGTCTCCTGTATGACGATACCCCAGTACATTACTCGTGTCATTCTGGAGAACAAAATCCACAGTATGTAACTTTTTTAAAGTTCTCAATATTTTCACGCAGAAGTAAAGCATCGCTATTGATGGAATGCCGAAACACACAGCAAAATAAAATGATCCAAATACCTTAAAACCTACATGTGATGCAATCCACTTGAATTTGCAGACCTCACTAATACTATCAAATATATATATCCTTGATATTATAGGGGCAATAGCTGGAGCAAACCCAGGGATCCATGCAAGTACAGTAAGTATTCTTACTTTTCTACGAGTCATAATATTGTAGTAGCTCAGGGAACGTGTTATGGCTACGTATCTATCGTAAGTAATGAGTGTTAGAGTGAGATTTGCTGAGAAAATAAACAGGTATGAAAAAACTCCATAAACAACGCAAGCATCTCTTGTTAGTATTGGATTTCTGGAGAGTAGGGACACTGAAAAGGGTAAAACCATGAAGAGTCCACTTAAAAAATCAATAATGGCTAAATTTACAACCAAGATATTTCCAACTGGTTTCCGCAAGGGTTTGATTAGACAATTTGCAATCAGCACAAGACCATTTCCCAATACCGAAATTATTGCGATAAAGATAGCGAAGTAACCACACCATTCATACATATTGTTTTGTTAAGTTGAGGATGCTTGTCGTCAATGCTTCTTCGGGAATTGTGTGATGTTGAGACGGAAGATAACCTATAAAAGAATGAGAAAATCTCGATGGATAATATATTACACAATAGGCACAGTTTTTGGAACGAAAATTTATTCGGCTTTAAACGTTTTTCGAAAGCCTTGAGCTTTCATCAAAGAAGCAAGAAACCCTAAGCGTACATCGCTCGTAAGGGCGAGTGTACGATTGTTTATTGTATAAAGGGTAAGGTTGTTGGTGGATTGGCGCCTTCTATCGGTCGAGCCAGATGAATGTGGACTGTAGGAGGAAAG
>QLNU02014176.1:46370916-46414423 GCA_006491805.2 Dysdera silvatica | reverse complement strand
TAAAGGTTACACTACCAATTTCCCCAGCAGTTTCAACTATTGTCTTAACAATGTTTTCATTTGCTTCTGAGATATCACTTTCATCAATAAGTCCTTCCAGTGCAGAAAAGCGATTTTTTAATTCCAACTTGAATGCCTCGGTATTTACTTTCAGTTTCATTAGATCCACCCTCTTACTTACTTGTTTCCTAATGAGCTTCTGTCGTTCTAATTTAGTATTTAAGTGCACTTTACATCTCACCATTCGATGATCACTTCCAGTATTAAATCTGTTCAGTACACTGCAATCTTCAATAATTGATTTCTTGTTTGCCAGGATATAGTCAATTTCACTAGTTCCCCCATTTGGGTGTTTCCATGTCCATTTTCTTTGCGGTTTCTTCTTAAAAAATGAATTCATGATGCTAAGGTTTTCAGCTTCTGCAAATTCGATGAGTTGATCGCCACGTTCATTCCTTTCCCCATATCCGTATTTACCAACCGATGTCTCTCCTTGTTCCTGTTGTCCAATTCTTGCATTGAAATCCCCCATGATGAGCTTGATATGTTGTTTCCCTTTGGTGTGTAACTGTTTGATTTCTTCATAAAATTCTTCAACCTCTTCGTCGGTATGGCTTGATGTTGGTGCATATACCTGTACTATTTGAAGTTGGTATCGCTGGGTTAGTTGAACAACAAGCCTCGCTGCTCGATCTGATGTACTTTCAACTTCCAGAAGACAGTCTTTAATTCTTTTGTTGATTAAGAAGCCAACACCACTTGTTCTTCCAGTTTCCGTTCAATAAACCAGTTTTCCGACAAATACATCAAGCTCATCATGGGGGATTTCAATGCAAGAATTGGACAACAGGAACAAGGAGAGACATCGGTTGGTAAATACGGATATGGGGAAAGGAATGAACGTGGCGATCAACTCATCGAATTTGCAGAAGCTGAAAATCTTAGCATCATGAATTCATTTTTTAAGAAGAAACCGCAAAGAAAATGGACATGGAAACACCCCAATGGAGGAACCAGCGAAATTGACTATATCCTGGCAAACAAGAAATCAATTATTGAAGATTGCAGCGTACTGAACAGATTTAATACTGGAAGTGATCATCGAATGGTGAGATGTAAAGTGCACTTAAATACTAAATTAGAAAGACAGAAGCTCATTAGGAAACAAGTAAGTAAGAGGGTGGATTTAATGAAACTGAAAGTAAATACCGAGGCATTCAAGTTGGAATTAAAAAATCGCTTTTCTGCACTGGAAGGACTTATTGATGAAAGTGATATCTCAGAAGCAAATGAAAACATTGTTAAGACAATAGTTGAAACTGCTGGGGAAATTGGTGGTGTAACCTGTAAAAAGCACAATAGCAAATTATCTGAGAAGACGAAACAGCTCATGAAAAGGCGAAGAGATATGAAGGTGGACAATCGAAATACCAGTTCCAGGATTGAGTACATAGAACTTTGTAAAACTCTGCGCAAAAGCATGAAAGAAGACATAAGAAAATTCAACTGTGAGCTAGTAAGGAAAGCCATTGAAAATAACAAGAGCCTTAGGGTTGTTAAAGGAAGTTTATCTGTTGGGAAGAAACACATCATTGCATTAAAAGGAGAGGATGGCACCGTAACAAGAAATAGGGAAGAAATACTTAGAAGAGTTGAAGAATTCTACAAAAATCTATACGAAAGTAACAGTGAATTAAACGAAGACATTGAAATAGTCGAAGGAACAGCTCCTAAAATCTTAAAAGAAGAAGTTTCATTTGCAATAAAAAGCATGAAGAAAGGAAGAGCCCCTGGTGATGATGGTATTACATTAGATATCCTAAAAGAAGCTGGAGAATATGTAGAAGACATACTTGCAAAATTCTTTACCAAATGTCTTAACAGCGGTAACATACCAAACCAATGGGATTCTGCAACAGTAATTCTTTTGCATAAAAAAGGTGATAAAGAGGATTTGAAAAATTACCGACCAATTAGCTTGTTACCTGCTATTTATAAAATCTTCACAAAAGTTCTAACACATCGCCTGCAGAAAAAATTAGATGCAGCTCAACCAAGAGAACAAGCTGGATTTCGAAGTGGATTCAGTACAGTGGACCATATTCAAGTATTAAGAGAATTAATTGAAAGAACACATGAATATGAACTTCCATTGTGTGTTGCATTTATTGACTATGAGAAGGCCTTTGACTCTATAAAAACATCAGCAGTCATCAACTCTTTAAGATCAACAGACATTGAGGATGTGTACATTGACATGGTGAAACGTGTGTATAAAAATGCAAGTGCAAAATTTCGGTTACATAAAGATACCAAAACTATCAAACTTGGCAAAGGGGTGAGGCAGGGAGATACCATTTCTCCAAAACTTTTTACTTCTGCTTTACAGATGATTTTTCAGCTGATAAATTGGAATAACAAGGGAATAAAAATAAATGGTGAATATTTAAATCATCTGCGGTTTGCTGATGACATTGTTATTTTTTCAACGGACCCATTGGAACTCCAAGACATGGTACAAGAGCTCTCAACTAGAAGTGAAGAAGTTGGACTCAAGATGAACCTACAAAAAACTAAGATCATGTTCAATAATTTTGTAGAGGAAACAAAAATACAAGTTGACAACACTGAGCTAGAAATTGCTGATTCATATATTTACCTTGGCCAGCTGATTTCAATGGATGGCAACATTATGAAAGAACTCAACAGACGTATTAAACTTGGCTGGAGTGCATTTGGAAGAAACAGTTTTATCCTGAAGGGGAAATTGCCTTTATGTCTAAAAAGAAAAGTCTTCAACCAGTGTGTATTGCCAGTCCTCTCTTATGGATCAGAGACATGGAGTCTAACAGTTGGAGCAATACGAAAGTTACAGACAACGCAAAGGAGCATGGAGAGGTGCATGCTTGGAATAACTAGGAGAGATCGAAAAAGAAACACTTGGGTGAGAGAGCAAACTAGAGTAGAGGACATCATTGTTAAAGTAAAAGGACTGAAATGGCGATGGGCTGGGCATATTGCAAGAAGAACTGATCAACGATGGACAACAGAAATTCTGAACTGGATTCCAAGAGACCACCGAAGACCTAGAAAACGTCCTCAAACTAGATGGGTGGATGAAATAAGAAAAGAGGTTGGGGTGACGTGGAAACGAATGGCCCAGGATAGACTTGTGTGGAAAGCATTTGGAGAGACCTTCATCCAGCAGTGGATAGATAATGGTTGAATATGATGATGATGATATATATATATTTATGTAATGTATCTATACTAATATATGTATTATTTTATTTTGTTGATTTAAGCGAGTGTTTTCACTATTTTTTTAATTGAATTTACGATATAGTTTTGGCTAGTTCTTTTTAATAAGTTAGTGCTTTTACTATTTAGGCACGCTCTCTGTTATTGTTAGTAAATAAGGAAAAAAGACGTGAGGGTGGCGAAGTTTCATTCTGAGATTTTATCATAGTTTTAACTAGGGGAAAAACATATTTACAAACTGATATAATAATTTGCAATAACATATAACTATGTTTTCCTGTGGTCTCTGTGAGTATAGAATATATGTTCAACCTTGTCTATATAGATAATAAATAATATGATATCGAATATTTTTCCCCGGCCCCTAAGCATCGTTGTAGACAGATTTCATTGTATCAGGCTTTGACTATTCCAATACGGCGTTAGTCGTTCGTATCGCACGTATGACGTACGACTTGCGAAACGCCATGGCGGAGTGGTTAAGCCTTGTTGTACGGGCGGTAACCCCAAATAGCGTCCAGATAAGGGACATTGTAAATATGGAAAATTATTTTGAAAAAGCAAAAAATCTATTCTTTCATTACGATAACAGTTTGTAAAATCACACCACGGCATTAAGGCAGTTGCAAAATAAACAAATAAGTAATAAATAAAGGTCATAATAAATAACGCATAAACAAGCAACAATGAACGCCAGCAACATTAAAATTAAAACGAAATTGAAAACGAAGAAAAGTAAACGAAAACGCACGGATTGAGAGAGTCAAAGGAAATAAACAGTCGCACCGATGACATCACAACCTTCCTTCTGCTGCTATGAAGTTAACCACCCTGCTGATGGACCTACCTTCTATATTCTAGTTATATTGGTTTAAAAGTACTGAGTAAATGATTTCCACCCAACATTTTGTAGCTTGATATTAAAATTAAAAAAAAAAAAAATGGAAATAATAATAAAAATGACGTCGCTAAATTCAAATATTCACATCAACCGATTTTTAAAACGGGTTTGCTTGCCGCCATTTAATTTTTAAAACGGATAACTTTTTTTGTGAAATAGGATGCATTCTTGTTCATTCATTAAGTCGGTAATTTAAAAATCTATATTTAACTGAACATTAATTCACCAATCGTTAACCGACATACTAACTAATGACCAATCGACTAATACTAACTAATCAACATATGAGTATTAACAAATCACTAATAAGTATTTAACTAATTATAAGACCGGTCACAGACAACTAAATCATTACTAATTGATAATTTAGTTGGCTGTGGACCCGTGAACTATACTTCACAAAAACAACGATCCCTACCAATCGTTGGGAACGGACCAATTTTTGGGAATAGTTCAAAATGAACCGTTCTTTCATGAACTACACATCTCTAATATAAAAGCCTATGATACGTTTCGTCTGCTATTAATTTGTGTTTAAAATAGGTTGTCGACGTTTGCAAAAATAGCGTTCCCCGTTAATAACGTTTACACATTTTAGGATTTCATGTTCATCTGTATAAGCACAGTAAAAATTTAATTCCTTAACAGTTTTCGACTCGTATTGCTTACCTTTAAGGCTGGACGAAGAATATAACCATTCTCGTCAAGTACGTAAAATTCATTTTTCCGAGTTATACGTGAAAATGTTAATACATCGATAAAGTTGTATGAATTTTTTTTTGGGCTAAGTGCATATTAATTCCCAGGCCTTGTCGCCAATGGCGCTAACTTCCCGTTTTGCGAATTTTCAAGAGGTTGCGGTGACACGATGTACTGATGTTTTTAATAAGCTGGGTGGAGGGTATGCGGCGGCACCCACACTAGGTTTGTACTGATTTAGTAAAAGTACAGGCTTGTAAAAGCGTTGTGCGAATACCGAAGGCGCTTTTTAAAATACGGTAAATGTTGGCGACTTTTTTTGAAATGTCGCCGTTGCGGCCGGGAACGCATATCGTGATTCCGTCATTTTGGAAAAACGTGTACTTTATTGGCGCTAATATAGAATACGGTAAATTTTGGCGACTTTGGCTCTAATACTTGGTTCCTTACCCCCTAAAACTAGCGTAATTTTAGCGGATTCTAGCAGTGTTTCCAAGTACTCAAAACCCAGCAATTGTACACAGTGACTAGCTGCCATTGCTTTCTACGGCAGGAGAGTACTACTCCGTGCTTTACTGATGTTTTTTTGGTGGTGGTGGGGGGGTGTACCCCCCCACTAGGCTTTCACTGACTCAAGAAAAATACTGATTCACAAAAAAGCTCCTTGCGTCCGAGAAAAACATGGCATGCTCGCTCATAGTTTGTTTGGGTTTCGTACACACGTACATGACCTCACATTCCCACGTGATATGGCAATCTAGGGGAGTTTTCAAGGGAATAGAGTGAGTTTTGGGTAACGAACTAAGTATTGTCACCACAACTTTTATTAAATGTTACCATTAAGGCTGAGTACGCTTATCGCGATTTTGTCATTTTTGAAAAATATGCTTTTTAGTTAATGAAGGAATGTTTTAGTGTAGTAGTAAGGGGAAAATGCAAGATATTTGGGCGGCATTGTTTTTATTTTTATTGATTCAACGTTTGGTAAAATTTTATACGGTGTCAGTGCAGATGGAAACCTTGCTTTGTAGTCAATTGCACATTAACTTCCTTGTTGGGTTGCGTTAGCACGAATTGCTGTTGCCTGCTTTTAATTCATTTCCGGTTGCCATTCCACGATCACTCCATTTCCGGTCTCCATGACAGTTTAGTGTTTACAAGTTACAAAAACCTCACCAATGTTGTAGCATGAAATTTTCTAAAGTCGTAATGGGACCGTTACCGTTTTTTTCCTCCCGTTTTTTGCGTAAATGTGTCTTGCTATCCTTACATCGATGTTGACGACCATCGCATGTACAGAGGCAAGTTTGTTTTATTTACTTTCGCAAGCTTTCAAATTTTGGGAGAGTACTATTCCTTGCTTTACTGATGTTTTTTTTTGGTAGCTGGAGGGGGGGGGGCACCCCTCACTAGACTTCCACTGATTCAAGAAAAATACTGGTTCCCCCCAAAAAAACCATTTCGCTCATTTTTTTATGTTGCAGCACACCAAAAAGAAACAATGCTCAACTGACGCTTCCTAACATGCGTTTCCAGGCGCATGTGCATATCTGATGCCTCCAAAAATCAGTTCTCCTCATTTTAAGAGTATAGAGTTAGTTTTGGCGACAAGGTTTTCACATGCACTTTTTCCAATTTTCCAGGTCACCAAAACTGATGGTATACTCCTAAAATTGAATCCGAGAACTCTAAGCACCGCGCCTGCACGTGAATCTTAGCGTACGCAAGGCCCAGTTTGTATCTTGGAACGTTGTCAAAACAAATTCTGGACGACGGCCATGTTTCTTTCGTACACAAGGGTATGTTTTGCAAATCAGTACTTTTCCTGAATCAGGGAAAGCATAGTGGGGGGTCCCCTCATATGCCCTCTTGCCATCAAAAAAACATCAGTAAAGCACAGAACCACAATCTCCCGCAATTTGAAAACTTACAATAGTAAAAAAAAACCCTCTCCTCTGTACATGCAGCAGTCATTTATGTCGACGAAAAGAAAGCAAAAGAACGAAACCCCAACGGTCATATTCTGACTTTAGTAAACTTCATGCCACAATATCAATTAGTTTTTTTCAAAACATTTAAAAAAATTCGCAACCCGCAGAATGTCAGTCCATGATGATGCCATCTAAGAACGATTAGCAAAAAAGGAAGTTGGCCCCGGAATTTAGCGCCTTTGGCAACCAGGATAATTGTAAAATGGAGACTTACTATTGCATACTTAACTCAAAGGCTGTCTAAATGGGCAGGGAGGGCATTGCCCGAAGTCGGGGGAGGTCTCCCCTCACTAACACTAAACTGATGCTTGTAAGTATATTTGTTACAATACTAAAGTTGCAATTAATTGCTTTTTTCGAAATAGCGGAATTGCAGGGCAGTTGCCCTACTTGACAGGATCACAGCAGTTTCCATACTTGGCAGAGTTGTGTAGAAGTTGGTGAATTTACCATATTCTGTACTAGTCCATTTTTGGTTAATAAAGAAATATTTTTACTTAATCATAACTGTAAAATTAAAGATATTTGGCACTAGTTAATAATACAGTAACCACTTCCGTTTTAGCAATTTTTTGATTTACGTGCATTTTTTCTTTCTTTGATTTTGATTTTCTCTTATTTTTTAAACGCTATTGTTTTCTTAATTCTCTAATTCCATAGTTTCGATTAAAAAAATAACTACAGAATTCCCAAACTCCGGTGAGGTTCCCTCTCCCCCATTGAGGGACCACAAAGCATGTTCTGCATCACAACAAAAAAGCCATAGTGAAAATACTAGGCTTAAAAAAGGTTTGAAAAACTACATTTCAACATGGCAGACAGGTGTTGCGGATGCCATCAATCTTTCTCATTTGCCTGATTTACAAGTGTTCCACGGTTAAAAAAAAAAAAAAAAATCAGGGTTAACAGAGTATCCATATCACAAATAACAAAATTGGAACAGTTGAATATGAGCAAATCAAAGCACTAATTATGCAGAAGAAATACTTCCAGTTTAGCTGATGCTGCTTGGTTGTTTAATGGCCAGTTCCACAGTGAAACCAGCTTTTCAGTAAAAAATACGAAATTCAATATTAGGATAAAAATTACACCATGCAAGTTCTTTTTTATATAAGAATTATGTTTTTTATTGATGAAAGATTATTTTGTAATGGTTGTTGCCCAATTTATCCTGCTTATTGCATTTTTTCAACGTTTTTCTGTACCAAAAATAAATTGCCTTTTCAAAACGGCGGAATTGTAGTGTGGTTGCTATACTTGACAGAATCATGGTGGAGTTGCGCAGAAGTTGACCAGAAGTTGGTGGACT
The DNA here is from genome assembly GCA_006491805.2 of Dysdera silvatica. Classification (NCBI taxonomy): domain Eukaryota; kingdom Metazoa; phylum Arthropoda; class Arachnida; order Araneae; family Dysderidae; genus Dysdera; species Dysdera silvatica. The sequence continues at coordinate 46,406,262 of QLNU02014176.1, read as the reverse complement.
GACTGTATTCTGTACTAGCAACCACTTCTGTTTTGGCGAGTGTTTCCTCCCATTATTGTTTTTTTTTATTTGGATTCCGATCTCTTGGATCTCCTACTTTTTTAATACTATCAGTTGTTTTTTTCTAATTTGAATTCAACTTTCATTGTTTCGAAAAACAATTACTTTAAAGTTTTTTTGTTTTGTTTTTGACTAAAAAGAATGACTACAGAGCTGGCAAAGCCCCCCCTTCCCCTGATGGACCCTGTGGTATCATCCTGTACCCATTTGGTTGAATAATTAGATATAATACTGATACTTAGACAATGAGTTTTTTTTTTTTGTTTTTGATTCAAAAGAATAACCACAGAGTGTTGGCAAGGACCACTTTTTCTGATAGACTACGAAGTGCATAGTGATGCCCTGCACCCTTTTGGTTGCTTAAGTAGACATGATACCGATGTTGAGACATTTATGAGTTTATTATTTTTTCTTAAAAACAACCACCACTGGGCCTTTGAAGGGCTCTTCTCATTGATGCATCGCGAAGCAAAACATGTTTTGCATCACAACAGCAATGTTCTACGTCCTTTGAGAAAGTACTGGGCTTAAAAAAAATAAGCTCTGCTAAACTACATTTCATTATGACTAATGTTACTGATGCTGTCAATCTTTGCTCGTTTGCATAACTTAAAAGTGTTTCTCATTTAAAAAACGAAAGACTAAATAAATACTTAAAGGATATGAAAATAAATTTTGAGGAAAATTAAATTGGGAATAAAAAAGAATCGAAATTGTATTTGCATTTGGGGAAAAAAAAGACACTAAAAAAGGTATGAAAAAATCAGGATTAAGGTATGAAAAAAATATAAATAAGGAAAAACTCGTCAAAATATTAAATGGAAGTGAGTACCGTATTGTAAAAGAGCACTGTACGGAATTTTTATAAATGTGTTCTGTCGTAATGGATTTATGTTTTGCAAGCTCGGAATTTTTATAAATGTATTAATAAGGACACCCCTATGTTTTTGGAAGCTTCCATAATAAACGTTTTTGGAAGCTGTTAAAACAATCTTTCCTCTGCAAACAACCAATAACTGACAAAGATTAATGGGCGAGTTTCTTTCAAAACCATCTTATTTTTTCATTTTCACTATTGCAAGCTTTGCAAACTCAAGAATTTCCGGTGACATGATTTACTGGCCTCACTCGACGTATCTGTTTCATGAGGCGATCTAAAATTTCAACGTACTTAGACCCATTTAATATGCTTCCTTCGGGCAAAAATTCCTTATGAAATATGCCTGCAGCATAAAAAAGCCCAAACAAATGAGTATTGTCTTTATGCAAGATTTTTCACTTCGGACTCTTTTGACTTTGGCAAGCCCACACCCCACTACTCCATGTTCTTCCTCTTTGATTCGGGGTCGTACCTGACGCACCAACTCTCATCGCGGGTAACAATACGATTACGGAAAGTGGGGTCATTATCTGCAATGTCAATGAATTCCCCGCATGCATCTAAACATTCTTGTTTTTGTTCTACACGCAAATGGTTAGGCACTAGACACATACAATGTTTACGTTTACCCAATTTCTCGGTTAAAATTGCAAATGACATGCCAACACTAACTCCAATCTCCTCCGCTAACATTCGCACTGCCTGTCAACCGTCTTTGACTAACAGGTCCTTCAATTTTTGAATGTGATCATCACTCGCAGTAGTGGGTTTTTCACTGCGTTGGAGGTCTTTCACGCTGTCATGGCCTTCACTAAACAGTGGATACCATTCGTACACACACTTTAAAGATACAATATCTTGTCCATACACCGCTAAAAGCATTTGATGACAATCTTTAGCTAACATTACGAGTTTAAAACAAAATCGCATATTGGCACGTTGATCCATGTTTTTGTTTTTTACATAGCCACTACGCTATGCTGCACTTCCAACTTACGTATAAGAAAATAAAATGTCCGAACGAAACACTGCTTGTCTAAACAACAACACACGTATAGCTGCATGCGTTGCGTGCGCACTTTGCTGCGCATATCATCTTTTACCAGTGTGCGAAGATCATTCACAATACTTTTTGAATGGAGGTTGTACATTAAATCATATGTTTTGTACATAGTAAATTCTATGACTGTATATCACAATGTGTCTCTCGTTGTTCTAAACAGTTAAGCTTTATCTTCTATCATGTAATGATGTATGTCATTTTTATGGCTGAAAGGGCCCTTTTCAGAGTTACAAAAAATATTGAACAGCACATACATTTTTGTGGGTTGTTGGATGGATAGTTTATCGATGATAGAACGATGTCTATCACTGAAGGAAAATGGTGTGGAAATTTAGAATAAGTGTTTGTTTTAATTTGACTTTCAATCAATTGCCAGCCAAGCACAGTAAAACTCAGCTTTGGTTTTCCTAACATGGATGGTGGCTATAATTCAGCTACGACAACATTTTGGCGTCCTAGGACATAATTAAACGTGTACATTTACGAATTCCATTGCCTTTCCACTCAGATAAGAAGTAAGAGGAAAGTTTAACTTTAGTATTGTGGTGAAATTTTTCAGATGAGAGAATAATAAAATTCTTAAAATTACTAAAACCCTTAAAATATGCATTTATTCTGGAAATTCATGGTTTTTGTGCATTTATATTCAAAAACACTAAAAACAGCTAAAATATGTAATTGAATATATTACGGGATCTAGTTATAACAGTAGCATTTAATCGTTCTGCACTCATCTTTGCAATGGCGCACACGAAATATTCCCAAGGAGGGGACCCAGTAGTTCAAGGAATTTTTGATGGAAAAAATGGCCAAAGACCATATCAGTTACGGTTGTTTTTTATGTTCATTTATCATTATTAAATATTACTAATCTGACAGTGCAGGATACGTAAATAATTAGAAATGGCGAAGTTCGTTTATACAATTTTACAATGGCCAGCTTTTGTTTTCCACAAAAGATCACTGTTTTAGTAATAGGTTAAAAACTAACCCTATTGTGCAAAACTTGCTTTTGCTTGCCCTCTATCTAGTACTTGATCTACAGAAAGCATTCTCCCTTTTTATGACCTTTAAAAACTCATCGGCTTTGTGAACTGAATCCTTATGATACAGAAAAGTTCTAATGTTATCTGAACTTCTCCAAGGTCTTCTTCCAATTATTAAATTCTTTTGAAACAAGTTGACCTGTGGCTTGTGTTGATCTTAAACAGACTTCATGGGGTGAAAAGAGAACACACAAAATTTGCTATAGGCACTGTCTTTTCTGCCTTTGGGCATATTATGCATACTCAGTTCAGATGGACAGAACTTCCGACTGTGGTGAGATTTTCCTTGACTTTATACAGCACTAGTGACGGTCGTGGGAAAATTGCAATTTGCATATGGTTACCAAAGACTTTTAAACATTGTTATCCTATTTTCATCGGTGAGGTTAGATTTCTTGACATAATTAGAAATATCTGCAGTCAGAATTTCTATTTCAACTGTTTTGGACTACCTTTACCTCCTGGAAAGCATTTGAAGACAGCCCCAACTCACTGCTGTTGCTTTCCTCAACAGCAGTCTCATCAATGTCACAAGAGTTCAGGGAAATGTTGCTGGGATCGTCATTACTTTCAATTTTACTACTTTCAAAAAAAGAAAAAGAATTTCTGTTGGCGTAATAATTTTCCACTTTGTTAGCCCAAGGGGTGCGCGGGCCCCCAAGGTAGGTGCGCCAGGGCATGTTTGAACTAATATGATTTTTAATTAACTTTAATTTAAAAAAAAGAACGTTTTGTACTTATATACGTAAAATACGTGAATAATATTAAGTATTGCATCTTTCGCTTTTTGTGTTGTGGTAGTTTTTAACTGGGAATCTCTCAAGCTCGAGGGCCCCCTGGTGGCCGCCAGCCGCTTAATCCGCCATTGATCACTAAACAAAACAATGTGCTTGGATGTATCTCTGCTTCTAATTCAGACTGCCATTAATTTAAATTCTGTTTTCTTACAGGCGATCCATGCCCTCAGCCAGCACAGTTGAATGGATCGATGATGGAGCCCTGTCTTGTTTTAGATGGCTACGACTATTTTCATGGCAACGAAGTTGCATACATATATTCTTGCCTCATTCTTGTCTTCATACCCATTAGTAAGCTTATTATTTTTTGCTTAATTACTTGGATCATTAAACTTCTTTTTCACCATCCCAAAAACGTGGTTAGCCCAGTATCATTCTGCAATTAAAGCTGTTTCCTTTCTTTCAACAATGAGAATTTTGATCTCCCCCTGCTCCAACCATTTTTGGATGAAAGGCATATACTTTTCAAATCATTACAATCAAACCTCAATTGCAGATTCTGCCATTGCGTAGAAACATCTTTGACGTATCTTTGTGATGATGGCGCAGATTTGTTGGATCTCTGTCATGTTCCATCCAGCTTCTTGAAAGTAGGAAGTAATCAATTCAATAGTTATAGCAGATGGTCTTGTTTTAAATATAATGCGGGATAAGCCAAAATCTTTCATGATGCTTATCACTTCTTCACCATTAAAAGTCAGATTTGCGCACAGTATTTTTCCCATCAGTAAACTCACTCGAATGGTAGAACCTTGGTGCACATTCTCAAATGCAATAAGGATAATGATGGGGGAGAAACTGTCCGCCTTTTCTTATCAGCTTACCATCTAATGTCTTCGCATTGTCATTAAGTAAAGGCAAGCAGGCGAAACTTCTGTTACTTGATGGTACTTTACAAACCTTGACTGCAAAGAGTGATGTCCTGTTTCAAAAGGGTGGATGATACTCTTGATGTTGCAGCAACACATCAATAAATGCTTGAAAAGACATCAAAGGCGTTAGCTTTTGCATCTTAATTACAGCAAAGTGTCAGTAATTGATAAGATCCTTTTCCCATTTGCATTCACACACATATCATTTCTCTTTTTAAAATACGAAATCAAAGGAGCTAGTTTCCATGGCTGTCAAATGCTTTGTAAATGAATGCATTCAGAAGCTTTTCAAGCACTGAGGCAATCAAGCCGGCCTCAGATGATCTGCAACAGCTTGGAGGTGAAAAAAAAACGTCAACATAGACAGAGTGTAATAAGAAAGTTGGTCTTAAAAATATCGATCGTTCAAAATTATATTTGTTGCATTATGGCAAATACGCTTTGCTTTTCTAAACTTATTTTAAAACCCTTTTCTGACTAATTTCTCTACGTAAATGTGGTTCATTCCTTCCAAGTTCATTTCATATCAATTCGAAACGTTTCAATATAAATTCTATTTCTCATAACTGTCACGTTCTTTTTTAAATAAATACAGATGATAACGCTTTGAAGTTTGACTTTTGGATGAATCGACAACATTTTGCCTTCATACGTTCCTGACAGCTGTATGTGTTTTAAGACGGGCGTCAGATGAGGTGATAAGATACCGAAGATAAGAACGTCAAGCTGTCTTTTCGATACCATGTTGAGATGCTATTTCACCTCAGAATCTAGATGTTTCAAACGTCGTCTTCAAATCAGATCCGAAACCCCAAATTGGATCCAAATTATCGTGGAACAGCCTCCTATAGTCCTTTACATATTCGGCAGTTTCAAACACATATTTTAATAACATGTATTACACATCCTTGATGTTAGACATACTCCTAATTAGAACTGCAACTATTTTTTAACCTTTCTTTATGTTACGGTATTGAAGATTATTCACAGAAGTTATCTACTTTTTCCACTTACCTTAAACTCAGTTTCAAAATCGCATCTTTCAAAGAATAATTACGGAATAACTTGGCTGTGTTCAATTTTTATATGCTTACTTTATCGCAGGCACGAGTGTGTGCAATCGTCTTTAAAGCTACTCGAGCCCCCATAAGTTTAGGATTGATACGTCCCTGATGTGAAGCGAAGATAAATGAAATTTATATATATATTGGTGCTGATATTTTCTAGTCTAAAATTTAAACACGATCGTAAGATTCCGAAATTTATTAGAAATAAGCGGCCCTAAAAGCACTGGGTTCATAAAACTAGTTTTAACTAGTGTAAGTGGAATTATTTTGACTATCTTTAAAGCAAAGATGCGGGCAAAAAAAAAAATGTATTTCTTAAACATAGCAAACTGAAAACTATCGGTTGGGTAATTTAATGAATAGGCGAGTTGAACTGATGTAAGACTAACGACAACTGATAGATCAAAATTAAGAATTAGTTGATAGAAATTAATGGTTGGAAAGAATTAGTTGATAGAAATTAATGGTTGGAAAGAATTAGTTGATAGAAATTAATGGTTGAAAAGAATTAATTGATAGAAATTAATGGTTGAAAAGAATTAATTGATAGAAATTAATGATTGAAAAGAATTGGTAGAAATTAATGATTGAAAGGAATCAATTGACAGAAATTGATTGAAAGGAATCAATTGACAGAAATTGATTGAAAGGAATTGATAGAAATTAATGATTGAAAGGAATTGATAGAAATTAATGATTGAAAGGAATTGATAGAAATTAATGATTGAAAGGAATTGATAGAAATTAACGATTGAAAGGAATCAATTGATGGAAATTAACGATTGAAAGGAATCAATTGATAGAAATTAATGATTGAAAGGAATCAATTGATAGAAATTAATGATTGAAAGGAATCAATTGATAGAAATTAATGATTGAAAGGAAATCTGATAGAAATTAATGATTGAAAAGTATTGATTGGTGAGATTAATGATTGAAAGGTATTGATTGATAGAAATTAATGATTGAAAGGTATTAATTGATAGAGATTAATGGTTGAAAAGAATCGATAGAAATTAATCATCATGATAATCTTCATTCAATTCGTTTATATTTCATTCATAGACAATTAAAAGCGCATTTTTATTATTTTATCATTCATTCATTTATATTTCATAATTTACATAGGACCCTTATAAACTGAAGTGACACGTTCAGGCGTATTTTCCATAATAATTCTGTAAACCTTACTAAACTATTCCTGAATTCCTTCTGCAAAGTTATCAGGAAATTTTGTGAAGAAAGGATTTGCCGATTGCGTGAGAGAGTGAGCCATTCGTTCATTCGCCCCGTTCCAGCTCCTTCTCGTAAATATATTATTGAATATATATCCACTCTGCAAGCTTATTAAACTCGTGCTTCAAGACTCCCTTTTCCTCAAATCAGATCTAGACAGATATTGCTATGTGGCACGGCACGCGCACGATCTAATTTAAGCAGCTCTGGACCGAATCAATTTTCAATAAGCTTGATTGGGTTTAAAAGCACCATGGTTCGGGAGTCATATTAATCAGTCAATCCCACAATAAGTGATTTATAGCGAAGGTTTTTGGGGATAAACAGTGCGAACCCAATTGCCAGAATAGACCAAAAAATGTGTCGAATTATTATTACGCAGCATAGATCGTTCAGAAATATATTCAGAACATCTGAACTTTTTACCATTAGGTTTGAGTGACCGCAAGTAAACACCAAATCTAGTCGCAACAGCTACATATTCTATTCATATACGGGGTGATTCAAAAGTCAGTCCCCCGTTAACTGTTAATTTTGGTCAGGCCTTTTGGGTCCTTTTTGGGACGCCCCACGGAGGGGTCCAAAATTTCAAATAGCAAACCCTATCGAGTAATACCTTGTTTTGAAGATCTCATCGAGAAAAAAAACTAATGACGTTAACAGTATGGCGCTACGACGCCCATAGAACCAACGACGTGTCCGCAAAGTTCAAAATCGTCCTTTATTCTCCTGGCTTTTGCTCACACTAGTAAGGACGTAGGCAAATGATGAAAACTGTAGAATATAAAGCCATGTGTGTTCTATCAGCGAAAATTTTAGATTTCGTGTTAACCCAATGGGGGGAAAGTTTCAAGGATCGCCTAAAAATATCAATATTCTAACCCTCAAAAACACAAAAATATTAAAAAAGAAAACAATAAAATATTAAAAAATAAAAGAAATATAAAAAAAGAAAGAAAAGAAGTTACCTTTTAATGAAGTAGCTGCTCAAACTGAAGTTTTCATTTCTTGGCAGTTATAAATCCGGGCCTCAAAGTTTTCTGACTTCTTGACAGTTTTCCGTGTGCATTTTCGGTCAACGGGTCTCTCAGGATGTGTTTCATTATATAATCGGACAGTTTCATGGAAATTCCGTTCAGCCTGGCTGCAAAAAATAATGACATCCGTTCGGTGACTGAATGGATAGACCCATTTCTTCAAAGTGTGTTCGTATAAAAAAGAGTGCTTCTTGTGAGGACGCGTGGGTGATTTCAAACAACTATTATTGCCATGGAAATATTTGAGTTTTTGAGGATTAAAATATTGATATTTTTAAACGATCCTTGAAACTTTACATATTGGATTAATACGAAATTTAAAATTGTTACTGATAGAACACACATTGCTTTACATTCTACAATTTTCGTTATTTGCCTATGACCTGACTAGCGTGAGCAAAAGCCAGGAGAATAAAGGTCGACTTTGAACTTTGCAAACACGTCGTTGGTGCTATGGGTGTCATAGCGCCATACTGTAAATGTCATCATTTTTTTCTTGACGAGACCTTCAAAACAAGGTATTACTCGATGGGGTTGCCATTTGAAATTTTGGAGTTGGCCCCCGTGGGGCGCCCCCTGGTGCTGAGGGTGAGTCGCGACACAGAACAAAAATTATTTCCTTTTCAACAAGCAACTTTCCCGAAACGACGTTTATCTGCCTGAACCCACTAAAAAATTAACAGTGGGGGGACTGACTTTTGAATCACCCCGTATATAAAGATGTACAAAGACTTTCTTGCTTGATCTATAGAAAATAACACCGTTTCTTTAATCAAAATATGTATATACTAATATATTTTAATCAAATATAAAGTTTTTCAGCTTTCATAAACTGAAAACTTTACATATTGTTTCAAATTTAAAATCAATGTTCCCTAATGTATGCTGGTTTTTATTCTAGTTTGCGGTGGTCTTGGCTACGGAGTAATTAAACTTCAAAATAAACGTCGACGGGAAATTAAAGTGAAAAAAGATGTTATAAAAGGCAAAAAGCAAGACAAGTTGTGTAAGAATAAAAAGTTTTCGTTGTTCATAATTTGTAATGAAATAACCATTTAGCGTGCCTTTTTGTAAAACCCCTATAAACGTATTTAAAGTAATTTTGATTAATAGGACATTTCTATACATTTTACACACACACAAATTAATGGTGTCAATTGATAACCAAGAAATCAATTTGTTTAGCATTTTATTCAGTATTGTGCTAGGAATAACACACGCATTCAATGTCGCTTTGTTTGCTTCTTACATATTATGTATTTTAGAAAGCACACTTTATAAGAATATTGAACAATAAGCTCAAACTTGGCGCAGTTCTGATTTGCGCATCTTGAAGGGGTGCAACTTAAATCTGCGCATTTTAAAGATGTGCAGCTCATAGAGGGGCGCAACTGTAATAAAATATAAGCAAATTTATATGTGATAAGCGTATAAATTTGGAGGCAATGATCATTATTTTAAGACTTCTTCAAATAAAATACAGGTAGTTCATCACTTACAGATACAAATGCGTGAGACCAACCTCTCAATATTTAATTCAGTTTCTATATTTCGTGACTGCCTATTGATTTGGCAAATTTGCTCAGTACTAAATTGGCGATTCAGATTATAATGAATGATTAAAACCAACGCGCGTTGTTTGAGATCCAGACTTCATCGTTCGAGTAAGAGCATATGATTGATTATCGAAGGCGGACCTTTGGACCTTATAATTTAAAATGTTGTTTTTTCTTGATAGAAGTCATTGGTTATGAGCTTAACATTTCCATTAAAAACTGGGAGGAAAACGTCCGTGGACTTTGATTGATTCTCAGGAATTTCTACGCCCTCCCACTTACGCTCTCCTGCAAACTGAAATGGTATCTTCTGAGAAATGAACTGTTTAATATCTTCCTAAATATCAGCCAATCAATCTCGAGAATTACTCCTGAGAAAAATGGCTTCTGACTCTGTAGCAACAATTAAAAACCAATTTTCCTTGGGCTGAACTGTTTTCAAAATATTTGATATCGTTTATATGGGGATATAATATTAAGATCAATGATCCAGATACCTAATATTGGCTCCGAAGATTCGATAGAATTTGATTGCTTCTGATATCTTTAGCATTTAAGAGGCGGGGAAGCTAACCCTAAGATGACCCCATAAGTTGATTCTCTTAAATAGCATCATTTATGATGTGTCATAATTTAAAAATCCCACTAAATCTCTACTTCTGTATCAAGCCGTCGTATGCGAAACCCTTTAAAGCGTATAATTTGAAAAACAAATTCTATTACATGTTTAATTTGTACTATTAGCACTAGAAAAAAAAATGAACCAACAACAAACAACTCATAACTTTATCGAAGTACTAAATTAACAAGGAAGACCGAAAAAAAGACCTCATACATGATGGATGACATTGCATAATAAATTGATGAAACGTATACATTAATCAGAATAGACATACGTATGGCGGACATCTGGACCACTTCTGATAGTTAAATATGATGATATAATACAAAATATTTTATCGCCGTATTTTCTTTCAAGTTTGTTTTACCTTTCCTTTCTTTTTAGATACCGTTATCAAAGAAAATTTTTAATAAATATCATCATACATGTATATATACCATAAATACTATCATCATACATGTATATATACCATAAATACTATCATCATACATGTATATATACCATAAATACTATCATCATACATATATATATATATATACCATAAATACTATCATTATACGTGTATTTATAATGATCATACGTATATATATATACCATAAGTACCATCATCAAAGTAAAGTTTTCAAAATCATTGCGGGGGGGATCAGGCACATGTTATGTACCTTCACACTTTACAATACATGCAAAATTTCAATTTATGTGATTTATTATTAATATTTGTTATTTTTTAGGCAAAGGCCCTACAAAACTATATAACTCTACGTCTATGAATACCATATAATATATACAATATAATTACATTTCCCAAATTTTAGTACCACAACTTTTTATGGTGTCAATTTTGTAAACTGAGCTTTGTGTGTTGAATGTACGCAACTGTAGCGGTAGCCATGGAAAATAATTGAAACGCCATTACTTTTTAGTTTTTTTTTATAGCTCATAATTGTTTTTCAAAAATAAACAATTGCGAATTTTCAGTTTCTCAATTTTGTCGTATCTGTACTCCCAAATACACGTTAATGATTTTTTTTTTCGATTAGATGTAAAAGAATGGCTCCATCAAAACCATAAGCGATGCGTCAAGGTGAAAATAGGCCCAGATGAAGCGATTTATACAGTAAACAGGAAGGGCGAAATCCTCAGGAAAGTGGAATTTAAAACTGTCCTCTCCCTAGTTACTGAAATCACTAGAGACACGCGGAAGCCGATGATTCTTGTGCGATCACCAAGAGATCATGATATGGTGAGAAAATTTACGCAACTTTCAACTATCAGAGGCAAATGCCATACCCTATTGTACAGAATGGTTAAGCAGAATTATCTTATAATGAATAATGAGCGAAATAAACAGGTCACTAAAAATGCGAACAAAGGACCCTTAATATCTGCATTCTCGTTCCTTTACTGTCTCAAATTTGTTCTATAATCAACATTTTTCCTGTGCTTGCTTTGATACAAAGAAGTGAACGATATTGTCCATCTGTAATGCAGGGGCTGAGCCGTTCATTGATTTTATCAGTGCATGGCCCATTCAACAAATATCATTCAATGGTTCATTCTGTGTTCTGTTTTGCCCAGCTCTTCGATGCTGCTTTTATTTTCATCAACCACGTGGCAATTTTTATACCCATTCAACCTAATTTGAATTCATATAATTTAATATGTGGTACATAACAAAACATTACGTTTTTGCAAATGATATGTACATGTATTACGATTCAAAGTCGTTCTGAACTAAAGGTCCCATACTGTAAGACACACGCATCCGGCAGTCTTGAATTTTTAACTTTGTTTTTGTGAGTTGAATTGTAATTATAGTTTTAAATGATTTAAATTCAGTAATACTTTAATTACAAGTTTAAATAAATCTCGAACCTTAGCACTTTTTTACGTTGACAAGGCCTAGCATGGTCTTCATCATTCCTGAACCATAAAAACGCAAACAAAATCTTCATATCGTCAAAATTTGCCGTCATGTAACGAACTATAAATAATTAAACCTTTCTTTTTTTTTCGTCATCTGTAGCTCAGTTGTTAAGAGCACCTGTCAAAATTGCAGAAGGTTGTGGGATTGTGCCCCACCAGACGCAAGAAACATCCCTTTATGAACCTTTCACCATCTATCCATGCCATAACATCAGCGTTGCTTTTACTACCCCCAAAAAATAAAAATAAGGTTACCCATAAAAAATATTTCTTAATAATTGAACCTTGCTAGTACCCTTCGACCACTGGTAGACCAGGGGATTTGGGCGTTTCACCCCTCAAACAAACCAAACAAGGTTTTTACTGCAAAAAATGAGACTTTGATAAAGTATTAACACTTCGTGGGAGTTTAACTTTCCTTTTGCACAATCTTAGGTCGATACACTTTCTGGCCATCGTTATCACACTATGGCTTACTCCCCCAGGGTAAGCGCCCGGCTTCGTTTATGTCATCGAATACAAAATTGTTTATTATGACAGTACGTTGCTTGGGTGTTCTTCGATTCCTTGTGATTTTTTACATAACCGTATGTATGTAACCGTATGTATGTTGTACATAACCGTATGTATGTAATACATATTTTCGAAACACATAATCACAGAATCACTCTAGTTTATAACATCGAAAGGATAAAGCTCCATGCTAACTAGTCATATTAAAGTTGTCTATTTTTTTTTCGATGTACCTTATCTGACGTAGAATGACCCTTGTTGTCCTTGCGCCATAAAAATACAACTATCCATCTTTTCCGATATTATGTCGATAGTGCAATCGGGTTTCGTTAACAGTCATAAAGACAAAAATATATTCGTACTAACCAGAAAGGGTGGGAGCGTGTGTTACTAAGTTACTATAATTTGACGGGAATTCAGGAAACAATTCGTAATAAAAGCAATTCATTATCGAGGTTCTGTACTCTATTGGATATATTATTTATATTAGCTACATTAATTATATCGGTTAGAATATATTAATAACTTTGTCTAAAATACATTAAGTATATTGACTACATTACATTGGTAATTTGTATACAATGTTGATTATTGATGACATGATATTCATTATCTTGGCTCTATTATTATCTGTATTTAATTAGTTATTATAATAACTAATTAAATACAAAGTAAATACTAATTAAATAATATCTATAATTTAATATTATATATTAATTTATTATATATGTTAAAAAAAAGTGTTTTTGAATATCCAACTATATGTATAATAATAATTCAAGTTAATGAAGTAAATTTTTCTTCACAAATATGATAATATTTTCAGTCTGATGAAAATGATTCAATTTTAAGGTAATCCGCGCGCACGCCGTTCGTATCATTTTTAGTCCAATTGTTTGAACTCCTTGGTTGTAACGTTATATGAATATTACATATAAAATAGCTTCTTTTCTCCTTTAAAGACTTCCTTAGATTTTATTTTTTAGGTTCTCCAATTTGCGAGTGTGCCCTCGCGGAAAAAGTTCATGAACAAACTTGAAGCTTTTTTGGTAAACCGTAAAAAGACATTGGAGATTATTCAAACAAATAGAGAAGCTATGCTTCTCAATGCAGAGACCAAAGAAAAAAGACAAAAGAGATTGGAACATTTCTTCAGAGAGGCTTATGCTTTGGTAATTATATTTTCTAATTATGTTGATTAACTGGTTGCAGGTTATCTAATAATCTGTATTATTCAATTTCCATTTAAATAGCATTGTTTAGAGAAACATAGTGTGAAAAAGCTGACTGGATCCCTTCAATTAAGCTGACTAGATCCCTTCCGTTAAGCTGACTGGTTACCTTTCTAGTTCAGCTCAATTTACAATGTTTTTATGAATTTAAAATTATGTGGTTGTATTTTAATCAGTTACATGTATGTCAGTATTTTAATCAGTTACATGTATGTCAGTATTTTAATCAGTTACATGTATGTCAGTATTTTAATCAGTTACATGTATGTCAGTATTTTAATCAGTTACATGTATGTTTAAAAGTATTTTAATCAGTTGGCATGTATGTCAGTATTTTAATCAGTTAAGCATTGCTGTCAGTATTTTAATCCAGTTACATGTATGTCAGTATTTTAATCAGTTACATGTATGTCAGTATTTTAATCAGTTACATGTGCTGTCAGTATTTTAATCAGTTACATGTATGTCAGTATTTTAATCAGTTACATGTATGTCAGTATTTTAATCAGTTACATGTATGTCAGTATTTTAATCAGTTACATGTATGTCAGTATTTTAATCAGTTACGTGTATGTCAGTATTTTAATCCGATACATATGTAGTGTCATTGGAAGGTGGATCCAGGGAGGGGTTTGGGCGGGATGTTAAATGCAGTTGGACCCACTTATAAAAAGCCCTCGTTTAACGAGTTTCCGGCTATAGCGAGAAAAATATGGATTTTGCTTGATATAATGATTAAACACAATTCAACCGCTTTTAGCGAACAAGTCTTTTTCGTGTACCGAATTCAACGATCAATTTTAAAAAAAAAAAAGGAAATCTAACGTCTTATAAAAATTCCTTCCACATATGCGGTTGGTTTCTATAATCGACGCTGGTTATAACTGATTCCTATCGCATTTTTATGAATTTGGGTGGATATTCTACTAATCCCCCTTGGATCCTGAACGCATAGATATATTGTGGTTTGCAAACCATATTGAGTCATTGGTCTCAGCCTCTTTTGACTCATTGTGCATTCTTAGGGCGAAGCAATACTTCAAACTAAAATATTTGTATTAGAAGAATCATACGTTCAATCCTTTTCTTAATTTTAGACCTTCGGCCTGAAACCTGGTGAAAAGAGGAAGCTGGAAGAAGTGGGTAGTGACATCATCATGGTAATGCGCACGTCATTATCTAAAGAGGAATTCGCTGATGCCTTGGGCATGAAGCCTGATTCATTATTCGTGAAACGGATGTTCAACTGTGTTGATAAAGACAAAGATGGACAAATCAGTTTCCAGGAATTTCTAGATACTGTGGATCTGTTTTCTCGGGGTAAACTTTTTCACCCATTCACCTCGAATTTAAATACAATAAGTTAAGAAGTATGAGAAAAGACATCTTCTCAATTCCAGAAATATACAACGATAACTTCTAATAGACCCATAGATGTATGCAGAAAGTTCGTAAGGGAAGGGGTTATAGGCTCAATAGGAGGATTACAGAGCTACAACTCACATATTCCTATGTTAAATATACAAAATTTCATTGCAATGGGGGGTTACAACCCCCATCAACACCCCCTGCGTACGCCAATGAATGGACCTTACTTTAGTTTCAGAATAAAATGTTTAAAGTTATTGAAATTAAATGTTTAAAGCCTGTTTGTGCTATTAAAATTAAATGTTTAAAGTTATTAAAATTAAATGTTTAAAGTTATTGGAAATTAAATAAGCTTCAGTGTTATTGAAATTAAATGTTTGAAAGTTATTGAAATTAAATGTTTAAAGTTATTGAAATTAAATGTTTAAAGTTATTGAAATTAAATGTTTAAAGTTATTGAAATTAAATGTTTAAAGTTATTGAAATTAAATGTTTAAAGTTATTGAAATTAAATGTTTAAAGTTATTGAAATTAAATAAGTTAAAGTTATTGAAATTAAATAAAGTTATTCGAAATTAAATGTTTAAAGTTATTGAAATTAAATGTTTAAAGTTATTGAAATTAAATAAATAAAGTTATTGAAATTAAATGTTTAAAGTACAGAAATTAAATGTTTAAAGTTATTGGAAATTAAATGTTTAAAGTTATTATTGAAATTAAATGTTTAAAGTTATTGAAATTAAAATGTTTAAATGTTTAAAGTTATTGAAATAAAAGCCAATATACCTGTCATTAATATGTCCGTACAATAATATCCTCTCTGTACACAGCTCTGCTTTTTATTAGTACACTGAATTCATATAGGAATGAAGAATTGTCACTTCGCTAATAATTATTAATTCTAACATTATATTTTTATAATATATTTATATTGTTACATGAATATATATTATTTTGTATATGGATATATCCCTGCTTTTTGTCAAGCATGTATGAAGCTAAATCATTAAATATAAGATCAGGAGACGTAACATATATCTATAATGTCTTTTTAATTCCTCAAAAATCTTAATATTTTCTACTGAAATACTATTTTTGCAACGTGAAACATATATTACACTTATGTATAAAATTATTTATTATTTTTTAATTTGGGTAGGGAGAACGGATGCCAAACTAAGAATTATATTCGACATGTGTGATGACAGTGGAGACGGAGTGATCGACAAAGGAGAATTGACGAAGATGCTTCGCTCCTTAGTAGACATTGCAAAATCAGATTCCTTGGGACAAGATCAAGTAATGGAGTTAATCAGGATCATGTTCGAAAAAGCTGGACTTGATACTAAGGATGAGCTCAATTACGAAGACTTTAAAATTTTAATGAAGGAATACAACGGAGATTTCATCGCTATAGGTCTTGATTGTAAAGGTAGTGTTTACTTATCTTCTTGAGATCTAACCCGAAAAATGTATACATATATCAAGATTAAATTAGTCACTTTATATCATAATTGTGTGCATCTGTAGCCGTTCGATTTTAATATTAATTCGCTAATCTTTAAATAACTCGCTTCTTTTATTCGCTATGTATCAATTCAAAGTCTACGGATTTGTGATGCCCGTAAGTTGTCACCATCTTCGATGTAGAATGCATAAATTTTTTGAAGGTTCCGTTACTTGCGAATCTAATTCCTTGCATTATTTCTGCATATATTGTTTTATTATAAGGGTGTGTTGCGTTTGTGCAAATAGTGTTGGATCATACAGCTACATTATTATAGAAAAAGAATATGGCTAAACAATGTTTCTTCTTTATTTGCATAATGCAAATAAGATTAATTTAGTTGATAGCTTGTTTCAAATAGTTTTATCGGTTATTGAGACAACGGAGAAATTTCAGTTTTACTGAATTGACATCTCTGAAAAATTGCTTATCAGCCAATTATCATACAACTTGCATACGATAGAACAAAACAGTCACAAATTCAGAGGAGGTATTAGAAAACTTCGCCCCAAAAGAATCTATGGTCCCACTATTGTAACATACGCGAAGTAAAGGAAACACACAAAAATTTGATGTAAACATACAAACGTTTCTTCTGAATTCGTGCAGTGTTAATGATTTGAATCAATTATGTGTGCATTCCTCTCAGGAAAATTAAACTTTCGGAGAATTGATTTCGCCGTTGTCATGTAACGCAAGTCCTCTCCCACGTTTTGCCACCCTGAAGAATAAATTTAAGAAAACAAAGCAACTTTGCCATTTCGAATTATAATAAATTATAAACTGGCGTTTTCTTTTTGCAGGGGCAAAGCAAAATTTCCTTGACACGTCCACCAATGTCGCCCGGTAAGTTGTTTTTAAGATCCGTATTTTCAACATGCCTTTATTTTTCGCATTTAGAAAATTCATAAAATAGCCTATTCCTTTTTATAGAATGACAAGTTTTCAAATCAGTCAACCCCAAGAGAAGCAAATACATTTCCTGCGAAAGAAATACAACCATGTCGTGACATTCTTGGAGGAATATCGACAGCACATCTTCTACCTCTTTGTATTTTTTGTCATCAACACTGTACTTTTCCTAGAAAGATTTATTTGTACGTAACTGACGTTCTATTTATATTTAAAATGTACTTTCACCTTTTTACTTTTTACCAAGGACTATAATTATCATAGCAAAGTAGTGTGAAATTGGATTTTGCGGTTTACTTTCCTTTTCATTGGACTTCGACTAAAATTTCATAATGTATATACAGGAAATGTAAATGTCTATTTGATTAATATATTTCCGGTTATGGCCTCATTGAACATAATGTGAAGATAACATAGAAGGGACTTTGATCGCCCCACCCCTCCCCTTGAGCTGGGATTATATTATTTAAAATAAAATGAAAAATACCGGACACTTGGCTAAAAATAGGAATCGGAAACAAACCGTACCCATCTTAAAAGGTTTCTGTACCCGCACTTGTTGCAGCAACAAGGCATTTGAAAGCTTTTTTTTTTCAAAGATGTAGAGTGCATGTAACGCGTTTATTTACCTTACGGAAAATACAAGTTTTGATCCAATTGGTACAGAGCGCTTGCAATATTTTTTTCTGTTTACATTTCCAGGTTTGATTCTATAGACAACAGGTTCAGATCATGCAGGAAACTGCAAATCTTGAAGCACCATGCAGTTTTAGTTATACTTTGCGCCATCAAATAACAGGTCTAATACAGTTTTTCTCAGAGTCAAAACCTTGACCATTGTAAATACACTCAAACTTCTATATTGTCACTGAAAAATAATCTCCATTTAGTAGTGCCCTGTGGTGGCGCAGTAGTAGTGCGTTCGTTTAATGTTTCGTTGATTCCGGATTTGACTCAAGAGTAATTGCTCACCATAATTAGTTGGTTTCCTAAGCTTTAAGAATTTTAAATTCTTCGGGAAAATTAAATCTACTGTCATAGTAGTGCGCTGGCGCAGTGGCGGCGCATCATCACGCTGGCGCAGTGGTGGCGCATTCATCTGTCATGCCATTAACCAACCAGAGTTCAACTCCCAATGGCCTCGTAGAACGCATGCCAGTTCCTTGCCCACCGTTATTCAGTTTTGTTCCCTAGACAGCAAAGATTCGAATTCCCCGGAAAATGGTGGATTCTAACGTTGTATGACCTTTACTGTCCCTGCTCCATAAAGTGCACTAACAAATAAATCCATTTGCTATTATGGTTACTACATATTCAATGAAAATAGGATTTTAAAAAACTCACGAAGAGAAGGAAAGAAAAGGCGTTTGCTCACCCTCATCCCGGCCCCAAAATAATGAAAGCTCATGATCCGATAGTGGTGGTTATGGCTTTTTTTTTACCCAACTACTCCGATTCTCACTAAGTTCGGTTGTGTAGTAGATGTGCAGCTTCATTTTCCGAGATCACGTTAAGCCATTCGATTCCGGTGCCTATTGGCTACAATTTAGACCTTATATCCTAAAATCATCTTTTCAAGCGGGACAATTTTTGGAAAGAGCAAAAAGTCACAGGGTGCCATATCTGGAGAATACGGTGGATGTAGGGAGAATTTAATGCTTGGCCATTCAAGGAGATCAAATTCAGCTGAAAGCCGATCATCTTGTTATTCTGCAGATAGCAGTTTTGGCACAAACTTGGCAAACACACGTCTCATACTCAAATCTTGAGTCAGAATAGATTGAACTGAATTGTAGCTAATGTGGTACTCTTCAGATAACTCACAAATAGTGGTTCGACGATTTTCTGGCACATCTGAATGCACATCTTGGATGTTTTGATCAGTTTTGTTGGTTGAGGGCCTCCCCAGACATTCATCACTTTCGACAATTTCACGGCCATCTGGAAACCTTTGAACCACTCATAAACACTTTGTGCGGCTCATACTCTTTTCCCATAAACTTTCTTCAAATTTGCATTGGTCTCAGCATAGGCATCGTCAAGCTTTTGGCAAAATTTGATGCAGATTCTCTGTTCAATATTCGATGCCATAATGAATGCGACGACAACACAGTAATGACGTTTGTTCAAAACGCTGCTGTAAAGAAGTGGTGGGAGCTATGACGTTGTGACTTTCGACGCATGCGTGGGAGAGTTCACGGTCAATATCTGCCGAACATCTTCACTTTGCGTGCATTTTCCTTAAGCGTTGAGCACCAGTCCTGTTACTTTTTGATCACACCTCGTATGTAGTAGTTATATAAGAAAGGCTGATTGACCTCCTTGTAATATTATGTTACGGTGAAAGTTTCTGGCCCCTAAAATATGGGGAGGGGGTGGTAGGTGATTGTTTGGCTTTTTTATGGCGCAAGAGCATCTGGGCTATACTGCGCCAAGGGAGTGGTAGGACTTGCGCGGATCCAGGTGATGGGACCCGGACGCGGTTATCACCCAGTACCATAGGCGTAGTTATGTTGGTACGCGGGGGTCCCCCCCAGTAATTTTCAATTTTACATATATTGTAATGTATAAACATCCATAATATGTGTTTGGACCCCAATAATTTTGAAAACTCTACGCCTATGCCCAACAAGCCCCCCGCCTTCTATCCGAACTATAAATATGTATGTCAAACCAAACTGACGCTCTTTAAATCATAACGGTTCGGCTCTTTAATTCCAAATTTTACAGACCCTCTCTATTAAACCAGATCGGCCATATTTATGTCAAATCTTACAAGCCTTCTATGAAACCGGACCGGCCCTTTTTATATCAAATTTTACAGGTCCTCTGTGTTAAACCGGACCAGCCCTCTTTATGATAATTTGAGGCGGCCCTTCGGGTGATAGCCCATATGGCCAGTACGCCCCTGTTCCCAAAATGTAAGCATGTAACATATTGGAATTCGATTAATTTCTAAATACATCATTTAAATTTATGGTGGCGCCATCTCTCGGCGATGAACGAAAACATTTGCTATTCGACTTTTTACCTTCCTAGATCAGTGGTTCTCAATTAGTTTTCCTCGCGGACCACTTTCGATTTTTTTCGGTCAGCGAGTCAGAAGATATGAGAATGAAATCATCGTACATACTATATATACAATAGGGGTGGTGCCTATCCCCCTACAAATTTTCTGATTTAATAAAATAGAATTGTAAGGTAAGAGCTTTAGACCCCTCTATACGAAAAGCACATCCCCCTAGAAGAAAAATAGCCCGGTACAACAATAATTAGCATCCACTACAAACGAGATCATAATTTAAAGTTATATAATTTTTTTTTATTTATGGAAGATTTAGAAATTTGTTTACAAGTATTGCACGTTTGTTTTGGTTTTTGCAAAAAGTTATTTGAAAATGCATCTTCTTCAAATTTAACTATTGAATAAAACTAGCTTTTAATATAATCAAACAGAATTTCTATCTCACATTAAATTCATTTCTATGAAAGCATTGAATGCTTACAAGGGAACCCCTTTCGCTGTTCACTGCACGTTGTTCATACATTTCATTTATTCTTACTCACATATTCACACATCTTGTATATGAATACTCATATATTCATTCATTCATACATTTCATTTATTTATACTCATGTATGCATGGTTCTATATAGTTATGTGTTTCTTTTCCTTATGAGATAATATTTTGGAAAAAGAAATGTAAAAGAAACTTGACATGGGCTGCGATAATACGAAATAACTACCTCGAACGAAAACCTGGAGTAGCCTTCAAAATTGTCGCCAAATTCGCCAAATATCTATGCTAAAAGTTCATTTTTCATATTAATTTTTTTATACTGTTTAAATTAGCTGAGACATAATTTTTTTATTTTTATCCGTTAAATACGATGATCCTTCATAATCTTACCGACTTCAAACCTGTTTTTGCTCACATACAGTGCGATTAAAAAATATCAAACCTGGCGAAAAAAGTGTCATTTTTGGACTTCAAATATTCATAAAAAATTGTCATATCATTTTAGCAGACAAATGATTCACATTCGTGATCAGGAAGTCAAGCACTATCATCTTCCATAGGTCTGATATCAAAATGCAGTGAACAGCGAAAGGGGTTCCCTTGTTAGTTGAAATAATAACCCCTACCCTTTAACTTACTGATTACATTATTATTCTTGTGTCCAAGCAAGCGAAAATAATTTTTTTCACGGCAGGCAGGCACCACTAAGATGGTCACGTTACCAGTTTCCGCTTTATTTTCGAGTAACAACTCCTTTCTGCTTATTGGTGCTTGGCCTTAAACTTCCCCCATTTCCTGCTGAATGCGCGTTTTTAATTGGCTGTCTGAAGTGATAAGATTTCCTTCGTATATAAGGGATTCAGCAGCGTTCTATATTTAAGTTTAGTTTCATTGATTGAAAAATGGCCGTTAAAATATAAAAAAATGTCTAATAAAACATTTGGGAATGAAAAATATGATTATGTAAAGAGTAAACTAGAGTTAGTTGGACAATTTTAGCTGTCAGAGTTTACATCTAAAGGAATTTTAGCAAGTCATATTTATTCACATTTATTTGATATCTTATGAATATGTCCTTCGCATGCTAAAACGCTGATGATCTTGTCGCATTATATGGATGACATCAATTTTACGAAACCAACGTTATTTTTCTTCTGATTCAATCTCTTCTTTAGTTATATTTTTATATTTATATTGAAAGTTGTGTTAAGTATTCTTATTTAGTCACCATAAATATTGATACATTTTGTTTTAAAATGATTTCGTTTTGCATTTCATTGCGGATATCGTGTTTTCTAGCTTTTAAGCTTACTACCGAACTTGTATTTTTCAGTCTACACTTACTTCACCGAGCATATGGATCTTCGTCACGTGATGGGAATAGGAATCGCCATTACTCGGGGTTCGGCAGCCTCATTATCATTTTCCTACTCTGTTCTCCTATTAACCATGTGCCGCAACCTCATCACGAAAGTTCGCGAACTTTCCTTACAGCAGTTCATACCCTTGGATTCGCATGTCCAGTTCCACAAAATCGTTGCACTCACTGCACTTTTCTTCACAGGTACTCTTTTAGATTTGGCATGTTAATGATGTGCATTAGAACCTGCCTAAAATGGCCACCTTTGGGACTCGACTGTAATGGTCATCGTATATAGGTTGTCACCATACACGAAAGACCTTGTCATGAGCATGATTAAGTCCTTGTCAATTATCTCTTTTAAAAAGTGGTTGTCACTTTATTCAGGTGGTTCATTTACCGAGGTGGTCGCTTTACCAGGTTCTACTATATATAGAAATAGATGGCTAAATGTCAAAGTGATAGATCGATATGTATTTTAGTTTGTCTCCTATTTTTTGCAGTTGTTCATACGATTGGCCATTATATCAATTTCTACCACGTCTCCACACAGCCGCTCGATCATTTACGTTGTATGACTCAAGAAATGCATTTTGAGTGAGTTTTGTTTTTATTGGCTTAAATATGCGTTAATATACCCAAAATTCAAGATCAATTTCAAAATCAAACTTAATTCACGGTCTTGGTAAGAAAACAATATTGCGATTACAATAAAAATACGAAATAGAAAGAGAGAGATTCACATACAAAGAGGAAATTGGCGAGTCAATTGATCAAACTTGTGGATGCGTCAGCAGTAGTCCTTCGTCAGAAGTGAGCATTACTTTCGATGAAATATGTTTGCTAATGCGTCCGAAAGCTGGAGTAATCTATTTCATTGACTACTTTATTGGAGTTTTGCCCCTCATATGTGAACAATATTGTGAGTTGAAAAACGTTACTACTTTTTGCATATGGTTTCAGAAATTCCGAATTGAGTACAACAGCTACCTGAATTGTACAAATTGAAGCGGAACGAGCACAGAGTAAAGTTAATGTGTATATAGTCTCTGAAACGTATGTTCCACCTATAATTGCTGCAGCAGCCATATAATTTCTGAATCGCTTCGTTAATGATGCGTAAAGGGTTGTACTTGTTCTAAACTCCTACTGTGGGAAGGCGTTCACCTAGATTGCTATAGATCTGGGTTCGATTCTCAGTGGTCAAAAGTGCTTACCGACTGACTACCCACTCATTGTGGTCCAAGAATTGGTTCCCTAGGCCTTAGGTGGTTCGGATTTCGCGGAGCCTTGTGGGGCCAATTCCTTAAGGAGGCGAAATAGGAAACCATTCGCCTACGATGCCACCCACCCAGGTCCGGCTTCCAAGGGTATCGTAAAACACTAGCCGTTTTTCTCTCCACCGTAGTCCGGAGTTTGATTTCTTTAGCAGCCGAAGTTCAGATTCCTCGAGAAAACTGTGAAAATCCCGGCGCAGAATGACCTTTGCTCTCCTTAAATCGTAAAAACAATTGAATTGTTCCGTGTTTGATAATTCCAACACCCATGTTTTATAACTCAAACTGGAGGTTTTCTTAGGAGGAGGGTACCCTAGTTCAAATCTATGTCGGGGAAGGTGCCTCATTTTCTCCTATAACAAAAAACACTAATTTGAGCTAAAAAAAAAAAGTAGGTGTCGGGATTTTCACGTGTAATTGCTCCCCACGAAAAGCACACTCGCCCTGGAGGCCTTTCTGTGTTGACAATTATGTGGCATCCCTGAGAAGGGTAATAATGTCTTACAACCTGTATGTATGAAGAAAGGGAGCTTCGTTCCCCGTCCTCAATGGCCTAGCGGTTAAGGCCCTCTGGGCTTAACGGAGAGACCCTAGTTCGAATCTAGATCGGGAACGATGCCTCTTTCTCGCCTATGACAAAAAGCTTTAATTTAAGCCAACAAAACATAGGTGTCGGAATTAACATGTGTAATCATTCCCCACGAAAACACTCACCCCGGAGGCTTTTCTGTGTTGACCATTATGTGACACCCCTGAGAAGGGCAATAATATCTTACAACCTGTATGTAAGGCGCTCTGGGCTCAACGAAGAGACCCTAGTTGGAATCTAGATCGGGGACGATGCCTCTTTTTCGCCTATGACAAAAAGCTTTAATTTAAGCTAACATAAAATAGGTGTCGGAATTAACATGTATAATCATTCCCTACGAAACAACTCGCCCCGGAGGCTTTACTATGTTGAGCACTATGTGGCAATTGTGTTATCCCTAAGAAGGGTAATAATACAACGAATTTTTCCATGTACAGTTCTTGACACGTTACACCTGCAAATATTTTCCCTGGCAGCTATGGAGCTTCTGGCGAAGAATGACCCTCACTGTCCTTGTGCCATAAAAATACAAACAACTAGCTATGAGTATTTCGAAATGATTCCAGTTTGCAATGCTTTTACCGTATTTTAAGTTTACCTACTTCTGTATACCGGCTAACTTTAATTATATTAACTATTGTATGTATAGTAAAATCTCCTTTAACGGTCACCTCTAAACGATGGTAACCTCCGAAAACCGGCCAGCTATCAATGAAACCGAACACGTTCCATAGAATTAACATTAGCGCTAACCTCCAAACAACGAATTCCGAACAATGGCCACCCGACAGGCATTACGAAAAAAAAATTTTATTCGAATTTTGAAATTTTTGAAATGCGTCTGCAACCAACACTGTCAACAATATAAAGTAAAATTTATTTAACTATACTTTCTTCCAAGGTACTCCGTTGGGACACATGTTCATTTTGTAAAGTTTATAGGTACATCCCTTTCTATAAATACGATGTCGCTATTTATAAACGACCATCCCGACATATCTTTTACGCAAACAACCACCGTCCAATAGGAAATGACAGTTCAGGTTCTTTATGCGTTGAGTAGTGTCGTATACCTAACTTCGTCATTTGAACGTTATTTGTAATCATGGTAAGTTCTTGACAAAATCCTGAAGTCTAAAGGAGAAAATCAAAGTTATCTAAGATAGTAAAAAAGTGCATGAAAATTAGCAACGCTTTTCGGTGGTGGGAGATCAAAGATAAATGTGATTTTAAAAAGTGAAGATTATCTGCAACTACCCTTTCGAAGCTTGAACTTAGCAAAACGAAGCGTCGAAGACCAGAAACGAAGAACTTGACAAAGTGTTGTTAGAGTGGCTTTCCAACTGAAAATCAAAACATCCTGCAATTGAAATATTTTTTTTTTTAATTTTAAAATTTTTCCTCACCTGGTGAACCCGAAAATATAGAAATAGTGATGGGGAAGGGTTTACTAGCATTCTCAAATTACCAGGAATGACAAATATGAAAAACAGCTTGTTTGTTTGCTTGGACGAAGATTTAGAAGTCTCTGCTACATTTAATATCATTCAGGAATTATTAGAAAATATTATGGAAAGGGAAATGTGATGAGGAAACGGGAGAGGAAAGAAGGAAGTATGGAACAGCCACCGAATTCTAACATCAAAACATATTTTGATGTTTTGGTAAATTTTCAGGAGATCCAAAACTTTGCTTTGAACAAAAATGATGAGTTGTACGAAAGGATTACAAATATTATTTCCTTAAAAAAATGTTTGCTATAAAAACGCAAAACAATTACGAATCACTGATTTATTTCAATTAAAATGAATGAGGATTAATGTACTTGAAATGACTACTTTTATATTTATAATTTTATTTATTTTGATTTTTTATACAGATCTCTAAATAATAGCCACCTCCGAAGTACAGTCACCTTTGCAGAGTCCCGCGGGTGACCGTTATTCGGAGGTTTTACTATACTATTATCTACTTGTATATGGTGTTACCTACTTGTATATTTTATTATCTACTTGTATATATTATTATCCACTTGTAAACTGCATATGAAATAACTTCAATTCTACTTCCCTATCTACACAACCAGTTAATTATAACTTTGTCAAGTATTTGTTGTATTTCGAGTACACCGTGTACTTCATATGTTATAATTTTTACCATGCAGGTCAGATTTCAGACCGACAATAACGTTTTGGTTGTTTCAAACGGTGACTGGTATGTAATTTTAATTCTTAATATATGCACTGGTGATAAGCAAATTACTTGATCGACATTGAAATATATAATCCTGAATATAAAATTAGAAAGTTAAACGTTTACAACGTTATATCTTTTAAGATGTTTTAAATGCATGTTGCTTTGGTAAATTAAATTGTATTCCAGTTGAAAAGACACGCGTCATAACAAATTATAACGAAAAATTTATTTTTGACGTTCCTAATCTTTCTCATTCAAATTTCAATCGTTTTGTCAGACAACAAAACCCTTCAGTAATAACGCGTTGGGCTAACGTTGAATTATCCCGCGTCCGATTCTTAACTGTGCCAAAAGCAGAACGCTTACCAATTTATTACCCACTGTAGCCAGGGGGTTGATTCCCTGGGCCTTAAGAAATTCGGATTCCTCGAAAAATTGTGGGTGACGTGTTCTGTACTTGCACCATGAAAATCAAGCAACAAATGTTACTTGAGACTCAGAAATGAAAAGATACATCATCATGCATTCGGGAGGGACGCAAATTGGCGATGTTAGATTTTCCACGCCCGTGTTTTGATCACCATGCCACCAATTATAGCCATGCGTAGTCTTTTTCTCGCACTTATGTTCATCGTAAAAGATAACACTCTAATTTAAGAAAATGTGATGTTAGGAAAATAACTAAAAACTAATTTCTAATACTACGTTTTTTTTATAGAAACTACAGTGCTACCCCAAAAGGGGACACTCATGGACCGGACATTTCGTCCCTTAAATAGAGGTGTCCCTTCTTCGGAGGTGCCTGTTTGATACATATTTATAGTGCAGACCAGAGGAATCGTCCTTTAAATAGAGGTGCTAGTTACGGTAGATAACACTGTAGATTCTTTTCGATGGACAAACCATGCAGAGCTGTACCCATTTTTATTTAGCGGTCAAAACATTGGGACAGGAACATGAAGGTTTGAGTCCACCTTCCATGTATGATCATTTTTTCCCTTTCTGCTCGGGTTGTTAGAAATTAATGCCGTGCGCATGGGGGGGGGGGGGTTTTGGAGGTTGACACCTTTTGAGTAATGTTGTCAGTTGTAAAATGAAGTTCCTTATGAGGAAATTTATTCCTCATCAATTCCAAAAATTCCTCATCAATTTATTCCCCTATCAAAGCGGTTCTCCTTTTTCATCAAAAACACATTTTTTTAATTCTATTCATGGGCCTGTTGTGGATCAACCAAATTCTAGCTTAAATCAAAAAAAGTGAAGTCTCAGATAGCAATTTCTAATCTCAGTGTTACCTCCTAATAGAGGACACCTACGAGACCGGACATTGTGTCCCTTCGTCGGAAGTACATGTGCTGATACATATACTGGGGACCAAACGACTCTTCCCTTAAATAGCGGTGTTCTGTACGGAACATAACACTGCAATTCCTCCACAGATTTCTTCAGTTAAAGAGTTCCCCTTCTGATAAAAAAAAAAGTATGCAAAAAAATATCATAATTACTGAAGTTTAATATATTCTGACCATTAATTATTCGCAACCCAGTAGGTATGTCTACCGCATTGGGGTCACCGGGTTTGAGTTCGACTTCCAAGTATTGTTCCAACGCTCAGGAGTTGAGCCCCGGAAATTACCCCCACCAGTTTAACTTGGAACAGTTAATTGATAACCATGGGGTAAAAGAACCTTTATTCATCTTATTTGTGTACAACTTCCCATTGCTATGCACACGGCGTGACCTACCCAACTTCTCCGCAAAAAAAGTTGACCTGCCTTAATTGACAGTTTTGTCAGGGCTCAATTCCTAAGCCTCAGACAGTAAACTTGATTGGATGCAATTATATCGTGGGGTAATGTCTGTCGTCCCTCATAGTGTCCCTAAACTGAATGACTGACAAATATTCAGCTTCATCTGACAGTTAAAACAGATAGTAAAAAATAGTAGGCACTGAAAAAAAATACTTCTTATATGATCATCTTAATGTAATACACATAAAACATTGTTTTTATATAATATTTCATACAGTAAAATGTACATTAATGTGTATGGTATGTTCTATAGGTGTCACGGGCATTTTGCTATTCCTTATCGTGTGCATTATCTGTATCTTCGCCCACCCGAAAATACGATTAAAAGCTTACAGCTATTTCTGGTCCACACACAGCCTCTACATCCTTTTATACGTTCTCTGCCTTATACATGGTTTGGCGAAGTTGACCGGGGTACGTATGCATTGTACGATCCACTCTCTATAACTGAAATTTTGATAATGTAATTAGTTTCCTAGTGCCTTAGCCAAAAGGCCTTAAGAGACTCCGTTTAGCTCTCCGAGATTTGAAAGGAGCTTCTGGATTACAGAAAACCTCCTACTCCATTATGTGCTATTGCATCTTTAGTATGAACACTGGTCTTTTGATTTTCATTAGCTTAACGTGCCTCTTTGTGATATTCTTAAATGTCCATGACATGATATCTGCTATTCAATGTCAGTAAGTTGATATCCATAACTTAGTATCTGTCCCTTGATATCTATAACTTAACGTCTGTCCCTTGGTATCTGTAACGCCCCAGTAGTTACGACCGCGACTTTCTGACCAACAGTGCTGAATTCAACTCCCACTTAGCGTGGTTGTGTATAATTGCATCATGGTTCAAAGGTCATGTGAAGCCATCGGGTCCATCCCAGATAACTCAAATGCAGAATGACCCTTGTTATCCTTGCGCCAAATACAACCAATTAAATAACCCATAGCGTAATTTTGGGATGCGCAATGCCTAAAATATTTTGCAGTCTGTATCTAAGGGCAGAAATGGCTCTATATTCTCCAGTAACTGGGTGTCGTTTGTTCCTTTTACTGCCATGATTTCTAATTCGGAAATTTAAGTACGTACTATCATAAGAGTTTTCAGTTCCGTTTCAATTTCCCCATATGTAAAATCACGGAACATACAACTGGAACAAAATAAGCCCTATGACAAAATATATTATCTATAATTTGTATCTTATAATCCGGTATCTGAGTTTGTTTTTTTATATACTGGGACTTGTTTGTCGGTATCTAAACCTTATGGCTTGGAGAAGATATCTGAAACTCGAAATTCACATATGATCATCGATGGATGCATGAACTATCTGCTTTTTTTTCTTTTTTTTTTCAGAGTCCAAGGTTTTGGATATTTTTCGTGGGTCCTGCCGTCGTATTTATTTTAGATAAAATTGTGAGCTTGCAGATGAAATATATGGAATTGGATATTCTGGAAACGGAGCTTCTACCTTCTGGTAAAATTTTCCTTCTCCCTTTTTATGGCTTATCAAATTACTAGTAAACTGTTACGGTCGTTTTGCACATTGTATTTTTGCTTTGGTACAAGCCGCTCTACATATCATATTGACACCCACTAGTGTAGCCTTGCGTTGTATCGTGAAACCCCTCTTAACTAACACCTTTCAGATACGGTCACCCCATTTTTACGGTCAGGTAAAAATTCCCTGGCAAAAAAAGTATAGATGTTCAGTTATTTAAGTTCGATGCATTCTAATGAAAATTCTGGATATTGTCTATTTAATGAAGTACTTATAAGTAGAGATATAAAAACCCCGGGAGCTTTGATGGGAAGAAACCAAGATAGCTAGAATAAAGGAGGTAGTCCTTTCTTCCTATTGGTCGATTCGACACAATCAACCAATAGGAAGAAAGGAGTGGACGGGACTACCTTCTTTATTCTAGCTATCTTGGTTTCTTCCCATCAAAGTTTCCAATGTGTCCAAAATTCCCGGATTTTTACATCTCTGCTTTTAAGCCTTGCTACTTTTTAGAGATCCGAAGTGTAAGTCAAAACTTCGTTTCGTGCATTAGTTGCGTGTACATCAGCGTAAAGTTTTCAAAAATATTGGGGGAGGGCTAATCACATGTTATGAACATTTATACATTACAATATATGTAAAATTGCAATTTATTTCAAATTATTGGTGGGGGGGCTGCTCGGGTCCCATAGGCCCATATAACACTACGCCTATGTGAGTGTATATTCTTTACGTACAATATTTTAATTAATTTTTATATTGTATTTATTAATTTAAGGTATTTCAATTGTAAGGACCAACTAATCAATTAAAATTAACAATCCGATTATTTCGTTTTACTCGAAAGTATTTATTAAATAAAATTGAATTGCACTCTTTAGATAAATTCAATAAATTCAGATATTGGGAGCAAAATTATTTGCATTATCTTCTGGAATAATAACCCTTTTCAACGCACGTTTATAATTGGACTGAATTTAATTACTAATAAGCATGATTGGGTATATGAAAACGTATGTGATTCAAATATGAGGTCAGGTGAAGTCTTCGGCCCTATCCTAAGTGATCTTAGCTCAGTTATGGATTGTAAAATGTTCAATGTATAACAAAATTTCATTAAATTGTTTAATTTATTAATTTTGTTATTATAAGGCCTTGCATCTGTAAAACAGAATTAGACCCAGACGATATTTTGAGCTCAATTTATTAGCAGCAACATTGCTATAACCATATATACACCTCTATACTTATAAAGCTTGTAGTTGGCAGTTATACACACTGTAGTTGCTAGTTATACCGCGTACATTGCAGTCGCCAGTTATACCACATACCTTGTAGTTTCCGGTACATTGTAGTTACCAGTTATACCATATACCTTATAATTGCCAGTTATACAGTATACCTTATAGTTGCCAGTTATGCAGTATACTTTGTAATTTCCAGTTATACTGTATACCTTGTAGTTGCCAGTTGTATATTGTTGCGGGGAGGTAGTGTTAATATTCGCTGCCACCATGTGACTAGGCACAACCTCTCGTTCTGGCTCGTCGATGAGGCATTTGTTCTGGGTTTCTCCCTTTGTAATCCAATGTGTGAAACAGCTTGTAAACTTTACTGAAACACGGACACTACTGTAGCTAATGATCGACTTTATTCATTCTAAAATCTACGTGATACAAACAGTATAAGAAGCGTCGTACTGATCGAATTGGGGCAAGATCATAGGAGATTGTATCGTGAAGATACGCACGTTCGGTGGAAACAATAACGGCCAGTAACATTAATAACGGTAGAAGGATGGCCAGGGCCCGACACTGGATCTAGAGAAACGGGCGTGTGTCCTCACAGCCCGTTCTCCCGCGTCTCTCCTTCAACTTTGTCGAAAGTATATCTCTTCTAACGCATCCCCCTTTCCTTCAGGAATTCCTAAAAGGATCTGCGTTGCGTTAGGTTAGACCTGCCGTCACGTCACATACTAGTTGTCGTCACTTGTTCCGTTGCTTGTAGTTGTCGTCACTTGTTCCGTTGCTTGTAGTTGTCGCATGCACTTAAAAACTGCTCGAATTTCTATCTAGGTAATTTCTATCTTCAGTAATGCAGATCATACTACACCACTGTGGACTTCGTTTATCTATCAGACTTGGTTCTTCCGAATGAGACCTCACACTTCTCACGTCATACATTTTTCTACTACGTTAACTTTTCTTTAATAGTATTATTGAAAACCTTATCTCCCAATTAGCTTATTTTTTGTAAATGTATTGTAGAAGACAGTAAATTACTTCGTGGCAGTACCTGTTAATATGTCATGATTTGCAGGAATTCCAGGCATTTAAACTAGACAATGTGTGGATTTCTGTCCAGCAATACCCGTGTAAATCTTGTTCCAATTTTAGCGTAATGCATTGAATTATAATTATAATAATTGGATATTTCTTTTCAGATGTCACAAAGGTGAAATTTTCGCGGCCACCCAATTTCAAGTACATGTCCGGACAATGGATACGACTTAGCTGCACGAATTTTAGGACAACCGAATATCACTCCTTGACGTTAACATCCGCTCCCCACGAGAACTACCTCTCTGTCCATGTAAAAGCTCATGGTCCATGGACATGGAAGTTAAGAAACTACTTGGATCCCAACAATCTAAACGATGATCCATTGCCGAAAGTTAGTTCGTTAAACATCAACTCATTAAGTCCTTTACAATAAAAAGAATAATGGCCCGCCAATTCCTGAACTTACTATCAGTCGCTTACACAGTTATTATTCGCCCATCTTGAATCCCATTTAAAAGAAAGAAAAACAATCCACGGTCCAAAAGCATTAATTTTCCATGAAAGAAGTCATTAAATTTTTGAAACTTGTCGGATTAAGAATTCATTTGATGAACAAACCATTTAAATCCTAACAAACTTATATTCAAATTTGAGTCAGATATTAAAAAAAAGTTCCTTATACTAGTCTTAGTGACACAAAATTTTCTTTCTAAGATTATCGAATCCTAAACCGTGTGTCTTTTGTGAATATGCCTAAAAAATGAACTGAAAAAGTATTGATTTAAAAAATAATAGTAGCACTTGCTTCAGCAGTTCACAGATTAGAATTAGAGCTATACAGAAAAGCATGGCCTCTGCGAAATAACATGCAAAATTTTGAAGCTTTACACACTTCTTCCCTCTGCAGTGGCGCACTAGAAACACGTTCGTCTATTGCACCATTAACCAGGGTTCGACATCCAATGATACCTTGAAAGTGTGTGGTTCTTCCAACCATAATCAGGGGTTTGATTCCCTCCCTAGGAAGATATTCGTATTCCCCTGGAAAATTATTTATTCCTGTGCAGCTGAACCTTTACTTTCGCCGTAGAATCACAAAACATCAATTTCAAACATCAACCGCAATTCCCAACACTTCCAACATTTATTTATATATAAAAAGATATTAACGCTAATTTTAAAGTTGATATTTTCAGCGTTATTTTGATATTTGCTCATTTTATAATTAGATACGCCTCGAAGGACCTTATGGAGGAGGCAATCAAGATTGGTATAAATTTGAGATTGCAGTGATGGTTGGTGGAGGTATTGGAGTGACCCCCTATGCATCCATTCTGAACGACTTGGTATTTGGAACGTCTACAAACCGCTACTCGGGTGTGGCCTGCAAGAAGGTAATTTTCAAGGAACACGTCATCAGGGGAGACTAACGCATATTTATTTATATTTCAATTGATATGTAGCTTTTGAAACCAGATGCTAAATAAATCATTGGATTATCCACAAAACACACGGGCCTTTTTCTCTGGTAACTTGGCTACAACTCGGCCGCTACGAACTTAGTTATTTTTTATATATGTAATCTATATAATCGAATGTAGTCTATGTGATTAGCTATGTAATCGAACGTTATTTTTCATACATATATGTGTAATCTATCCTTAATGATATGTTATTAAAACATTAATGGGTTAAGAGGTTTTCACTATGGAAGATCCAGTAAGTTAGATTCATTGCCGCAGTTAGACTGTCATTATATGAGCTTGTTAGGATGAGCTAGGTTAAAAAATTCCCATTTTTTAAATCTTAGTTATTTACGAAAGTCTTTAAAATGTCTTCTTTAGGTATTTTAATCAACTTATTGGTCTGATGTTTATAAATCCACGATGCTTTCGTAAAAGTCTTTATAGCAATGCTTTAACTTAAATGGCGAATATCCTAATTCCGTTTCTTTTAGGTGTATTTTCTGTGGATCTGCCCGTCTCATCGCCATTTTGAATGGTTCATCGATGTTTTAAGGGACGTGGAAAGAAAAGACGTTACCAATGTTCTAGAAGTGCATATTTTCATTACGCAATTTTTTCACAAATTCGATTTACGAACTACGATGCTGGTAAGATATATCTTAAAATGCGCGATTTTAATTCCTACAACTATTTTCATAGACTAAAATGTTCTATTTACTTAGCCTTTAAAGTGATTTGGTCAGGATCAATTTCTAACACAGGTTAAGAAGTGTAAACTTTGTAGAGAGTTAAGATTACGTTAAGTCCATGATCTCAAGACAAATTACAGTTTGGGAACATAAAGTTGAAACTAATCATAAATTTGTGTCTCATCAATCATAAATCCGTGTTTGACACCTGGTTTAACTATGGTTGAAATAGTGATAAATTTTAAATGAGTCCAGTAGTAAACTTTGAAAGAGTGGTAAATTATTAGTAGTGAACTTACTTCGAAAGTAGTAAACTTATCTTGAAAGTAGTAAGCTTAGAGTTCGTTCGCCAAAAGTTGACCGATGGTACCTTTAGAAATAACGAGAGCTGACGTCACAAACGGGTTGGTTCATTACAGCAGAGGGAAGGGCGTCATTTCATAACTGGGTTTTCGTGAAAAGAAACGTGCGTACTACAAAAGTAGTAACTAATTTTTTAAGTGGTAACCTTATTTTGAAGGTAGTAAACTTGCTTTTGAAGTAGTAAACATATTGAAAGTAGTAAACTTGCATTGAAAGTAGCAAACATATTGAAAGTAGTAAACTTGCATTGAAAGTAGCAAACTTGCATTGAAAGTAGCAAACTTTTTTTTAAACTAGTAAGCTAAAGTTTTAAACTTACTAGTAGTGAACTCATACTTTGAGAAAGTAGTGAACTTGAAAAAATAATGAACTTACAGCCAATGCTTAGCTCTCTATCCTATAATTTATCCTTTTAATGTATGTCTGCCACTAAAGTGCATAATTTTTTTTTGCAGTACATCTGTGAAACGCATTTCCAAAGGATATCCAACTGCAGCATGTTCACGGGTCTTAAAGCAGTCAACCACTTCGGAAGGCCTGACATGACGGCTTTCATGAAATTTGTACAGCAGCAACATTCTTATGTAAATGAATTTAATTTC
>QLNU02014176.1:46321840-46357301 GCA_006491805.2 Dysdera silvatica | reverse complement strand
AACTTCATGAACTAATGAGTATACAACTTCATGAACTAATGAGTATACAACTTCATGAACTAATGAGTATACAACTTCATGAATTAATGAGTATACAACTTCATGAATTAATGAGTATACAACTTCATGAACCAACAAGTATATAGCTTCATGAACTAACGAGTATACAACTTCATAAACTAATTAATATGCAACTTGATGAACTAATGAGTATATAAATTTATGAACTAATGAGTATACAGATTCATGAAATAATGAGCATACAACTTCATGAACTAATGAGTATACAACTTCATGAACTAATGAGTATACAACTTCATGAACTAATGAGTATACAACTTCATGAACTAATGAGTATACAACTTAATGAGTGAACGATTTCATTAATTAATGAGTATACAACTTAATGAGTGAACAATTTCATTAATTGATGAATACACAATATGGTGAATTAATGAATGCGCAATATGGTGAATTAATGAATGCGCAATATGGTGAATTAATGAATGCGCAATATGGTGAATTAATGAATGCGCAATATGGTGAATTAATGAATGCGCAATATGGTGAATTAATGAATGCACAATATTGTGAATTAATGAATGCGCAATATGGTGAACTAATGTAAACAAAATCTTAATGATGAATTAATGAATACGCGATATTCATGATGAATTAATGAATACGCGATATTCATGATGAATTAATGAATACGCGATATTCATGATGAATTAATGAATACGCGATATTCATGATGAATTAATGAATATACGATATCCATGAATAATTAATGAGCAGATTAGTATTTTTACCTGGGGTTGGAGTTTCGCCAATTGAGGATTGATTTCAGACCAGTTGGTAAGAGGTGGCAAATGGAAGTATCGGCGAATTGCGTTATAATCAGGCAAGCCGTTGTCTCTACCCCTCATGATGTTCAAGGCAGCCAGGTCTCGTCGTGTAAAATCCATTGGACCGAACAATTTTTCTGAAAAAATTACGATTATTAGAGATAATTACTAGATGGTTGCATTTTTATGGCGCAAGGACAGCAAGGGTCATTCTTCGCCAAACCAGGCCAGATACTGTTCGTTCACGAAAAGAAGTCCGATGAAAAAGCCGGAAACGATAGGTGTCGACGCCACAAAATCGGCTTTCCCCATCGGGCTTCTTTTGTGAACGGACAGTAATATGCACAGCATTAAAATAAAAGGCGGACTAGATCTTATGCGAAGGTAAAAAATGCATTAAATGCACTAAAAGAAAGCTATGTAATGATAATTACCATATATCAGAAAATTTTCACTTCAAGTCATTAGGTGTACGTATAATAAGACGGAATTTGAAAACGCCGACATTTAATTTTACTGATTTTAGGAATAGATTTGGGCAATACTTTTATTGCGAGTTGCATGAAAAGCCGATTTGATTTGTTTAAGTTTTACGGCCGCAAGGACAGTAAGGGCCTTGTGACGCCAGGACCTACAGTTTTCCGAGGAATCCGAACCTCTTAAGGCCTGGGGAACCAAACCGCGAACTACAGTGAGTAGTCAGTGAACGTCCCTTTTTTTCTGGCACAGTTAGGAGTCGAACACGGGAATACCGCGAACGCGTTACCACTGTACCACCGCAGGACTTATATAAAAAAAAAAGCAGTCAATGTTGTCATTTCACGTTAAGATTTACGAGCCAGAGGTATACTGCTAAAAATCATACAGTATGTGGAAATTACCGAACGAGAATTTTTGTAAATTGTTCGTTCACGTTTTATGACCCAAAGACAACAACGGTGATGCTGCTCCAAATAATGAGTTTTCATAATGTGTTTGAAAAAATCCTTTATGTCGTTCTCAGTCATTGTCTCGATTTTTCTACTGACAACTTGTACATCGCCCTCACTTTCAGACACGTACAAGTATTCCCTGTGATTACGATTTCCTGAAGCTTGATTCAACTGATAATATACACATTCTTTGCAGTTATTTTTTTAACGGGTATTTTCTCGCATCTAACTTATCATTGCAGAATTCCCTTAAATACTAACTAATAAAGTTTCACTGCAATCCGACTATTTTTATTGTCCATAATAAATTGCAGAAAATTTCATAAACCATGGCCCTCATTCTTCTAAGCCTAGTACCTCTTTTAATTAAAAAACATATATGGGATATTAAAATCCTGAATATGTTATGTTGAATATATTCCGCTATACAATTTTCGAATTTAGTATAAATAGGTAATTACAACTTCTGTACCAAGAAAAATATTAATAAATGTCAAATCTGTACACGTAGGACATTCAAAAAAGTTTTTAGATACTAGTTGGAAAAATCGTCAAACTCTTAGGTTTTTGTATCATAAAATGCAGCATATATCTTTAAAAGACAATATGTGATGGTAGCACTTAACAAAGCGACCATATCACATTCTGTACCTGTAAGAAAGAGTGAAGACCACGCAAATTCTTGTTTTTACAATTTTGTTGAACAGAGTAGCTCGTTGTGATATTTTTATGGCTTTTCTAACGGCTAAAATGGAGAAGTGGGTTTTTAAAATTTGTCCTCAATATTTCCAGATGTTACTCCTTGACGTGCCACCATTTTTACTTGGTACACTGAGTTTAAGGGGGGAAAAAGATGATTAGAAGCTGACACAAAATGTAAAAGGCCGAGTACATCAACTACAGAATCGAAGGCTGAAAAATTTTACACTTTCGTGAAAGAAAATCCACGAATTATGCAAAAGGAAATTGCGAGGACCCTAAATACCAATTCCAGGGCCTTGAATTTGCTATTTCATGAAAACCACTTTCTCAGAAAGCGATGTTCCCTTTAGATTCCCCATCAGTGGACAGAGGATCAAATGAAGGATTGTGTGAAATGGCGCCATTTTATAAACAAAAAGACGATCTAAAGATAAGACAAGCAAAATTATCTGGGATATTGTAACTGGTGATGAATCATGGCTTCACTAATCAGAAACTAAGCGCCAACCATGATATGGTGCTTCCCAGATCAGCCTTCACCCGCAAAAGTTAGACATGTGAGAAATGCTGGGAAGAGAATGATGATAAATTTCTTCTCCTACTCTGGACATGTTGCGTCAGTAATTCTAGAAAACAGAAAAACGATTACAGCAGATAGGTATGTTGGTGTGTGTCCCTTCCACAAATGCCACAGCTATGGCGTAAGAAACGGCCAAAGAAAAGAACTAGAGGAATCGGGCTGCATCATGACAACGCATCATCACACTCCGTGAAGAGAACAAAGGATTTTTTAGAACAAGAAAAGTTTGAACTTTTACTTCATCTACATGACTTGACTTCTTGTCACTCATCTCTGTTTCCAAATACAAAAAATAAATTGCGTGGAACTTGTTTTTCAAGTCTCGAAGAAGTATTGCAGGCTTTTATTGACTAACTTGAAAGCCTGTAAAGAAAAGCGTGGTCCAAAGCTTTCAAAAATTGGTTTATGCGAATTGAAAAGTGCATAGCATCTGATGGAGGTCATTTTGAAAAACTACGAAAGATTGAAGCTTTTAGCTTTGTAAACTTTTTGTATCTAAAAGCGTCTTGTATCGCTCTCATATATATACATATAATAATGTATGTTTTCTAGTTTCTTTCTCAAAAAATAAATTAACTATTTTAATTATTGCCATTTGGATCTGATTGACTAATAAAATTTAATTTTTTTACTGATTACGCTTATTGGAAGACTGAAAAACCATCTGGATATTAAAGTTAATACCATACCGACGGCATCTACTCAATATTTCTAATGCAACCTAAATTTCTACTTTACGTTATGTAGAATTATAATTGTAGTAGAAAACACTTTCAGGACACCAATGTATCAAAGCTGCTTTAATCCTTTATAAAAGCGCAGTCTATCGAGCAAACCTTCTTGTTGATTATGCAAGAGAAAATGTTTCAGACAGGTGGTCGTTGTAATTACTTGTTAATTGCAATTACACCGTTTTTACAAAACTTCTTCCTCTGACAGAAAGTAAAAATTACTGCATTCCCCCCATTGGTTTGACTCGTGGTTTTTTTTATCGCAAATTTGATATTTTTGTGGTTAACACAATCTTTTTTTTCGCCATTTATTGCTGCTGGATTATCTTTGCTTCTTCGGTAGGCTGATCCATGGAAGAGATATAATATTTTTCACTTATCACTTATTTTTAAATAATGTCGATGTAATTTACGATATCATAATGGAAATGCACGGGAAGTGAAGTAAAACAAGAAGGCGGGATTATGTTATGATGTACAATTGAACTCAGACAAGCGAGATTAATTGTTGTTGATAGGTGTAATGATATGGGTGATGGATTAGACACTTTTGAAGTATTATAAAAACAAGTACATTTAACATTTATTCACGTTTCTACTTAAGGGGAAAAAGGCTGAAGCAAAAAACTTTGGAAAGTATAATATCAAAGCCGTCCTCTAACATTCTTTTCATTTCGTTTTATTGAGATATCTAAAGTATACCAAACGATTTTTTCGCCATCAACGCTAGATATTTTTTTTTGGTGGTTCAGATATACACGTCAAAAGATCTCATTATATCTTCGCTTACAATGCACCATTAAGTTAAAGCACGAGTGGAATTGAAATAAACAAAATAATAGACGGAACAAGTGAAATGCTTCTATGATTATAATAAATAATGAAATGGGAAATAAAAACAATAAAAGTAATAAACAAAATATGCAAGCAATGGAATATACAACGGAGTAGCTGAAATTATAATAAAACTGAAGGAATAGTGGATACAAACGAAAATTATCTTTTTAACTGAAGTATTTAAAAATCACTTTATAATGCTTATCAATAGAAACATTTCGTTAACTTCGTTTCATATGAGTTAACGAAGAAAATGGTTTTACGTGAATCAAAAGATAAATCCGATCGATTTAGTTCCTTAGAAATCTCTTCAATAGTAATCTTTTCTATAAAAGGAACTTTGTAAATGCCTTGAAGAATGAAAACCATGAAGTGTAAATGATTATGGTATCACACAAAACAACTAAGAGGAAAAGTCATACGGAAGCCATCTCAGAATTTTAAACTTCGAAAATATTTATTTTATTAAAATGAATAAGCCGCGACAATGAACTTTCTACTTGGTTATGCTTTGTACTAAAATATATACCGTAGTTTTCTATACTAAAATGATATTTATTGAGATACCACATAAATGTATGAATGACAGAACTCGGTAGACTGGAAATGTGCCGAAGGAGGAAATGACTTTTGGAAAGCAAATTTCTTACACAGTTTGGAGTACACTGAGCAGGATGAGAGTTGGAATGCAAGACGAACTTGATAAAGTGGGGATTTTTGGCTGATAGAGATGTGAGACAGGGGCGTACGCAAAGGGGGCTCAAGCCAGGCCCCCTGGATATTAAACTGCATTTTCTTTTAAACTGTATCGTCGCAGTCTTCTTTAAATACACTTAAGCCCCCCCGTAGCCACTTAACCCCTCATGGCCACTCGATCCCCCATGGGTTTTGAATTGCTACTCTATTAATGTGTGACTGTGAAGAACTTCAAGATTCAGCATGTTTGTTTGTCTTCCCACAGCTTCCCGTATCATATATTGCAACAAGCCTACTTCAGGCTAATGATGACTAAACAACTAATGATGACCAACAACGCCCTAATTGAGCCATAATGGCGGCAACTTTTTGGCAATGCAATGTTCAATCCGAATACAGGAAGGAAGTAAAAAATAAATATGAATTTTTATTTTCATCGAGATATCCGATTCATACTGGAGATTTCTGACTCAAAAGAGTTCTAGAAAAGGAAAAGGCCACACCCTACCTCGAATCAACGACCTTTGGGTTTCTGTCACGTTGTTCTACCAATTAAACTACTGAGGACACCGACACCTGGTCTGATGTCAAATGATGTACTTCCACCAAGGCCGTATCCAGGATTTAATTTCGGGGGTTCAAAAGTTTTTACATCAGGTAAGGATACAGTCACAGCATGCAAGGCCGTAACCAAGATCCA
This sequence comes from Dysdera silvatica, assembly GCA_006491805.2. Lineage (NCBI taxonomy): Eukaryota > Metazoa > Arthropoda > Arachnida > Araneae > Dysderidae > Dysdera > Dysdera silvatica. The sequence continues at coordinate 46,351,275 of QLNU02014176.1, read as the reverse complement.
TTAAAAGTTTGGTTTTGGGGGGATTAATTCCCAAAATCCCCACCCCTGGATACAGGTATTACTTCCACATTGAACATGAATCATTTCTGACACCTGTGCAATGAACTCAAACTACTACTCTTTTTACAGAAGAAACAGCGATCGCCCTGACCCGGAATCGAACAAGGGATCCAACGGGGATCCGTTGTGCAAATACATTCTCGGTACAAGAGACACAATGGGTCATACATTAGGTCCCGGTTCGACTGTAGGTCGGGGCTATCGCTCTCTTTCTTCTATTAAAAAAAAAGCTCTAGTTTGAGCTCAAAGCACAGAGGTTAGAAATTATTCATGATTAATTTCCTACAAAGAAAAGAAAGAAAACATGTTTCGGTGGCTTTTTGTGTTGATCAAGTTGGCAATTGTGCTAACCTTGTGAAGGATAATTCTGTTTTGACTTGACAAAGGGAGCAGTTGGCTCTCGAAACATGTTTTAAATCTTACACCAGTTTATAAGCGAAAAAAAACAACGTTATAAGCGTAAGTAATGTAACGCTTATAATATTTTTTTCGCTTATAAATCTAATCTGCGTAATGCTACGTCAAATTATCTTAAATATATTACACCAGTGTTGAAGTAACTGTTGCTACGGAATCTCCTGGTGAAACTTTGTATTGTTTTGTTGGTAATAATATCCTATGGTACCATATAAATAAATGTTCAGTCTACCTTTAAAGTTCTGATCTCCAGATATATGGCAATAGAAAAATAGAGCACTTGCATATGTAAGACAGGTAATATACATAATTTCTAGATATAGAAATATGTATGTAATGTAATTAATTTGTTATAACTTTTAAAAACTTAGAAGTATTGCTTTCATTAAAAAATAGTTTTAAGATGTATAAGCAATTGTAATTAAGTTAATAGCCCCTAATTGAAAATAAATAAACCAGATATGGGTCTGAAACTGAAATAAAGTAGTCAGCGATGATCAATTTAAAATTTTTTTACATATAAAGGTAAAAACTACAACGGTTTATCGATTAGTTTTGCACCATATTAGATTATGTAACAATTGCACAGGTTTAAAACTTTATTCATTTTAATATATTTTTATTTTGAAATGCATTTTAAAAAATATTTCGGGATTTATAAAGACAAAAATATAACTTCTACAATATGAAAGCATGTGCTAATTGACACGTATTGCTTAGTTTACCAAATACTGAACGAAATTGGACTCAGTGCCACATTGGGTTGAAGTTCAAAATTTTGATTTCTATTCATTGTAAAATTGAATAATTAACAATATTTCAATATATTATATTAGAGAAATTATATATATATATATATATTGTATATATTATTGCAACTTTTTTGGAGTGTTGTACAGGAATAATACTATACTTCCATTCCGCGTTGTCATCTATCACCCATCACATTCTCCTTATATATGAAGTAACGAAGAATAATTATTATTATTATTATTACAAAATTGTGAATATTTAACTTACTGTCCAATTACTAATATAAATTAACTACTTCGTTACCCTACTGAAAACATCACAATAAAAGAACATTTACTTTTATATATCCATTTTTTGTTTTCTACATTAAAAAGAATCTTTTTTTCTTAAACGTTCTTCTACACTTGACATTAGATTTACGACAGTTTAAAAAACGCAAAGCAGAAATAGCACAATCTTTTTCCTATACAGATCTATATTTTCTAATCCAAGTGTTTTGAAAGAACAAATATAGAATTTTTATGGAAGAGGTTTTGAAAATATTAGTTACTCATTAACCTTACGACGATAAGATGCGAGTGATAGTACTGAGAGTCCAAGTATACGCGACATAAACAATAGTAGTGAGACCATCTAGTCAGACCGAAAACTTAGTAAGCAGTACACTTTTCTCCACCATTATATAGCAAGATTTCTCTTCAGATGATGTGAAAACAGGAATGGATTTTATATATTTGAAAACTAAATACTTCTTTTAAATTTTAACCATCGTACTCTAATTCTTTTCTTTTCTTTTAAATCGTCCCACGTGCCACTAAAAAATGGTCCTCGTGCAATGTCTGGCATATGTGCCGAATCCTGTATTATAAAACAGCGACATATTACGTTAGGTTCTGCAGCAGTAGTAGGAACTGTAAGTAATGGTGCAACAATAAGAATTATTGTACACCAGGGTTGTCTAACCTTTCTGAGCAGCAGGCCACAAAGTATTTTCTCGAATCTCGCAGGCCAGCGGTTGCTTAAAAAAAACTAACTTAAACTTAAAAACCTCCCTTCAGAGTTTCTTCCAGTTAATTGCTTTGTTCACTTGCGATATAGAAAGGGGTCACCCATGTTGTCCCCACGGGTTTTCCTTATTTCTGAAAAAAAAAATTTTTCTTTCTGAGAATTCTTTTTATTCCAAAGAGTTGTCGGCGGGCCGGATTAACACTGTTAGCGGGCCGTATGTTGGAAAACCCTGTTGTATACATTCAGTGTGGGCCCGGAAGCTCAGGAGGAACCCCACGGTGTTACGAAGACATGAGAAACATACTTACCAGTTATACTCACTCACTTAAATCACAGTGAACATGAAATATGCCCTACCTTGAAATTATGTTACAAACTATATTTTGAATATTTAAGAACTGACCTCATCCCAGGAATTAAGTTCGCGTTGACAGCGCACATTTTAAGATACAGCGTTCTACACACAGGTTCTTATCAGTAGGTTATTTTAATTCTTGTCCACCCAGGAAGAGATTTATTACCCAAGTAGCCCTAAATGCGTTCCGTTATAGATGCAAAGAAAAACTGCCGAATACATCCTGGAGAAGAAAGCTTTTGATTTAAAACCTCAATATTTCACCAGTCAGCTTCGACAGACAACTATCTTTTTTTTAACTGGCAAGCAGATGACTGCCTTAATTTATCAGCAGCATCATTATATTAAAGACTTGCTCCCATGGTTAGGTATAATCCAGATTGGAATTTATAGCGTGTCTCCACCCAAGCTATCTGTTGACGATTGAGCTGTAGCGAACGTGATTATATATCCTACCCACCCACGTACGCCAACATGACCTCCAGACCCCAAGAAATATACTTAGCACCACTCATTCATCAACTCTACGAAGGAAGCCAATTCGGCTACCTACCATCAAGCGCACGTCATAATCGTGCTCAAACCAAATCAACAAGGAACAGCACTTACGTGATTCAAGTTGAATTGACCTCCTTTGCCCAGTATTTTGACGTAAGGCAACTGGTTTAGATACCGTAGGGTTACGTAACGAAGCATTGGTGATACAGACCAGCAGGTGATAAAGGAAAGTGGGGTCAACCTTACAGACATTCTGTGTTATCTTTCATTTGAAAATTAAATTACCATGATTTATATACGTCGAGATATTTTCTAATTATCTCTATTAGTTTATATAGAGCATGGAAATAAAAGGTGAAAGTTTCAGACTGCTAAAAATAAGTACTTGAACGTCGAAGATCTTTACCTTGCAACGTTTAAGATGTGTGGAATCTTTTTGGTTACATTTTGATAATCTAATGCATTACATTTTAATTTCATGTGAAGTTAGATCTAAGCTGGGCTATATTAGAATAAATAGCGTTATTGATGGACTATTGCAGGGATCTTCAACCTTTTTCAATCCAAGGGCCAATTTTGCTGCTTCTTGTTAGTTCGCAGGCCGCGCATTGCAGTACCGGCAATATTAGAACTGAACGAAGGCGGATCCAGGGGAGGTGGGGGGGACACCTCCTCCTAGATCCGCCTTTGTTGCAGTTTTTTCTCAAATCTCTTTACTGGTCTTGTGCGCCCTCAATTTTTTTTTTTCTAAATCCGCTCCTGGGATTGGATATATTTAATCATCATCATATTCCTTCCATTCATTATCTATCCACCTCTGGATTCACTTGATTTCTCAAAATGCTTTCCGCTTAATATATATATATATATGTAAAGTATGTATGGAAGCAAAAAAATTATAGTTATGACAATTTGAGTTATTATTAAATAAAGCGAAATCAAATCTTTTTAGTGAATTTTTTTTATGTTGCAACTCTAGGAGTGTTTTCAAGGTGGGCGTCTGTTGTTATGATCCTAACTTCTAATTTTACTAACTTCATTCTTGAAACGAGCTGTTCGAAGACGTATTTTCGAATAATGAAAATTTATACATTATGCAGGCGGATGGTTGGGAGGACGTTCTTATCGATATTATTTAAAGAATAGAATTCAATGACTCCTAAAGTTGGAGTTTTCTTTTAAGTCACGGTTGCACTGCAAATCAATGTTTCATTTGCATATTCCCAGGCACATCTCCAACTGACATACTGAAAGGCATAGAAACCAAAATTAATTTGTTTTTGCTTACTTTGAAGTAGTGGCGTAATAAGGAGGGTACTCAAGGGCACAAAGCCCTATTGGATATCAAAACACATTTTCTTTAAGGCCGCATCCTCTAATCTTCTTTAAAGCCACTTGGCTTGTCCATGAGTTTTGATTTGCTACGTTAGTGCTTTGAAGTCCGTAAATCTTGATTTGAATTCTTCTTCTAAAGCAGCGAATGCAGAGGTATACTTATTCACGTTAAAATACTCACAGTTTTGGGAAGTGCGTCAAATCTTTTTTCCATATCGCCATTTTTCATAAATTAAGCTTGTTTTCAAAAGATTTGAAGCTGTCATAAATTTGTACATAAAACTGTCTTTTCCTTGCAGATATGTATTCAAATCAGTAAGATGCTTGATAATGTTGGTCAAAAATCCAAAGTTGATTACCCACTCCGCATTAATGAACTGAGGCATAGGTTTACCTTTTCTCTACACAAGAGTGAGTATATCTTCCTTCAGGTCAAAGATCATTTTTGACGTTTTCCCCCTGAAAAGCCAACGAAGATCATTAAAATAAACATCCTCATACTCATAATTTAACTATGATAAAAAGTTTTGAATCTGTCGGTGGTTCGGTCCTTAGGATCTGATAAAGTTCATAACATTTATGGCGACCTTCATCACTTCATTAAAATCTATTGAATTTGCACGCAAGTTCTGTTGGTGCATAACGCAGTGATACTGCGTTAAGGGTAAGACATTCTTGCTTTTCTTGATCAGAGCAACAAGCCGTGCATGTTTGCCAATCATAGCTGGTGCACCGTCCGTTGTACCTCCAGATAGATTTGCAAGTTTAAGATTGAATCGATTTAACACTCTCATCACACGTTCATGGATGTCACATCCGTTTTGTAGTACCTTTCATAGGATAAAGGCCTGCCATTTCTTCGGTAACTTCAAAGTTATCAACGATTTCACGGATTAATAGCTAACTTTGCTGTATCAGTCATATATAGACTTTCATCAATAGCGACGGAGAAAAAAAACGAACTTGGATGCATAATAATTGAGAGAATTTTCTATGATTCCTGCCGACTCTTACATTCTTCTAGCAATCGTTACGCACGACAGGCCAATTTTAGAAAAATGAAAGTACCTTTGAGACGGGCATCATATCTCTGCAGCAGATTCTATGCACTCTTTTGGAAATTCGCCACCTGCGAAAGGCTTTTATTTGGAAGTACTTACATTGGTTTCACTTTCCACATTTTGTTTCTGAAATGCAAATTGCTGGCTTTGAAGTTTCTTCTTTAAAATTTCCACTGTAACTATTTGCAATTGACCTTGCATAAGGTTAAATTTCGTACCATGCTTGTTTTCATATTGATGTTTTAAGTCATAATCTTTCATGACAGCAATTTATTTGGTTGTGTTTTTATGGCGCAAGGACAACAAGGATCATTATGTGCCAAACGAGGAAATCCATACGTGACACACGACTTCTGTTGAGCTTCAACTAACAAATATAAATTTGCCCATTTCTTTTGAACAACACGAAATTTTCTCTTTTTACTTGTGCGAGTACCATTGTACAGTACAGTAAATACTCTATGAGCAGAACTTTGCCTTCACACGTGTCTTACTGATAATAAGGTAATGCGAAACTTGCGTTAGTTTATTAGTGGTTAATATACACATAGACACAGAAGTGGAGTCCCGCGGCGCCATGGATTTTTCGCGTAGACAATACTGAAAGCCTCATGCACATACACATATGTGGCTGTGCAGCAACTACCCCTAATGCCCATATACGCTAGAAAACTGAAGTAAAACACGACTGAGGGAAAATCGCATGTTATTTTATTTCTTTAGCGTTTTAAGGCATTACAAAATGTGCGAATGTGAACGGAATAAAACAGATTTAAGACTCAGAGGGAACAAGGGGCGTTATTTTTGTGCGAAATTTTTGTTTTATTTTTTTATGAGTCGGCGAGTCGCTGGTTGAAGACCCCTGGCCTATTTCGAAAATGGGATAAGATCGAAATCCGAAGGGCATTGAAGTTTTTTTTTCAATACATTCTTATGAAAATAATTCGTAGTATATGAGGGCGAATCAGAAAGTCTTTGCCCCTATTTTTTATTAGCCAAAATAAGGTACATACAGGTAATTACAAATATACGTACTATTCTACGTACCTTACACTATTTTTCCACATAGTCCCCACACCGGTTCAGACATTTGTCCCATCGCAGCACTAAATTTGAGATGCCCCTGTGGTAGAATTCGTCCGGCTGACTGTGGAACCACCGTCGGACTGCTGTCTTGGCTTCATCGTTGCACGTGAATCGCTGTCCTGCCAGGAACTTCTTCAGCGGACCGAAAACGTGGAAATCACTAGGGGCGAGGTCCGGACTGTATGGTGGGTGGTCCAGACTCTCCCAGTGAAATGACCGGAGCTTGTCGACGGTTCTGATTGCATACGCAGTGATTTTCACGTTTTTCCTACGTTTTCCACGATTTCCACGTTTTCGATCCGCTGAAGAAGTTCCTGGCAAGACAGCGATTCACGTACAACGATGAAGCCAAGACAGCAGTCCGACGGTGGTTCCACAGTCAGCCGGACGAATTCTACCACAGGGGCATTTCAAATTTAGTGCTGCGATGGGACAAATGTCTGAACCGGTGTGGGGACTATGTGGAAAAATAGTGTAAGGTACGTGGAATAGTACTTATATTTGTAATTACCTGTATGTACCTTATTTTGACTAATAAAAAATAGGGCAAAGACTTTCTGATTCGCCCTCGTATGTTCCGATAGTAGGGCCGTACTTGGGGATGCGAGCCGGGCACCTAAAAAGTGCAGTGAAAGCACCAAGAAATAAGTTTTTAGCGGCCTTTATATACCTTCCCAGAGTATTTGGTCAATTTAACTGTGGTGTGTATATATTTTTCTCATAACGCTCATAAAGCTTCTAAATGATGGTCAACATTTAATATACAAGATAATAGTCAAATGCGTTAGCATATACAAGATAATAGTCAAATGCGTTAGCATCAGTAGACTATGCACCTTATCATGATTATTGTAGTGGTCTTATAGCTACTACAAAGACCCCCCCGGTAAAACAAAACAAAACAAAAAAAGCTCGGAGAAGCAGAAATTTATAATTACATTGTACTGTTTTTTTTTTGTTTTTTTTTTTGTGTGTGTTTATAATGCTGCAGTAGAAGTAAATAAAACCCTTTTATTTATCTACGACGTGAAGTTAAGCAAGAAATGCCAAGTAATTGATACATCCCTAGCTGTGTTTAGAAATATTTATTCTTAATTTGACTTCATTATCTTCTTGTTACCTTTGGCGTTTGGACCAGTGAAGCACTTTATTTTGTAATGCTAAACCCCGGTCAGTTTTCTTTAATAGTTGTGTTACGTTAAACGTTTTTGAGGGCCGATAAAATGTGTTTCGCACAGGGCCGCTAATGCCGTAAAAACGTTCCTGCTAATAGTATCACTGGAAGATTGGACTGGCAGTGTGTCAAAACTATCGAGACATTAAACCAATCTGCTCATTCACAGTTGATGGACAAAGTCGTTCGTTAATTCATTAGTGAAAGAGTTGGCACACTTCCAGATTGAACCACCAAACACAAAGGGTTATTAATATAATTGCCAGGTATACCATTTCTTGATATTTGTAACCAGGGTCGCCGCGTGAGGGTGTGCAGGTTGTTCCCCGAGCATGTGCCCTGAGGGCACCATTTCAAGCAACAAATACAACATTGAAAAATTATAAATGAATTTAAAATTAAGATAAATAAAAGATAAATTATTAAATGAATTAAGATAAATTATTAAATGAATTAAGATGAATTAAGATAAATTATTAAATGAATTAAGATAAATTATTAAATGAATTAAGATAAATTATTGAAAATTAAGGTAAATTATTAAATGAATTAAGATAAATGCATTAAGATAAATTATTAAATTCACGAATAATTAGATCCCTTATGAAGGTAAATAAGTTGTTATACAATTCATGAAGCCGCAAATCCTAAAGCGGCAAAAATTGCACAACTTAAACAGTAAGGCAGTAAAAAATGAACAGTAAACTACGAGTTAGACGTTTTATCTTGACGTACTAGTACGCGAATAGTATGCATGCTCGAATTTAGAGAGAGGGGAGCGCCTACCTTTCCTGTCTGGGATTACAGTGTCGCCTTCGACGGCTACTCTTCCCAATCGCGCCCACCCCACTGCCCAATCGACGAGGCTCTCCTACCCTTGATCAGAATTCTGTGGATCTTCTCCCTTAAATACGATGGAAAATCACAGAGTATGTGTATGTATGTGTGTGTGTGTGTGGGGGGGGTCTATGACTACCGTATGTACAGTATTATAAGATAAAATAAAGGTATTTTCAAGAATAGGTTTATTTTATTTGACGACGATGTTTGTTTCCCGATATTTGGGGGAAGGCTGTTTAATAAAAATTTTCAGATTTTTGAATTAAAACAAAAATTGGGGCACCTTTTTGGGGCGGACGATTCGATGGAATTCTATAATTGATAGATTGATTTGCAAATTGCATTTTATGCAGGCGTTGTTGGTTGCATGTTTATGGCGCAAGGATGGCAAGGGTCATTCTGTGCCAACCAAGGTGAGGTAACAATCTGTACAGACTCCGTTAAGTTGTCCACGAACGATCAAAGGTGTCCTTCCGGGCAGGACTAATAGCGTAACGTGACCGAGGAACTACAATACACTTACATGTGCAGAATCTCATTCGAATTCGATTTCTAGGAATGAAAAGTCTTTAGATGTTAGGCTAAGGTGTCCCATGAAGGCAAGCTGCGGTTTCTTTTACACTACTTCTTCTGCAGTTGTCCAATAATTAACCCGATATTATTGGGTTGGTTCCCTGGTCATAACAGGTTTGGATTCCTCGGAAAACTTTAGATCTCGGTTTAGCAGGAGCCTTGCTATCCCTGCATAGTAGAACTCAAACGAGTTAATTCCAAATTTATGGCACATCAAAATTATAAAACAACTATCAACAATTTAATTCATAAATCATTTGTGTTGTTTTTAAGGCGAAAATACAGAAAATGTCGTGCTGCCCTGAGACCCACAGCGTTCGGAGAAATTCGAATTTTTAACATAAATGTAATTAACTTAAATATAATTAAATTAATTTAATTAAACGTTTCATTTTTATTGGCAGTCGAACCTGGATTAATGCCATCCTAGGCGAATGCCTTGCCACTGCACGTTTTTTTTTAATTCATAAAGAAGTATAATTTAAAGCGATAATTCAAAATTTAATCTGTGAATTTTAACTTTTCAGAAATTTTTCTTTTTACTTATAACTAGTACAATCATTTGCTTATTTTATCTCTTTACGGGAGCAATTAATTACAGATTGCTTAAATGAGGTCTATGTGATAACGTGTTCTCGGCTAAATTGTTCGAGAGCTAAATTGATGCACTTGTTGTCTCGGCTAAATTGTTCGAAGAGCTAAATTGATGCACGTCCTTTTACAAAATTGTTGAAATACTATAATACTGTTTCCATTATTGAAGAAATTTGTGATTGCGTCGAAACATGCCGCTTAATCTACGTTTAGGCTTACTATTTACGTAACATTGTATCCATTACTTTCATTTTGTATCCTTGTGCCGTAAAAAAAAGTAAAAAGGTCATGCAACGTCGAAAACAGCAGTTTTTGGAAGACTCCAAACCTCTGCTGCAAAGGGAATTAAATCCTGGATTACGGTAGACAGAAAAACGGCGCACCTTCTTACTTCTTCCACTGAGAATCAAACCTGGGTTTACTGCACGCCAGATGAACGAGTTACCACTGCAACAAGGCCGAATTTGGTTGCAACAAAATTCACAATGAGAAAGAAGCATAACGATAGTGTATAGGATTGGGAATAGGTGACGAGCTTATTGACGGGCCCCGTTCAACAGATTGGGACCCTCAACCCATTCTATCAAATGGAAAATTATATTTGTTGTATTATTAAATTTTCATGTGGGCCCCCCCCGGGCATTTGCCCCCGGCCCTGATGACATATCTTATTCTAAAGCTTTACCTCTGACATCAGAACATAAGACCGCATCTTCTCGCTCAGAAATCTGTGACGCCATGCCCATCATTAGTTCTTCTACTCCTGTTTCGAGTAGTACCTCCTACAAAGCAGTAATAGGTTTATACAGGGTGTTCAGAAAGTCTCAGTCCACTTAATGGTGCACATGACACTAGTTGCACGAAATGCCGCCGAACGTATGTGCACAGGCGCACGTACAACTTCACTTTCTTTGCCAGTCAATGAACGCCCTTCTGGATTTTTTTTTGTTGCCGTTAAAGACCGCGTAACCAATGCCCTGCTCACCGATAAGTGGACTGAGACTTTCTGAACACCCTGTATTATTAAAAAAAATGGTTAACGTATTGCATGGTATTGAGAAAGATGTCTCGAGAATTCTATGAGAAAATTATACTAGTACCTCAGAATTCCACCAGGTTGAACATAACCTTATGGCCTCATAACCATTTGGAGTTTTACGGTAATTGCAATGTCCATCTCTTAAAGAAAAAAAAAATTATATGTTTTAGGTACACATACCAAAGACATGAAAATATGACCAACATATTTTGTCTCTTCGAATCTTATTTATTTTCTGTTTTCCTTTTATTCTTTCAAAACCTCAACAAATTGCACATCGACCTCTCATTTGGGCATGCAACATTTAGCGACCCCAATAACAGAGCGTGCATTTCTGATCACATTGTACTGACTTCATTTTAAATAAAAGCAAATTTAGATAGACCAGTTGGTTGTGTTTTTATGGCGCAAGGACAGCAAGGGTCATTATTTGCCAAACAAGGAGAGAGAAAATTTAGATAACACCTGTGTTTTATCTAAATTACTCTTTAATGATACGCTATCTTCCAGTTATTTAAGCACGAGGTCTAATACATAAAGCCGAATTACGAAACATAGAGCTTCATCTAATGATGTTGTACTCGTGCTTTGGAAAGTTTTGCTTAGCATCAGTGATTTTTTTTTTTTTTTTGCTAATATGAGGCACGTTTTATTAAATCGTACGTTATGAAAAGTATGTGCAAGGTGTTTAGCCGTTTAAATAAGTGTTAAAGATAGCTTAGTTATAGCGAGAGAAACGTTCATTTATAACGTGAGTTGTGCCACAAAGTTCGGTAAACGAAGGTAAAATTACACCCTTGCGAATCCGAAAGCCAACAACTAATAGCACAGTGTGAATGACTAATGGTTATTTTTCAAAAAAAACAAAGATATAGTTATGATAAATGGTCTTCAGTATCATAACGTTCGTAAAATAATAATGCTTGCATTGAAATCATGTCTATTCAAGAGAATGAATACGGTGTTTCTGAAGTATCGATTTTCTAGATGGAGGGGTACCTTTAAAAGCCATTATAAATTCCAAAGGTTGAATTATTTGCTTTGAATTTATGGTTAGAACGTGATTGAAGGCTTCATTAGAGCATCAATTCTTCTATCAACTAACTTCAGACTAAGTTAACTGACTGAAGAACTGATTATCAAATTAACTAACGGAGGAATCGATTAACAGGTAATTAATGGAGGAATCGGTTATCAAGTTAACTGATGGAAGAATCGGTTATTAGCTGTTGGGGGAATCTTATCAAATTAACTGGTGGAAGAATTGATTATCAAACTAAATGGACAAAATGATCAAATTATTAATGGAGGAAGTGGTCATCAAACTATTAATGGAGGAAGTGATCATCAAACTATTAGTGGAGGAAGTGATCATCAAACTAGTAATGGAGGAAGTGATCATCAAACTAGTAATGGAGGAAGTGACCATCAAACTAGTAATGGAGGAAGTGACCATCAAACTAGTAATGGAGGAAGTGATCATCAAACTAGTAATGGAGGAAGTGATCATCAAACTAGTAATGGAGGAATCTATCAGGTTAAATGATGCAGAAATTGATTATTAATCTAAACGATGGTGAAACCGATTATCAAATTAAATGATGGAAGCATCAATGTTCAAATTAACTAATCCATGTAAAAATCAACTTTAGTCATCAAATGTCCAGAACAGTGAGTACAGACAAAAAAATAAGATAAAAAATTATGGAACTAATCGCATACAAAAAGTAATGTTTTAAAGTTATGGAAGTAGTAATGTGTACAAAAAGTAATGGGTTAAAGTTATGGAAGTAATATGCACAAAAAGTAATGGGTTAAAGTTATAGAAGTAATATGCACAAAAAGTGATATGAAAAACTTATAATATTTAGCTGATTTAATGTGCAGACCTCGTGTATGAATACAAAAGAACGATCAATTCAAAACTAGTTCAAATTATGTTTTGGAGGGCGGGGGTGATAGGGAATTGATTTAAAACTACAACGAGTTTAGTTAACATATTGATGTGAATGAAAAATCCATTTAATAACAGACAGCATTAATATTAACATGCATTGAGTAGTCTGTACGTCAAATTGCAATGAGCGATGACTACCTGTCGGTGGTATTTTTCTGGAATAATAGTAATCAAGGAGGTTTTATTGGATGGTATTTATGCAGATTGGTAGTTAAAACCTACCATTTGATAACCGTGAGACCTGCTCGTTAAGAAAGTTTTAATTATTCTGAAATGCTGCTGTAAGGCCAGCCAAAGAGGTTAGCAGGAAAAAAATTCCACCGTGGCAATTTGCCATGCACCGCTAAAGTACTTAAACAATGGAGTCGTGATGTCTCTTATACACGAACGGCTTCCATTAACCTTACAATTAAGGCTACTTAAATTTCAGACTCAAACGGTTTTTAATATGGTGCTAGAAGACGTAAATATTCCTACTCAGTTGATAGAGCCCGCTCTTTTAATGTTTTTGGTGGGGCACGGTAAACTGCCTACTTCGGGTGGCATCCGAAACGTGTCATCACAGGACACTCATTCCGAACTCTTGATGGTATCACAGCTCTACTTCGACGACTTTTAAATTGCTTTGTAATCGTCCGCACGTCAATATAAAGATATTTCCACCATCATAATGTATGATCCAGAATCATTATCGCATTTTATCCTCCGAGGTAAAACTTGCGAGATGACAGTTTGCGAGGACGACCGTTGAGCAATTAGTCTTGTAGTACACTTCGGGAAAGATGTATACTTTCTCGGCATCCAATTTGCTGCGCAGATAAATGAAACACTTAATTATAATGTCAAATATTAATTGAATATAATTATTTGTAACTCAGCTATTGCCGATAAGCAAAGACCAAAATTGCAGTTTGGTCATTGATCATAAAAATGAGTCTATGCCATTTTGGTAATTGCTCTTGAAGATGGAATCACTTATGACTGGTCTATCTGATGTCATATCATAATTTTACCATTCATTAGTCATTTGTATCTAAAAAAGTATGCATTACATTTGGTCATCCTTGATTTAGATTAAATATCAGGAATATTTTCTGAAAACCAGATGATCAAATGAGATAAAATACGAGACAGCTTTTCATTGTCTGTAGTTTTATTCAAAGGTGGGGATGAGTTAATGACTTATGGTGACTTCTAAATCGAAATATCCAAGCTTTTCCAGATTTAAACTCGGTCAGATGTTAGCAAGTGCACGCACTGAAGCACTAGAAGTCAGACTTTAGTTTGTTTGTTTGTTTGGATGTTTTATGGCGCAAGAGCATCTGGGCTATACTGCGCCAATCAGAATTTGGAACAGGCAGTTTAAATAACATGCGTAATACTGATAGAATTTTATAGAGAATTCTCAATGAACGTTTATTTGAAATTAGATCAATAATAGTCAATCACTCGCAACTCAAAGTTGACAAACAATTTAAAATTAAAGATATATGAATGCAATACTATTCACTTACCAGATACGTTACAAGAACATCACGTACTTTTATTTAATGTACCTATCAAAGGACTCCTATAAAGCCAGACCTCGATTGTGCTATTTTACCCTGATATCTAAGTTGAATCACGTAACAAATGCGCTTCTGAGTTTAAAATGGCGGGCGAAACGAATATTGGAAACCATTGTGCAACAGACGAGGAGATTTCAAGTACTGGTAAGATAAACTGGCATGGGTGAAAATTGAGGAGGACGCCTTTGAATAGAAAGTACATATTTCAAGGATGGCAAATACAATAAGTTTCCCTTCATGGAAAGCAAAATATAATCTTGATTTATCTTAATGTACATTAGGAAAACACTTATCGTTTTATATATTCATGCATCTCGTATTTGCTGCTGAATAAGACGTAGACTCCACGGTCTAATAAAAGTAAGGCTTCGCCTGATAAAGATATAGTCTGCTTCCCATGGCGTTTTTGTTTTTGGGAGTTCGTCTACATTTGGTTGTTATAATATTTATGAGTTTTGGGCTTTGACGGAAATTTAATTTTTTGATTGCCTGTTGTAGGAACACACCCTGAAAAGCAGAGAGGCCCAAGAGATGGAAAACAATCATTGAACCACGCCTCCAAGTCCCTGGATTCAAAGGACCGGTAACTTGCTGAAATTGACGGACCGGACGCTTCCCAAAATTTATATTTCTTTTAATTTACCAACCTTTGTTTCTTGACAGTTTCCAATTCGCAATAGATCGTGAGATCCCCGGACCACCAGGTAGAATTGATTAACCACGATGTTGAGTTAGTATGATACCCACATCCCAACGTCGAAACAAAGAATAACAGTTCAAACGCTCTACCACTCCCTGACCAAAAGCAAGAACGCGTTGGAACATGGCATTAATGATAAGAAAGACCACATATTTTTTCATTTCGTGGAGAAATTTAACGAAACGTAGTGGAAATCTCGTTACACAATTCAGTCCCCTATGAATTGTCCAATCACAGTCCTGTATAATGCTTAATACCGTTAGGAATTTATCTCTCCGAACGTTGCATATAACGAGCCCTAAAAAAAGTTAATGTCGTCGTGCAATTCATTCTTCCAAACGTGTGTTTAGCGCAGAATGACCTTTACCGTCCTTGCGCTATAAAACTCCAAATATCGTATAACGAGCTTTGCACGAGACTTAATGTCATGCAATTCTTTCCCCTAAATATTGTGTAACGAACCCTGCACGATTCTTACTATCGGCATGCAATTCTTTCCTTCAAACATTCTACATGGGCCTTGCGTGAGGTTTACTGTCGTTTATGAAATACATTCCTTCAAACATTATATAACGAGCCCTACATGAAGCTTAATGACTGCATGCAATTCACCTCTCTGCAAATTGTATAACGAGGGTCGAAAGAGACGGTTGGGTTTTTAACGAAAAAAGAAACGGCCATTTTCCAGACATGAAATTAATGTTTGTTTTCTGAAAAACGTTTAAATTCAACAACGTATGACTCATTAAAAAGCGAGACCAATTTGTAAACCATGGAGTTAATCGAAGTATAGGGCTAGGGCTCCAGTGACGTAGGGATGTTGCATTTGCATACTGTGCAGAAATATGGGGTTGGAGTAAAATTATACCGAAGCTTGCTTCATTTCTGCTGATTCGTAATTCGATGTACAGTCACCTTGGCGATATAGAAATTCTGATCCATAGAATTTGTTTGTGGTTTTACGGCTCAAGGACTATAGTGTAGAGTAAGCATTCTTTGCACCGTTGGGAGTCGAACCCTAGTTAACGGCGCACTAGGTGAACGCGTTACCACACTGCGCCATTGCAGGGCTTGATCCATTGGAAAACTGAAGGTTCCGGTGCAACAAAATCTTAATACTAATCTGAAAAAGAGAAAAATGACATGTTTCAGCTGGACTTAAACTAGTGGCCTAGGAGTTACTGTCCGCACTCCATGACCATTAAACTACTAACATCAGCTATGCATGGTCTCATCTCTGTACGTATATTAAAGAGAGAACTCCCAATTTTGGTTTCTGGGCGTAAGGATAACAAAAGTCATGCTTCGCCGAAACCTATACTTTTCCGAGGAACACGGACCTCTTCTACCGAGGAAACCAAATCCCAGACTACAATGTGTAGAAAAGCGCTATAATACAACTAGAAGCCATGCTAATGGCAGGACAGACAAATGCGTCACCCCTATGTCGCCGCAAAGCAGGGAACCTACGTTTTTCCGAAGGATCCGAACTCAAGGTTTTGTTTGTGAATTTTATGTCACAAGGACAGTAGGGGTTATGGCGCCGCTAGAACTTAAAATTTTTCCGAGGAATCCGAACTTCTTGAGGCTTAGGGAACCAACTCCGAACTGCAGTTAGCTGGTAAGCGATCTTTTTATGGGACAGTTGGATGTCGAACCCGGGAATACCGCATGTTGGGTGAATGCGTTACCACTGCACCCCAGTAAGGTCCTGGGAGCAGCACAGTAGCTAGATGATATTGTGTCCTTGGCAGATCTGTCCAGACTGCGCCCTGGCAGAATTGTCTGGACTGCGCCCCTCTAGCCATGGGCATATTCGCCTCTGTGAATTATTTCAGTCTATTTTACTCCCTTCCTTGCCTGTGTATTAATTCGCCGCGTATATAAGCTGTGTGGTTTTTAATTATGAAGCTTGTGGCATGAAACTATACGTTCTGTCCTTTGATCCGTAAAACTTAAAAATATGTAGATATGGTAAATGTGTTTCTCTAACAGGTCATTGCGTATTAACTTTTAATTACTCTGCATCTGTTTCAATTTCCTTTGTCTTCCTATTTTGGAGTATTTTACAATTTCGTAATTAAAGACTGCACAGCTCTAATATATGAAGAATTATAGTGCATGATATAGGGTGACCCACGAAAATCTCCCTGAAAGTAAATATTTATATCTCCAGAAGCAGTTGACTTAATAAGCTCATATTTAGGGGATACCTAGATTCACTGATGGAATTTTTTTGCACATATAACCATATCATTTGTTTTTCGTCTGTGAAATGGATTCCCCATTTTCTCCTGAAAATACACCTGAAGTCTCCCTCACTTCCTTTGCTTACAGCTATGATTGCTGGAGAAGTGTTGCCCCTTACGTGTTACTTCTCCTGCATACAGCTGTGCATATAAGAGAAGTATCACTTCTACGCGCTACTTCCCCTGCGGAAAAATACGAAAATTGAAGTTTATAACAGTTTTTATAAAAAAAATTTTCACAACTTTGATACAAATAAACTTTCAATATAAGGTATTTTCTGGTTTCATTTATGTTCGAGTAAAGACAATATTACTGGCGAACTTTCAAAAGTAATATTGCAGATATAGAATCTGTCTTATAAATATTACAATATTATATATACATTATTATATTGTATGATAGCTCTAAAACAAGCAAGAAAGCGTGCTGAAGCTTGAGCGCACAATATACAATCTGATATTTATATAAAGCTCGCGTGTATTTATTGTTCCACGCATGAGCTCTGCGTTATTGACCTGTTTTCTTGATCTTCTTAAGGTGGCAAGGTAAAATTATGAGAAAGTTGTGTATAAATATTCCCTTTTATACACGAGCCAGTCTATGAGCGTAATATTATTAATGGGAAGGATCGTACGTATAATATCTCCTTTAAAGACGAAGAATGAATAATACCGGTATGTGTGTGTGTGTGGGTAAGTCCAGTTAATGTGGTGTCCCGGTGGTTCAGTGGATAAGGCAAGGTTTTTCAGCTCAAGTGGCTGCGAGTTGTGTGCAAATGTTACATAAAACTGTCGATCGCATCCTAACGGATCGGTTGTGTAGTTTCAAGACGTAAAACATACGAATACAGTATTTACATTCTACATACAGTATGTGGATTCTTAGTAAAGCAGTTAACCAAAAATTGGTAAATGTTTCAACCAGCTATGAGAGATCACAAAAATTTAAAGAGAAAAATCATTTACTTTTAAATACACATAACCGATTATAAACATCCCTTACAATGTCTCACAAAGAGTTTAATTAGGTTTAATAATTTTTGTTTTAATTTTCTTTTTCGAAAAAAAAACCACTTTTACTGAAACGTACCGTCTATAAAGCCCTGGAGGAATCATGGTATGACCGAATCGAAAAGCAGCAGATTGGAAAACGTGACTTATGCCCGGGTGTACATCAGGTTTGTATCCTATGAAAAACAAAACTTCTGTAAATTAGAGAAATATATATAACACGACGTATAAATATGAATATTTTCAATTATCTCAATATTCACTAATGACTTACCAGAGTAGGGTTCTATATCCTCCGCTAGCAGAGTCGGTACATATTCGTAAAGAATTATTTTCTGCAAGAAAAGAAAAAATGTCGGATCTTCAAAAATAGGCAAAAAACGGGTGAGCCTACCAAAGTTTAAAATTATATCATGATTGTCAAATTTTTTAATAAGTATTTTTGTTTACAAGTAAGTTTTTCTTTTACAATAGTAATGTCAAAACATTTTGCTGTTGCGACCATGTATTGGTACATCACTAATGCAGTATTGAAAGACAAGACTGATTACGAGCAAAGGAACATTTGTGTTTCATGGCTCAAGGACATAATGTAAGAGGTTATAATATAAAAGGTGGGTCATAATATGCCGGGACCTACAGTTTTCCGAGGAATCCGAACCTTCGCTGTCCAGAGAAACAAACCCAGGACTACGATGAGCAGAAAAAAAGGACACGTGTTCTATGGTACCATTGAGATCGAATCCGGGTACTATCCGGGTCTATCGGCACAATACACGAACACGTTATCTCTACACCACCGTGGAGTATTCACAAAGAGAAAAAAATCCCTCTTCTATAAGCAAAGAGAAAAATATAAATATCTCTTACAATGCAGAAACAATCAACGATGCTAAAAACAAAGATACCATGTCATTCGCGAGTTACGTGAACAAGATGGTGTTTAAATCCTTAAGTAGAAAATTCGACACAGCCTTTGGCTATTCCATGGCCGATTGCAGAAACAAACATCGCAAGCTTTGAGTAATTGTTCCGATGACGAACCATAAAACTTACTGAGGATAGTAAAAGGGAGAGAGAGAGGGAGAGGGTTAATGGTGAAGACGCTTTGTCACGATTCACAGAGATCATCCCATCATCTTCACGAATGCCGACACTGCACTCGTCCTATCGTTCATCTTCGAGTGGTGGAAGAACACCCTCTCTGAGACGATAATGGGCTACAATGTCTAGCTGGCATCGTGCAATTACGTCGCTTTTCCTCGTCAATCACCTGCACGATGCACAACACCTCGTACCGACATGAAGCAGCCCAACCTCGAGCGCTTATCCAGAAGAATGTTTGAAGGAGCGTCTTGCATAAAATATCAAAGAGTAACGTTGCAGTAGATCACAGATAACACCAATTACGAAATTACGTCAGCCAATTACGTCTGCCTATATTCTTGAAAGTTTACCACACCGCGAACAGGCATAAATATCCGTACCTGTATAAACAGTAAGCGTGCAGTTATTTTCAGCTTCATATTGTCCAGTTGGCTGAACGTTTCTGAAGTTACACGTTGCCAAATAAATATCCGTAGTTACTTAATTCTGACAAAAATTAGTAAACTTTAGTTGTGCTTTGCGACAGCTATATGGCTGTTCCCTATTTACTTAAAAAAATATATATTATATTTCTAGTTCTCAATAATACATTCTCCTTCCTCCTGCATGACCCCAACCGCAACACGATACAAATGTCGACACCTTCTTTATAACCGGCAAAAGGAAACCCTACCTCCTGGGAACCTATTTGATGGCAGAGTGTGTTTGACTGACACGGCTTAACACGGGACTCGACAGTCACGGAAGAACATAGAATGAACTTGACAGAAAAGAAAACTGAAATGAGGGAAGATGACATTCAAAGAAGTCGAAGTAAATTTCAGGTCTGTCAATAGATGAAAAAAAGGTAATTGATGTATTTACTTATAAATTATGGGCTAGCGAAAACTTGCCACTGAAACGTGAGAAAACCACCTGCAATGAAAGAAACACAAAAATAAATCCCACAATCATCTTTAGAAATGTGTGTTTTTGTTCAACGGTGATTTGACCCTGTATATATGAAGTACTTAGAGCTCTGCTGGAAGTATTTTAAGCATACCTTGGTGAAGATTAAATTAAGAATTGGAGGGATTGCCATAATTGCGGTCATAAAGTCTTGAGAATTTATACACATGCCCATTGCGTGCTCGCATACTTTTCCATTGACTATTCGCATGTTTTATCGCTGTCTATCCGTGTATTTTACCATGTTTTATAAGAGTATTTCGTCATACCTTATTCGCAAGTTTCATCATGGCCTATCTGCGTATTTCATCATGGCGTATACGCGTATTTCATCCTAGCCTATCCGAGAAATTGATCATAGCCTATCCGAGAAATTGATCATTGATTTTCCGCTTACCTTACTAATGAGTACCCGTATATTTTACTATTGCGTATCCGCGTACTTTACTATCTTAATCATGCGTATTTTAGTATTGCGCACCTGCGTATCTAACCAATAGATTAGTAAGCCAATAAATACATGAAAATACAATAAAAGGTTGTGATAAGATTCACATAGCACACCACAAATATTTTTACACAATTTTTTCGATGAACAATGTTTGGCACAGACGTTTTTAAGATCAAATTCTTGGTAATTTAATCGGTATGATACTCCGGTTTTACGGAAGGGTTCTCAGTTCGAATCCGAGCCAAAACGGTCTTTTTTTTTTCTTTACAAAAAAAAAAATTCTAGTTTTGTGATAAGCGTGGGTTCCAGACATTACATCTTTCGTAATTTCACCACGAAAATCAAAACTCGCCTTTGTCGCTGTATATGTCGACCAATATTTGGCAATTGTGTTATCTCCGCAGAGGACAACAATAACATCACATTAAAAATCTTTTTCTTCCATTGAAGTTTTTGAGGTTTGCCGTCTGCTTATAGTAGTAAGGAAACCTGAAATATTGTAGTGTGCGTTACGCCAAGAACTATTTTATAAATTTTAGAAGAAACGTTATCTCCAAAGCTCGTAGCATCAGCAGAAAATAGGACTGATAAGTTTGAAAATTGTTTAAAAGAAAAAAAGGCAAAGAAGCACATTACGTAGTGCTCAATACCGATTCAACAGTTGCTCTGATAGGATAATTTGAATGGTTAAACTAGTTGTTTTGGTTGCTTATTGATCTTGATCGGGAATAAACTAAAATAATAAATAGTAACTGTCTTATTTTACTTCATTATGTCAAGTTTGTAGTGATGATTGAATAAACAAATGATGATTGACTAGTGATGATTACGTAATAAAACTGATGGTTTAATGATAAAAAAAATGTAATTCAATTAACCTCTTATTGCTTTCATAACTGTTGCAACCAATTAGAATTTAAGATAAATTTTAATAAAATAATAAAGAAAAACAATACGTTGAAAGATTTTTTTCATCAAGTTTAACGATTTTCTACTTTCATGTTTCAACGTGTTACACAAGCACAGTTAAGTTCAGTAAATTATAAATAGTGTACACACTTAAACCAATCGGAAGTTACCGTAACTTTTAATTTGAAATAAAGTTTACTATAAATAAAGCTATAATAAACTAAACTAATACTATAATAAACTAAATATACTATAAAACTAAATATACTATAATAAACTAATAACTAAATAAACTAAATAATACAATAAACTAAATATAATAAAACAAATATACAAAACTAAATATACATAAAACTAAATATACATAATAAACTAAATATACTAAAATAATATTCTTATAACTGAATATACTTAAACTAAATATACTAATAAATTCTGGAATATGTTTATCCTCCTCTGAATATATCATCACCAGCATATTCAACTTTTATCTATCCACTGCTGGATGGTGCTCTCTCCAAATGCTTTCTACACAAGTCTGTCCTGGGCCATTAGTTTCCACGTCACCCCAACCTCTTTTCTTATTTCATCCACCCACCTAGTTGGAGGATGTTTTCTAGGTCTTTGGTGGTCTCTTAGAATCCAGTTGAGAATTTCAGTTGCTCATCGTTGATCGATTTTTCTTGGAATGTGTTCAGCTCAAGTGCGATTTAAAGTTAATTGGATTTTTACAGAAAAAGTATAGTAAAGGTCATTCTGTACCAAACAAGATTAATCCCATCTAAAGTCGATGGTCAGCATGTCTTACACAGTATTCTCTCTCCTTACTTATAGTTGAGTCTTTTCTGTTCACATAAGAAGAGTACCTGATAGAGATCTCACCCATTTGCTTGAAATGTGCAAAATAAGTTCAGACCAACCTCTGAAACGTGACCTTGCCGGCTTTTCATTCGCAAATTCTCCGATGTTAAGTCATTAACGTTTTAAAGTACTTTAAAACTGTGGTTCTTCTATTACAACTACAATTAAAAAAATTAGAATAATCGCAAAGAGATTCGTCAAATGATTTACAATTTTACTCCGTTGTGCAGAAACTAATTATTACCAAATACAAAGTAGCATCATCTAAATCCACGAACTTTTTATATTGTCTAACCTCGTAGACTTACGTAGTTTAAACGATTTATAAAATTAGAACAATTCTTAAATGTGGTTGAAAATATTAGAATCATGCGAACACAGTTGTGCAAAGCTGGAGTCAAAGGAAAAAAAACCATAATTGATACTTTATTGCATCCTCTATAGCTTTGGTGACAGCTCTTAAACTTTCAGCATATAATTTGTTAACGGTTCACAGCATTCCTTATCGAAACCTGTCCAAAGTATTTTCAGATTAGAAACAAGGTCAGTTTTGTTTTTTAGGGTAAAATTTTCAAGATGCTTGTTCATAATTCTCGAGAAATCTTACATCGCATGCCCCCATTTTACCTCTCCACATTTACCTAACCATGTTCATCATACTAAAAATCGAAAAACACAGATTCCGATGTATGACAAATAAATATATGAAGGCTAAATCTTTATTGTTTCACTGCTGTAATCATCATCAAAGAAACATATGAATCACCAACGACATTATTTATTACTGAATTTAAAACAAAAATGTTTGAAGGAGAAAGGTCAAATTATCCACTTTGCCCCAACCCTGGGGAAAAGCGGATGGGTTGTTTTTGAAATAGAAAACTCTGTCGTAAAAAAATTGTAACGTGCACATAAAATGCATTCGGCAGAAAAAAAAATTACCAGAAACGTTTTCACATAGTGCATTTAAGACACATATAGTCTCCTATGCCTTCATAAGTGGTACAGTTCCCGTAAACCCATCCGTTAGAAAAGGAACACTTTATCCAGTCCTCTGTTTATATATCATCATATGGTTCATCATATATTAAGGAGTATAAATTTTGTCCCTGTGCCAAGATGCTCGATGGTATTCTTAGGCTTGCCTGTACTTTGTGTACACCGGATTTACTTTTAGCGTTGTGCTTGAGCAATGTTCCTAGCAAGGCTGTTTGTTAAAATTTCTGCACGTTTTGACTTTAACCAACCAGCACAACAAGCACATGTAATTAAACTTACTCCCTCAATTGAGTGAAGTACTTTGCAATCATGGTTGCCACATCATCAACTACAAAAGAAAACCCTTCTCTAATAAAAACTGTGTGGCATATGTGGCTAGAGTTGCATGCCATCAATTTCATACCAGTTTGTCAAAATTAAATCAGAGTGACTTTAAATTATATTAAAAATTACGCTGAAATATTACAAAATAAAATCAATAAAGTATATTTAAAAGCAAATTGCGTGATTTTATCACCAGTTAAACAATTTTGAGGTCTTTAACTTGGAGCCAGGGCCCTGTAGGATTACCTATCCACTTTACCCCATAAAAAATGATCCACTTTGCCCTCAACGCCATTTTGAAAAACGAAGTACTGTCTGTGCTGAATCCTTAATAATAATGATACAAAAGCATTATCTAAACTAACAGACTTAATACTTGTTTCAGGCATATAGTTTACAAAATTTAGTGCGAAATAGTTTTTATTATATTGTCACTTAACTGACTTACAAAAGTTTTAGTAAACAATCGAAAAAAATGGTTTTTTTTTACTTTATTCGCTGCGCATGTATTTCATTAGCGCTGAAATAAGTGCAATTTATTCCTACGCACACCTTCAACACTTTTGCACTGACCACTGTTGCCTCCTATGTTTGGATTATTAAACATTAAGCTGATCCGCTTTGCCCCCTATAGCCCTACTTTCCCCCACTGAACGAATCTTGGTACGGCGCGCATTGGTTGTGTTTGCCTTTGGGTATGGAACATCCTCTCCTGATTTGCAACCTCTGAACTCATTATCTTTATTAAAAAAGCATCTCCGTAGACATCTATTGGATTAAAGATAACTTTTCCTCACCCTTTCATTCCCCCTTTCTTTATTTTACTTTACTTATCCCATAATTTTCTTTCCACTGATTTCAAACCATTATTCTTCCCTCGATTAGACTTGGC
Organism: Dysdera silvatica; assembly: GCA_006491805.2. Taxonomy (NCBI): domain Eukaryota; kingdom Metazoa; phylum Arthropoda; class Arachnida; order Araneae; family Dysderidae; genus Dysdera; species Dysdera silvatica. Next base: position 46,326,506 of record QLNU02014176.1, on the reverse strand, counting down.
TTTATCAGACTTTCCAAACTTTATCTGTTGTTGCTACGCAGGAGAATCACTGAATATCATAGTTTTATTTCATCTATTAGCCCAAACTTTAATAAGATTCAGCCTAAATAAAGTGTTTTGTAATAAGACAAGGTTACGTAGTACTACGGCAGTTTGTTCTGCAAAGTGTTTTGTAAATTCTCAATGGAGCTTAAATCTGGTGAAATTATACGCCAAGTAATTGTATTCTCCTTCCATTGAGCCATTTAGTAGAAAGAAAAATTTTGTGGAAAAAGGAAATCACTTTACATAAATCTTCCAAATGTAGGGAGCGAAGTGTTCATGAATTTATTGGTACGCTTTAGAATTGCTTCTTTCTGATCTAGTACGCATTTCATATGGATTCTTTGAGGTCATGCAATCTTATACCATGCCAGAAGTGGACATTTCACCGAGTTTTTCATGCATTTTTAACAAACACTTTTTGCTTACGATGCCAAACATATATCCCCTGATGACCATGAAACAAGTAAAACATGCTTTCATCACTAATCGTATCTTTTTCCACTTCTTTTGACTGTACACAACCTTTGCTTACAGCTTTAACCTTAGATAGGTAGACGTAAAGCTATAGCGCAAAAAGGTAGATACTCGTGTAAATTACGACGGTCGTAAAAACGTCTTAATTTTGTGCCAAATGGTGGCCAAAATGAATATTTTGATTATTTTAAAAACTTTCTATTGTCATCTTAATAAAATTATTTTTGGAAAAGGCTTTAGCTTTCATTTTATTCACCATAAGCTCTCTCTCTCCCCCCCCCCCCTTGCAGGCACAACTTAGAGGATGTTGTTTAAACGTAATCGTAATTTTTTTTATCAACGTCTGTATGAATATGGTTACTGCAAAAAGCAATTTTTCCACCAGTAGGTAGAAACATTACCTTTCGCAGCAACTTAATATATCAATAACTTCGTATCGAATTAGCATCAACAATTTCGTATCGAATTAGCATCAATAACTTCGTACCGAATTAACTTCGCATCGAATTAGCGTCAGTAACTTCGTATTGAATTAACATCAACAACTTCGCATACTTTGTGAATGAAAAGCTTAAGGGCTTATGCTTTAGACACAGTTTGAACTTATTTCATACATTTCAAGCACATCAATAAAATCGCCAATCCTTGTTGATCCTGGTCTTTATATCATCCGTTTATCTTCCTTTTTCTTTGCTTTTTCTGCTTCTTTATCTTCTCCTTTCTTTATTATTTTCGTCTCAACGTTTCCTTCGCTCCAGTGCGAAATTTTGGTGCGTTTTTTGCTTCTTGTTGTGCCCACAATGTCCCTACATACTCTATGCCATGTTTTTGAAGGTGTGAAATTTTTAGTTAAACTGAAAATGAGAGTTAGATAAATCATTGCACATTCTAGATCGTTTTTATAACGATGGGAACATGATAATATGTGATCTGATATCAGAATCCATTGATGAATGACCTGAATACTATGGTACATGTGAGTATAACAAATTTCATAGTTCTGGACATAAAAAGCTGCGCATGAGTAATATTAAAATGCCGTGCGCCAAGATGATGAAATCTTCGTGTATTCAGTGTTATGAATGAAATTTACACGACTTAGATTTGCCTCAAGGCCACGTATTTACGTCGAGTTCTCGTTCTTTGCCTATTAATCAGCACTTTTTCTTTTGCTAGAGCTGATTGATTAGTAAGTTCTGCGAATGAGGCCGCTGCCAGTTAACGGTTTACCGCAATACCAAAATGGGTCATTTTTCGTTGCATGCAAATATGGCGAAAAGCACTGAAAAGGAACGATCTGTAGATAATTCCGGTCATCTGCGCGTACAGAATCGCTTCCCAAATTTACTGACAATGAGGAAAGAACTTCTTTAAGTAGGAGATGAAATTCCGAAACTCGTCTGCTCGAAATACAGTGTGGGGAGTCTTGGTCCACATTTTCATGAAAAGGAGAACAAGGGATGGGAGCTAAATTTCAATGAAGCCTTTGTCATGTACACGTGCTTTTCATTGCCCTTTCAATAGTAAGCAAACGATCCTACGTGAGAAACGATGTATCAGATATCTTCAAGTATACGACCACGTTTTCACCAAATTACATCTTGGGAGGGAAAAATATCGATATGTATCAGAATCGTTTTAAATAATTGCCCGGCATTAAAGTGCCCAGGCGGTTACGGTTTCCGAGTAAATCGCGAGTATCATTAATCTTCGGTTATGATATCAACAGGACCAACGTGGGTAAAAGCAATTTACGATATTGTAACATGACGTTCCACGCCGAAGTTAAGTACTTAAATCAAGTATTCGCCGAAATATTTGTTGATACAACCATTTATTACAGATCAAATGCGATAATTGCCGAAATTCTGCGTTTCTTCTGTTTACAGGAAAACCTGCAGCCATGGTAGAATATTAATCAGCTTCAGAATACTTGAATGCTGGAACATATGTAAATTTTCGTATAATTATTTCCAATCAAAATGTAAAGTTACGAAGAAGTTACAAACGAAAAAGTTCCATTTTTGGCTTGGAGCACGTAAACAAAGTATTTATCAGAATGTATTTTGCATAGTAATAAGCATGTTTCTCTCTTCTTCATGAAGCTCTTCTGTCTAAAAGCCCTAAATTAAACTGGTTTGCTCAACTAGCGATTTACTTGATGGAAATCTAGCCAAAATAATTGTCGGTCTCAAAGTCTGATGACAGACGATTGAAAAACAATAGCAATCGAAACAAAAAGTAAAATTCAATAATATTGGTAATACCCGCAATTTATGATGAATATTATTTGAATAAATACAACGTTGAATTTGAGGTAAGTTTTAATACATCATTAAGCGCTTTCGACCCTTCACGGACGGGTCATCATCAGAATGTAACAAGACTTTGTGAAGTTATAAATTAACAAATTTCAGATTTATAACTTGACAAAGTCTTGTCACATTCTGATGATGACCTTCCAATGAAGGGTCGAAAGCGCTTACTGATGTATTAAAACTTACCGCAAATTCAACGTTGTATTTATTCAAATAAAAAGTAAGATATTAGACAAATTATTATAAAATAAGGATCCTTCACTAATTGACGATATATAATCGGAATATGAAATTAACGTACTTACTTCTAAATTAAGGATTTAAATTTAGGTATCCATGCAAGCAGTGGCGATTGTCCCCCACCCTCTCATACATCGCTAAGCCCGATCGAAATTTGTTACAGCTCATAAAACTCAGTGTTGCTACTTTTTCACCCATCAACTCAAAACGTGATACTCGTATAAATCGTATTGCCACAAGTAGCAGTTGATAAGCGTTCGTCTTATTTAATAAGTTCACTTCAGGAACGGAAAATGCAAAATACATAATTTAAATCCGTATTTATTTACAATCTAACTGAATTAAAGAGAAAAATTCTAAGTTACTCCAATTAGCATTAGAGCAAACTCGCAGGGAAAATACCCGGAGAGTGCGGATGGATGATTTAACTCATTAACGGCTATAGAAATTTACGGTGAAATTATGTAAAAATTCATGTGTTTTTATTTATGACAATAGCAATAAGGTTTCATTGAAAAAAAAAATCTAGTGTATGTGGGTGGGCTACGAAAAAATGTTGCGTTAACGCAACATTGGCGGTTATCAGGTCAGTTCATATACAAATACAAAATTCAGGATTTTTATAAAACGCAATTAATTTTCACGTAACAGAAATTTTATACATTTTTTAAAATGCTTTTACAGATATTCCCATAATTATCTGAATAATTATCTAATAAAAATCCAATTAATAAAATTTTAATTATCTAATAAAATTATATATACGTAATAGAATTCTAATTATTTAATAAAAATTCAAATTAACTGTGTACTAATAAAAATTCCAATTCAGCAATGAAAATTTCCTATATCTCAATTAACTAATGAAAATCCTAAGTAACTAAAAGAGTTACTAATAAACAATCAAAAATGAATAGCATTTTGTTTTTCGGAGATGTTGCGTTCAGCCTTCGGTCCCGTCTTAGGTAGTTGCAACGTGTACCTTTGGAGCGTAAAACTACTTAAGCCAAACCAAATCACAGCATGTGACCCCAAAATCAAGGTTATTTTTTTTTTACTACAAGGGAAGGGTACTAACGAGCAATAATTACAGCGGGGTGGCAAGGGGGGGGGGCACGAATGTAACCAAGATAGCAGGCAAGGCGCTCCACCCCCCCACTACCCAGAAATAAAAGTTGAAGTACATTTGGGTATATTTTAGTATTTTTGATAATATATTTCGGGTTACCAGTGGTTGGCTCCTGATTCGAAATGGAAAGCTGGCTGCGCCCATGGGGAAGGTGGGAGGGAGAGAGTTTCAGGAACACCCCTGTATCTTTCATTTTATATATATATCATCATCATATTCAACCATTATCTATCCACTGCTGGATGAAGGTCTCTCCAAATGCTTTCCACACAAGTCTATCCTGAGCAATTCGCTTCCACGTCACCCCAACCTGTTTTCTTATTTCATCCACCCATCTAGTTTGAGGACGTTTTCTAGGTCTTCGGTGGTCTCTTGGAATCCAGTTCAGAATTTCTGTTGTCCATCGTTGATCAGTTCTTCTTGCAATATGCCCAGCCCATCGCCATTTCAGTCCTTTTAC
>QLNU02014176.1:46309429-46321742 GCA_006491805.2 Dysdera silvatica | reverse complement strand
TGGAAAGTTAAAATAGTTTGGACATCACAGGACGTAATTTACTGCACCTCTTCGCTTATTGGCGGAGTTCAGGTTCACCTAGTATATATATATAATACATATAAATATGGTAATTTTACTAAACCACATTCAGACATGTTACGTATATATATATGCAGTATACATACATGTATGTATATTACACGCTTAATGATCTATCCTCGTTTGAAGCAAAACTTCAGGAATTGGAAGAGGAACTAGACAAGATCAAATGGGACATTGTAGGACTCAGTGAAGTTAGAAGAAAAGGTGAAGAGTTGGTGGAACTTAAAAGTGGACATTTGTTTTATTATAGAGGAACGGAAACTGGAAGAACAAGTGGTGTTGGCTTCTTAATCAACAAAAGAATTAAAGACTGTCTTCTGGAAGTTGAAAGTACATCAGATCGAGCAGCGAGGCTTGTTGTTCAACTAACCCAGCGATACCAACTTCAAATAGTACAGGTATATGCACCAACATCAAGCCATACCGACGAAGAGGTTGAAGAATTTTATGAAGAAATCAAAGAGTTACACACCAAAGGGAAACAACATATCAAGCTCATCATGGGGGATTTCAATGCAAGAATTGGACAACAGGAACAAGGAGAGACATCGGTTGGTAAATACGGATATGGGGAAAGGAATGAACGTGGCGATCAACTCATCGAATTTGCAGAAGCTGAAAACCTTAGCATCATGAATTCATTTTTTAAGAAGAAACCGCAAAGAAAATGGACATGGAAACACCCAAATGGGGGAACTAGTGAAATTGACTATATCCTGGCAAACAAGAAATCAATTATTGAAGATTGCAGTGTACTGAACAGATTTAATACTGGAAGTGATCATCGAATGGTGAGATGTAAAGTGCACTTAAATACTAAATTAGAACGACAGAAGCTCATTAGGAAACAAGTAAGTAAGAGGGTGGATCTAATGAAACTGAAAGTAAATACCGAGGCATTCAAGTTGGAATTAAAAAATCGCTTTTCTGCACTGGAAGGACTTATTGATGAAAGTGATATCTCAGAAGCAAATGAAAACATTGTTAAGACAATAGTTGAAACTGCTGGGGAAATTGGTGGTGTAACCTGTAAAAAGCACAATAGCAAATTATCTGAGAAGACGAAACAGCTCATGAAAAGGCGAAGAGATATGAAGGTGGACAATCGAAATACCAGTTCCAGGATTGAGTACATAGAACTTTGTAAAACTCTGCGCAAAAGCATGAAAGAAGACATAAGAAAATTCAACTGTGAGCTAGTAAGGAAAGCCATTGAAAATAACAAGAGCCTTAGGGTTGTTAAGGTATTATTACCCTCCGCAGGGATAACACAATTGCCAAATATGGTCAACACAAGAAAGCCTCCGGGGCGAGAATTTTGTGAGTTTTCGTGGGGGAATTTATTATACTATAATTTTTGCCACCCACGTATTAATTACAGCTCAAACTAGAGCTTATGTAATTTTGGAGAAAAAGAGACGCTTTCCCCATCCTGGATTCGAACCAGGGTCCCTCCGTTTAGCCCGGAGTGTCTTGGACCGCTAGACGAATGAGGACAGGTAATAATGTTCCAGTTACGCCAGAGAGGACTGGCAATACACACTGGTTGAAGACCTTTCTTTTTAGACACAAAGGCAATTTCCCCTTCAGGATAAAACTGTTTCTTCCAAATGCACTCCAGCCAAGTTTAATACGTCTGTTGAGTTCTTTCATAATGTTGCCATCCATTGAAATCAGCTGGCCAAGGTAAATATATGAATCAGCAATTTCTAGCTCAATGTTGTCAACTTGTATTTTTGTTTCCTCTACGAAATTATTGAACATGATCTTAGTTTTTTGTAGGTTCATCTTGAGTCCAACTTCTTTACTTCTAGTTGAGAGCTCCTGTACCATGTCTTGGAGTTCTAATGGGTTCGTTGAAAAAATAACAATGTCATCAGCAAACCGCAAATGATTTAAATATTCACCATTTATTTTTATTCCCTTGTTATTCCAATTTATCTGCTGAAAAATCATCTGTAAAGCTGAAGTAAAAAGTTTTGGAGAAATGGTATCTCCCTGCCTCACCCCTTTGCCAAGTTTGATAGTTTTGGTATCTTTATGTAACCGAAATTTTGCACTTGCATTTTTATACACACGTTTCACCATGTCAATGTACACATCCTCAATGTCTGTTGATCTTAAAGAGTTGATGACTGCTGATGTTTTAATAGAGTCAAAGGCCTTCTCATAGTCAATAAATGCCACACACAATGGAAGTTCATATTCATGTGTTCTTTCAATTAATTCTCTTAATACTTGAATATGGTCCACTGTACTGAATCCACTTCGAAATCCAGCTTGTTCTCTTGGTTGAGCTGCATCTAATTTTTTCTGCAGGCGATGTGTTAGCACTTTTGTGAAGATTTTATAAATAGCAGGTAACAAGCTAATTGGTCGGTAATTTTTCAAATCCTCTTTATCACCTTTTTTATGCAAAAGAATTACTGTTGCAGAATCCCATTGGTTTGGTATGTTACCGCTGTTAAGACATTTGGTAAAGAATTTTGCAAGTATGTCTTCTACATATTCTCCAGCTTCTTTTAGGATATCTAATGTAATACCATCATCACCAGGGGCTCTTCCTTTCTTCATACTTTTTATTGCAAATGAAACTTCTTCTTTTAAGATTTTAGGAGCTGTTCCTTCGACTATTTCAATGTCTTCGTTTAATCCACTGTTACTTTCGTATAGATTTTTGTAGAATTCTTCAACTCTTCTAAGTATTTCTTCCCTATTTCTTGTTACGGTGCCATCCTCTCCTTTTAATGCAATGATGTGTTTCTTCCCAATAGACAAACTCCCTTTAACAACCCTAAGGCTCTTGTTGCTTTCAATGGCCTTCCTTACTAACTCACAATTGAATTTTCTTATATCTTCTTTCATGTTTTTGCGCAAAGTTTTGCAAAGTTCTACATACTCGATCTTGCGACTGGTATTTTGATTGTCCACCTTCATAAGTCTTCGCCTTTTCATGAGTTGTTTCGTCTTCTCAGATAATTTGCTATTCTGCTTTTTACATATTACACCACCAATTTCCCCAGCAGTTTCAATTATTGTCTTAACAATGTTTTCATTTGCTTCTGAGATGTCAACTTCTTCAATAAGTCCTTCCAGTGCAGAAAAGCGATTTTTTAATTCCAACTTGAATGCCTCGGTATTTTCTTTTAATTTCTTTAAATCCACCCTCTTACATACTTGTTTCCTAATGAGCTTCTGCCTTTCTAGTTTAGTATTTAAGTGCATTTTACATCTCACCATTCGATGATCACTTCCAGTATTAAATCTGTTCAGTACGCTGCAATCTTCAATAATTGATTTCTTGTTTGCCAGTATATAGTCAATTTCGCTGGTTCCTCCATTGGGGTGTTTCCATGTCCATTTTCTTTGTAGTTTCTTCTTAAAAAATGAATTCATGATGCTAAGATTTTCAGCTTCGGCAAATTCTATGAGTTGATCGCCACGTTCATTCCTTTCCCCGTATCCGTATTTACCAACCGATGTCTCTCCTTGTTCCTGTTGTCCAATTCTTGCATTAAAATCTCCCATGATGAGCTTGATGTGTTGTTTCCCCTTGGTATGTAGCTGTTTGATTTCTTCATAGAATTCCTCAACCTCCTCGTCGGTATGGCTTGATGTTGGTGCATATGCCTGTACTATCTGAAGTTGGTATCGCTGGGTTAGTATATATATATATATATTACCTTCTCAATCTTTGTTCATGATACATATTGATTCAAATAACTAATTATTACATTTTATAACCGTAAAAAATTACAGTGTAAAAATCTTGGAAAACGTCAAATTCTGAAATATATAAATGTTTATAGAACAAAGGAAACAAGATAGCAAAAGTTAGATTGCATTGTCACCTGTTGATAATGCTTGTTAAAGCAAACATTCAGCCCAAGGTCGCCCCGAGAAAGCGCAACGAAAAGCCGACCACGTATCCGGCCAACATTGCGTTAATGCAACATTATTTTCTTTCTTCAATATTGCGTATTTATAATTATCATTTTTTGTAATTTCCATTTTTCACAAACTGTTGACATCTGAAAGATTATGTTTAAAAGAAAAGAACGTTGATATTCGTCAATCAGCAATTAATATACTTTTCAAAAATGGGTCTTTGAAAACACCTCAAAACACAACAAATGAAGAATTATAAAGTAAGAAATTTAACTTGTTTCCTTTTGCAAAAAATTATATTTAGTAAGATCAAATTTTTCTGAATATTCTATGCTAAAATTTGAGGGGAAAAAATTAATTAGGATGCAGAAAAAAAATCTCGAAAATAATGTTGCGTTAACGCAACATTGACCGAAAATGGGTTAAAAGCCTGGACTGGAATAAGCATACAATTCATTATCTATGCAAGAAGAAACGGGGGAATATGGTCCATAATTGCAGCAAACCTCAGAACAGAGGAAGACTCAATAATGAATTGAATTTAAAATGTCTAGAAGCTTGAAGTAAAATGGTTTTGAAGAAAACTATTTGCTTTCATTGAGTATAAAATGAGGTGCTTTAAACTTTTCATCTTCGAAACCACATGTGAAATTGTCAAAAAGATCAGAAGCATATACTTTAAAGAGGAGACGAGAGAAATCATATTATCAAACATCGTATAACATCATACAGTTTAAGCAAAATTCCAGATATAAATGAGAGCTTTTATCTCATGGAAATCTGCTTACAATGATATTCCTCTCTCAGATAGTAATTATCTAAAAATACAGGTCTGAAAAAGGATCAACAATTATAGGGGATTGATAGTTGAATCAGACTGCATCAACCCATCTAATTCCAGATAAAAAAAAAGACCGTGGTATTCTATAGCCTGGCATTTAGAAACATCATCCACAGATCTGGGAGACTAATAGGTTAGGCGGGAAAAGTTCTATCTGCATTCACTTTTATCGGTGAACGAACTCTATTTCATAGCAATTTACTTCTCAATGATAGCGAGAAGAATTAACGAAAGAAAAGATATTCTTCATTGATTTGATACTGGAGAGTTGAAAAGCCTTTTACGCATCGGCATCAATTGAAGGACTGATGGCTTGCTTTCATTTTACTGGATTGTCCTGTTTGCTAAGTGGATTCTGTAAAACATGCAAGCGTTGAAAGGATATTTCTAATACAATTTATACCTCAGCGTAAAATTTGGATTCCATTTCATCAATTTTCTCCGCTATTACCAGCACTTTGAGCCATAGTGATGATAGAAAAGAAATTTTCTTCATACAGTTGATTACTGATATCAATGGAAAATGAATGCCAAATCTGGCGATAAAAGGATGGCTAGATTGGATAGAAAATTGGCGTAAAATTGGCTAAAAGTATAAATTGAAATTTCTAGGTTCAGTACTTTCATTTCATTTCAATAAGATTTCGGTATTAAAGAAAAGCCGTAAATTATGTTTACGGAATAGATTTGAATTACAAGGCCACTTAAGCTACAATTTTCGATGTAATGAATAGTTTTCTAGGAAAACCGCATATTAAAGCCATCACCTTATCAAAATTTTGAAGTAGTTCATATTTTTTATTCTTAATACAGCCTCGAGAAAATTTCGCACGCAAACACCATTGGCATCAAGTCTTGATAAACAACTAGACGTTCTAGTGAATCAACATTAAATCATCTATACGATCTATTCGCATATTTTATTTACAGGATTTCAGTTCTAGATCATCGACAGGAGAAATTTTCTGTTACATTCAATTCATCCGTGAAGTGATTTCAACTAGATATTTTAAATATCAAAATTTAGAGATTTTAAAGCTTTAGAATAAACCTGTTTTAAGCGAATCTATTGCAGCATATGGACTACAACATACAGTGCATGGAACACTAAAGTATGCAGAAAGATAGAATAGATGAGATGGGATAGATGAATAGATAGATGGGATCTTATTAATGGTGCTAAATAAAATTTTTTCCCAGCTACTGTTACTTGTTTCCATTCTTAAAATAAGTCCTTAGAAAAACATTCTGCATTCCTGTGTCTCTATATCATATCTCTGTGAGTCCATCCATTTTTTTAAATTGTTTTTTTTTTTCTAAAATAAGTCCTCAAAACGAAGTTACGCATTCTCGTATCCTTCCGCCTATACCATCTCCCCATCTATGCATATTTCGATCTATAGATATAGTGTACAATACCTATGTATCCTTCCAATCATAGCTTAAATTTTCTTTTCCAAAATAAGTCATTGGAACAAGATTCTGCATTCTTCTATTGATGACAGCTGCAAGGAGGCTCAAGTTCTGTAGTTTTGCACCCCCTCACGCGCCTCAAATCTGAACTAAAAACAATTTTACTGAAGTCGTGTTTCAGTATTCAAGGGGCATGGTCATGAACAAATAACAGCCAAAGGGTAATTTTCAGTTGCTAAGTAGGAACAATGGTGCTGATAGAATTTAATAAATAAAAAAATAACTTAGCGCACGGTGCTGTTTTGATCATTAGCAAACTGAGTTACTTGCGGGTTTATGTAGTGTTTATTTTTTAGTTGGGGTGCCTGAATTCTAAGGTTTATATTGATACATTTTCAGATGAAATTCAAGAGATATATAATTTCTAGACTGATTTTAGTAGATTTTGATAATAGAATATTTTAGAATGCCTAATGTTAAATGCACTTTGAAAAATTACACACTTTAAAAAATTAAATCAAAAATTTATTATTAATATGTCACTCCACTTCTGTTATTTTATAGTAAAATTTGAAGTATATTTCAATCTCTCTGATTTTATTTATCTTACATTTCAAATGATGTTTTCACATTTTTTGTTCTCAAATATTCGTATGCGTATAATTATGGTAGCACAATTTATTATAACCGTTGTGTTTTCACATCAATAATGTACGTCAAAATGAACGTTTTAATAATAATTTTAAATATATTATAATTTATTATAATAATATAATAATAATAATAATAATATAATATAATAATATAATAATATAATAATTATAATAAATAATATAATAATTATAATAAATAATATAATAATTATAATAAATAATATAATAATTATAATAAATAATATAATAATATAATTATAATAATATAATTATAATAATATAATAATTATAATAATGTATTATTTATATATAATAATAATAATTATTCATAATGTGGTATAATAAACGTTTCCTACCCAAAAACCCTAGCTAAAAATTGATGAGATAAACTCCGCTAAATCTTGTTTCATGTTTGTGAGTAAATCTGGAAAGAAATAGGTCTCTGGTTCTCCTTAAACCATTTATTCCCGGGATATCTCTGAAAACAGTATCTGGACTCCTTCATGAGTAACATGGACATCCATTAATTTTCCATCCATTTTATCCAATAGTTTTCAGTCCATTTCATCCATTAACGTTCAATCCATTTTATCCATTAGTTTTAGGTGTAAAAACAACCTTAACTTTTCGAAATAACTATTTCTGATAACACAAAGTCAAATTTTGAAAAGGGAAAGAATTTTTTTTGGTCTCTAGTGTAGAATACTTGCGAGAAAATCGAAATAACGTGCTCAATTCTTATCTTCTCTATATCGTATCTATGACGGAACGTTTATTGCGATTCTTTACATCCCCACATACTCGTATTTTAAATTGCATTTTGAAAAAATTAACACACACTGATATTTTAAAACACGTTTATTCGAAAGAGAAAAGGTACGGCTTGATACATAATTTACATGCGCCATTTTGTGGCGGAGCCTCTAGAGATATATGTGTTTAAGAAATGTAGTAGCTTCATACAGTTAAAATCAATATTTATTAAGGCTTTAAATATTCAGGTTAATTCATTAATACGCGCCAAAGAAAGAATTTGAATACAACGTTAAAAGAATTTAGTACGCCTTTTTAGCGGAGCCTTCAATGAGACGTGTGTACACTTTGGTGGAAAGTTGAAGACTGATTTGATTTTAGAATTCGGAAAACAATTATACACGTACTGTTGCCAAATATAAAAAGTGAAGTTACAGTTATACAATATTTTTGTTGCTAGACACGGAAAATAAAATTACGTACATTTAGAAAACAGTATGTAAAAGGAAAAAAAATTGTCATTTTGTCAATTTTATAAATTAAGCTTTAAGTTTCCTTGCCTTGCGTTCCTAATTGGCAACAATTTGGCAAGCCTGCGAAGTGAATATAGTGTTTGTATTGTGGAAGCCCACACCTCCATAGTACCTACACGTTTGTTGATGGAAAACCACAGACTGATTTTAAGAACGTTCGATATAAAAATCCTTCACTAGCTTGTTTGTTACCTGAATACAGTAAGAAATATACTTATTAGTTATTATTGTACACTGTTGCTATCTAGGTTTGCATTGCACACTAAGTAATATGAATTGTTGCCTGCTTTCGCCACATATCGCTTTTTTATAAACATTGTTGTACCTAGTGATTCTGATATAACATTTTGAGACCCTGCGACATTGGAATGTAAGATTAAATGACGTGATTGAAGATATATTCCTTAGTTACATTACAACTTAAATGCTTGCACATACAAAAGGACCATTTGTGCTATGCTATACAGCATTATTTGACGCAGATAAGCACATGACTTATAAGACATTCTTCAAAGAATTTAATATTACTCAAAAAAATAGTAAAAAGACTATACTACGTTTTCGACATTTTTAATAAATACTGCTTTTCTAAAATAGTGACAAATATAAATGCGGTATAATTTGCATTTACTACAGAAAAAAGCTAAAAAGGAGTAGGTGCATGCTATTGTTACAGATTACAGTTATTGTTACGAGGTGTAAAACAAAATGAATGGCAGATATTAATTAAAATTACAAGTTTAAGCAGAGTAAATTATTTTCTGGTGTTTCTATGCATTCTACAACTACCCACTAGCTTATTGAAACGCGTAATGACGTTGTATAGCGTAGGAAAGGTGGTTGTCTAAATTCTACTCAGTAGCACTCATATTCAAGGTCTGAGTATGTGGTTTTATAGTTTGGAGGGAGGGGAAGCGAGTATAGAAATTTAGTTACCTAAATTTTATTACGCAGCACGCATTCTCAAGGCGCTTTTTTTGGTACATTTAGTGCTTTTTTTGGTACATTTAGTGAGGCTTAGTCGTCCAAATGTATTAAATATCTTTAATTATTCTTCATACAACATGTTTTCGTTTAGATGGAACTCCTAATGCGGAAAAAGAGAATTTTATTCTTGCCTATTTTACATGGAGTTTAATGTCACATAGACGTTTCGCATTTTGATCTGATGAAGTTTTAATAGGTGTGTTTGTCCACATTTAATTGAACTTTGGTTCATAAAATTAAAAAACTAAAACTTGTGAGAAGTCGCAAGAACTATGTTGCTTCACACTGGGCACATATGGTCGAAGACTTTAAATTAATACCGAATATGTATTCCAGTTCAGATTGCGAATCTGTGTGCAAACGTTTCACTTATTACCATCAAGTACAAATGACAAAAACTATCGCGAATTGATTCCGCTATTTCAGGGTGAATCGATCGCAGAAATTTTGGTAATTCTGTTAGTGTGTTTATGACTACGTCTGTAAAAGAGAACAAGAACAGTTTAGCCTCTTCTGAGACCTTTTAGAGGTAGTTAGTCTCCTCACCAAAATTAACTTCATTCATAGGCGAGTCGAACAAAAAAGAAGCACAACGAGAGCATTAGTTATTCTACTGGCGTTACTTGAAGATTTGACAATCCTATCGTTTGTACAATAGCCATATTTCTTTCTGACAGCTTCAAAAACAAAAACAAAAAATTGAAAAGAAAGGTTTGTAAAGCCCTGAGGATGGCACCACTTTATTCAAAGAAGATGGTTAGGCGAAGCAAGCATTAAAGAAGACAAAAGTCCTATCAGAGCATGCTGTCGATGGAAAATGCTTAGAATAGTTTGAACTCCAATCGTTTGTAAATAATCGCCTTTTTTGTTTCAGAGGCCGACAGGACAAGATTCAAAGAAAGTTAAGAAGAGTGAGAATTCAATTCAGAAATCACTAATGGCCTTGCATACATAAGTATATGAACAGCAAAAATAGTTTCCATTGCAATCCATTGCTAATTGAGTATGGTACAGATATAATGGAGGACCAAGCAAATGGTCCTTTAATTAGAACTACGCAATTATATGTCAAAACCTTAATAATCTGAGCTTTGCGCCATTAGCAATAATTGAAGGACCATTTCTAAGGATAAAAAAAATAAGATTAATGAATTTATCGCAATTTGTATCTTACTTGTAATGTTGCAATAACCCATCTCCGAGCTCTCTGAAAAATATCTTCATCTGACCAATCTGGATGCTGCCCTTGAATCCTTTTTGCCATGGAATTATGCCATCGGAAAAATAATATCCCGAAGGATAATAGAGCTGGATTTTGATTGGATCGAGGATCTCCAAGTACTGAAAACATTAAATAAGATCTTTATAAGAAATACGATTGTGTTTTAAAGAATAATATATATAACAACTGTCATTTAATATACGTCTGTGTTAAGTTTGTTTTCATAATATTACTCCAATGTTCCCTTGTTTCATCTACCTACTGATGTTTACTTGGTTTTCAGAATCCCTTTGAGAATATAATTGTGTATTGTTAGTCATTTCTTGTGGCTATAGGCCAGCCCTTTGGTATCAATTTTTTTTTTATATTAACAATGACGTGTTCTACCATTATTTGCTGTGTTACCAGGTATTTACTTTCTGACCCTTGTAGTTAATCCCAGAATCCATCATGATTCTTTGGGTTGTTTCCAATTTCTTAATCGTTATTGTTTTGGTTACGGTTCATGTCCGATTCATAAGGGAACTGGAAATACATGCTGATTAAAAATCTTTATTTTTAGACACAGAGGTAATTTTCCCTTCACGATAAGGCTGCTGATTCTTCCGAATTTACTTCAGCTAAGTTTATCACATGAAGTACCTTCATGATGTTTTTCATTGATCCCAGTTAGCAAAGGTAAATGAACGAGCTTGTAAGTTCTATCTAAATGTCATCAATATACGTTTTTGTTTCCTTTACAAAATTGTTGAAAAGGGGTTTAGTATTTCGTAGGTTCATTTTGAGTACAACTTTGCTATTTCCTGTACCTTTCAACTATTCATTCCTGTACCATGGATCCGTTAAAAATAGCAATGTCAATAGCCAAAAGCAGATATTTTAAATAGTCCCAATTTATCTTTATTATTTTGCTATTTCAGTTCATTAGCTAAAGATTTTCTGCACGGTTGAGATAAAATGTTTTGGAAATATGGTATCTTCCTCTTTTCACTTTGTTGTTACATGCAAATATGCATAGTTCTGTATGCTATATTATATGAATGTATGTTCTGTAAATATGATAACCTATTTACTATATTTTTATTATGATATTATACATGACATGTTATGTACAACATTGTGTTTAGCAGGATTCTATTAGAAAACAAACATGAAAAAGAAGCTTACAGAACATTCTCTCTGGACTGAGGATTCCCATGTATCTTGGAGGTGGGAAGTTAATGAGAGGCGCTCTGGCATAATTTCGACGCGGAAATTTTCCGTTCTTTTCGGATGCTAAAGTACCATTTTCAAAAGACCTCATACTGTTGACCCAGGCCTCGCTCGTACTATAGATGAAACTACCGTCAATCCAACTTGTCATTTGGTTCACCTAATAAATTGAACGTTCAGAAGATTATTCCAACTATGAATAATAACACATAAATATTGTCACTTTAATATCACTGCTGATAAGGTAATGGTGGTATGTCCGTGACCGCAGAACCTTTTCAGCTGTTTTGTTGAGAGGGAAAGTGTCTGAAAATTAAGTTGTAGTTCCCGAGCACAAGACAGTCAAAGCAATTACTTCAACGGTCGCTGAAAATGGAGAAATCGGTGGAACACATTCAGGTGTTGAGTTCAAATTAGGTTTCGTAAAAACTCTACTTCGGAATGGAGATTTGGTGTAATATTGATGGAAGGCAGAACAGTGATTGACTATCATTATCATTTATCTTTTTATCTGTGCGTGCTGCCGGGCACGCCCATTCATATTGCTTTCTCGTAAGATAGATAATTCACCGTCGCAGCAATAATCGTACGGAAAATAACGGGCTGTCACAAAATAACTAAATTGTGAAACATCGAGCCTAAGGTCATGATTGTAAACTAATCTACACCACAGTATTATCAAACGGAGCTGTAAACTCTAACTACTTTTACTGCCTGGAATACAAAG
>QLNU02014176.1:46279549-46302574 GCA_006491805.2 Dysdera silvatica | reverse complement strand
TGCTGAAAATGGCCAAAATATTGCTTACATAATACTTGAATTATCCCATGGCCATTACCATTGGGGGAAGGAATAATTTCTTTGTGGAAAGTGAGCAGAGAGGAGTAGGGCAATAAGGAAGGGGAATAGCCATTTTGAGGCCATCTGCCCCCTTTCTCAGGGCATTTAATCCTGTTGTTTTTGTATTCGCATATCATATGACAGCAGTGGCGTACTGATTACCTCTGCAGTAGGAAAAAGGCCCCAGTTTGTCGTTTGTTTATTTTGCACAAAACTTATAGTAAGTACTTTGAGAAAAAAAAAAATATCTATTATTTTACAATTAATGAGGCAAAAATTAATCATATGAAATTTTCTTTAAAAAATGAAATAGCGATCATCAGTTTCCATATAAAAGGAAATACCCTACCCAAAAGCAGTATGAACCTACTCCAAATGGGATTGGGAGGAGAGGTCATTAACAACTCGGTACTGCCAATGAACATGTTAAACCAAATGACTTTCAATTTTAGCTCTGTTTAAAATAGTAAAATATGTGCTCGTCGCTGTCAGAGGCGGATTATTCATTTCAGGGACCGAGGCATGAGTTTAGAATTCACTTTACTATACTGTTGATAGCAAATACATCGCAAGCCTGTCAGACTGGCACGCGAAGAAATGTCGCTGGGACGCGGCTACTTACAAAATAAGAAAAAGTTACTATTAATTATAATATTTTTCCCACAACAACGAAGAAAAAAATTGAACGTAGTGGCAAGAAACATATCTCGATTCGTATACTTCCCATCCGTGGTATGATTCGTTTGGCACGAGAAATCGCCAAATGTGGTGTTTACTGTTGATTATGACGTAACGTGGGTGTGAGTTTCAATATTCTGAAATTCAAGTAACACGTAACCTACGTAAGTTTTTGAAAACCAATGAAATCTTAGCTTCTCATCTTTCTTCGTAGAAGGGCCGTACATGCGCAAACGCATGTGTCGTTGTATTAAAGCGATGTTAAATGGGCTGGCTTTGCCTTGTTATTGGTTTAACTATGATTTGAAATAACTTCTTAAATATTGATTTTAAGCAAAAATTGTACTGGGCATTTTTTATTCCTTTTTCACAAAGAATCGTGTAATGAACTTTTTTCCTCATTTTGTATACACCATGTATATTAACTTTTTCTTAAAACAAAATTGCGTTTAAACACAAACTCGACAGTTAGGAATGAACATTTGTTTCAAAACAAAGAAATGGTATTTCCCTTAATCTATTTCTCTCCAAAATTAAATTGTTCTGAGGGCATTGATTCAGAAGCGGGACCAACCGTTATTTGAATAATTTCCTTTAAATTTCCCCTGAGCGTAGCATGTTTTTACCTTTCCTTCTAAAAGGAAAGTTTGGCAAATGCAATTACTGGTTTCTACTTGTGTAAATATTATACATTTAAATGACATTTGTTTTGATTGCTTAATGCTTTACATCATCATCATCATATTCAACCATTATCTATCCACTGCTGGATGAAGGTCTCTCCAAATGCTTTCCACACAAGTCTATCCTGAGCAATTCGCTTCCACGTCACCCCAACCTGTTTTCTTATTTCATCCACCCATCTAGTTTGAGGACGTTTTCTAGGTCTTCGGTGGTCTCTTGGAATCCAGTTCAGAATTTCTGTTGTCCATCGTTGATCAGTTCTTCTTGCAATATGCCCAGCCCATCGCCATTTCAGCCCTTTTACTTTAACAATGATGTCCTCTACTCTAGTTTGCTCTCTCACCCAAGTGTTTCTTTTTCGATCTCTCCTAGTTATTCCAAGCATGCACCTCTCCATGCTCCTTTGCGTTGTCTGTAACTTTCGTATTGCTCCAACTGTTAGACTCCATGTCTCTGATCCATAAGAGAGGACTGGCAATACACACTGGTTGAAGACCTTTCTTTTTAGACACAAAGGCAATTTCCCCTTCAGGATAAAACTGTTTCTTCCAAATGCACTCCAGCCAAGTTTAATACGTCTGTTGAGTTCTTTCATAATGTTGCCATCCATTGAAATCAGCTGGCCAAGGTAAATATATGAATCAGCAATTTCTAGCTCAATGTTGTCAACTTGTATTTTTGTTTCCTCTACGAAATTATTGAACATGATCTTAGTTTTTTGTAGGTTCATCTTGAGTCCAACTTCTTTACTTCTAGTTGAGAGCTCCTGTACCATGTCTTGGAGTTCTAATGGGTTCGTTGAAAAAATAACAATGTCATCAGCAAACCGCAAATGATTTAAATATTCACCATTTATTTTTATTCCCTTGTTATTCCAATTTATCTGCTGAAAAATCATCTGTAAAGCTGAAGTAAAAAGTTTTGGAGAAATGGTATCTCCCTGCCTCACCCCTTTGCCAAGTTTGATAGTTTTGGTATCTTTATGTAACCGAAATTTTGCACTTGCATTTTTATACACACGTTTCACCATGTCAATGTACACATCCTCAATGTCTGTTGATCTTAAAGAGTTGATGACTGCTGATGTTTTAATAGAGTCAAAGGCCTTCTCATAGTCAATAAATGCCACACACAATGGAAGTTCATATTCATGTGTTCTTTCAATTAATTCTCTTAATACTTGAATATGGTCCACTGTACTGAATCCACTTCGAAATCCAGCTTGTTCTCTTGGTTGAGCTGCATCTAATTTTTTCTGCAGGCGATGTGTTAGCACTTTTGTGAAGATTTTATAAATAGCAGGTAACAAGCTAATTGGTCGGTAATTTTTCAAATCCTCTTTATCACCTTTTTTATGCAAAAGAATTACTGTTGCAGAATCCCATTGGTTTGGTATGTTACCGCTGTTAAGACATTTGGTAAAGAATTTTGCAAGTATGTCTTCTACATATTCTCCAGCTTCTTTTAGGATATCTAATGTAATACCATCATCACCAGGGGCTCTTCCTTTCTTCATACTTTTTATTGCAAATGAAACTTCTTCTTTTAAGATTTTAGGAGCTGTTCCTTCGACTATTTCAATGTCTTCGTTTAATCCACTGTTACTTTCGTATAGATTTTTGTAGAATTCTTCAACTCTTCTAAGTATTTCTTCCCTATTTCTTGTTACGGTGCCATCCTCTCCTTTTAATGCAATGATGTGTTTCTTCCCAACAGATAAACTTCCTTTAACAACCCTAAGGCTCTTGTTGCTTTCAATGGCCTTCCTTACTAGCTCACAGTTGAATTTTCTTATGTCTTCTTTCATGCTTTTGCGCAGAGTTTTACAAAGTTCTATGTACTCAATCCTGGAACTGGTATTTCCCCAGCAGTTTCAACTATTGTCTTAACAATGTTTTCATTTGCTTCTGAGATATCACTTTCATCAATAAGTCCTTCCAGTGCAGAAAAGCGATTTTTTAATTCCAACTTGAATGCCTCGGTATTTTCTTTTAATTTCTTTAAATCCACCCTCTTACTTACTTGTTTCCTAATGAGCTTCTGTCGTTCTAATTTAGTATTTAAGTGCACTTTACATCTCACCATTCGATGATCACTTCCAGTATTAAATCTGTTCAGTACACTGCAATCTTCAATAATTGATTTCTTGTTTGCCAGGATATAGTCAATTTCACTAGTTCCCCCATTTGGGTGTTTCCATGTCCATTTTCTTTGCGGTTTCTTCTTAAAAAATGAATTCATGATGCTAAGATTTTCAGCTTCTGCAAATTCGATGAGTTGATCGCCACGTTCATTCCTTTCCCCATATCCGTATTTACCAACCGATGTCTCTCCTTGTTCCTGTTGTCCAATTCTTGCATTGAAATCCCCCATGATGAGCTTGATATGTTGTTTCCCTTTGGTGTGTAACTGTTTGATTTCTTCATAAAATTCTTCAACCTCTTCGTCGGTATGGCTTGATGTTGGTGCATATACCTGTACTATTTGAAGTTGGTATCGCTGGGTTAGTTGAACAACGAGCCTCGCTGCTCGATCTGACGTGCTTTCGACTTCAAGAAGGTAGTCTTTAATTCTTTTGTTGATTAAGAAGCCAACACCACTTGTTCTTCCAGTTTCCGTTCCTCTATAATAAAACAAATGTCCACTTTTAAGTTCCACCAACTCTTCACCTTTTCTTCTAACTTCACTGAGTCCTACAATGTCCCATTTGATCTTGTCAAGTTCTTCTTCCAATTCCTGAAGTTTTGCTTCAGAAGCAAGGGATCGTCCATTAAACGTAGCCAAGGTCAATAACAAACGGCAGCCTGGGCCATTCCAGTGATTCTTAGCACCCCCTGCTTTCATGCCACACTGACCGCTGCCTTGATCAGGAGCACTCCAGCACCTGGAGACTAGGGGCCATGGTTTCTGGTGTGTCAACATAATGGAGGAATTAGCCATAATTTCACCACGCTGGCTAGACGGGTTGGTGAATTAGCCCTCCCCTTCCGCCTTTCTATCCGTGTAGCAAATATTAATTTGCCACATAAATAGAAAGCTCAGCCTGCACCACTTGAAGGCGGGGTAGGACACTAGGTTACTGGCCTGGCCGGTTCCACACATCGTCACATACGTTCAGCGTGTGGGTCTCCTTCCAGTTAGATACCAGCAACCCTTTTGCAGGCCATATATATATATATAAGGTTTTCCTCGCCCATTCTTGGCGGAAACAGGCTTTGGGACGGGCAGAGCGCCATGTTCCCAAGCCTCTTTTTACATCACTTCTTAATGTGCCATGTCTAGAAACTTCCTGACAATGTGACACGTGTTTAGGATTGTGGCTTTTTGTATTTCAATGTAGGTGTTTGGGTCAATGTTGAGTATCTCCAAATTCGTCGCAAGCGTTTTTGGTACTATCCCTGTTGCTGAGATGACTAACGGGATGATGAGGATCTTTTCCATACCCCATATATCTCGTACTTCATGTCTGAGATCTTGGTACTTGGTGATTTTCGTTGTGTAGGTTGTCTGTATGTTATTGGTGTTGGGTACTGCTATGTCGATTAAGTACGTGGTCTTATTCGATTTATCGACGAGGGTTATGTCAGGACGGTTATGTGGGACTGTCTTGTCTGTTATGATTGCTCTATCCCAGTAAAGCTTGTGTGTTTCGTTCTCATGCACGGTCTCTGGCTCATATTTGTAGTACGGGCATTTTTCTGTCAGAAAGCCAGCATTCGCTGCCAATTTCTGGTGGACTATTTTCGCTACTTGATCGTGTCTATGTTTGTAGTCTGACTGCGCAAGGATCTTGCATCCTGCCATCACGTGTTGGATTGTCTCCGATGCCGCATGACAGTGTCTGCATTTGTCGCTTTCTATGTCTTTTCTCTGGATGAATTTCTGATTGTTCCTTGTTGCGATCACTTGGTCTTGGATGGCTAGCATGAATCCTTCTGTCTCTGGCTGGAGAGTGCCTTTGGCCAGCCAAGAATTTGATGCCTTTTTGTCAACGTGTGGTTGTTGCAGGTCATTGTAGTGCCTGCCATGTAATGGTTTTCCGGCCCAAGTTCTCAGTTTCTGTTCGTTGGCTGTTTCGAGGACACGCTCTTCGGTACTACACAGGTTTAGTGGCGTGTAATTTGCATCTGCTTGTATTATGGCTTGGATGAGTGGCGATCGGGGACTCTTCAACTGGAAGTATTGCCTCATGCTCTGGATCTGCTTGTCATGTAAGTCTTTGAGGTCCGCTTGTCCGCGTCCTCCTTCTTCCCGGGGTAGTGTTTGCCGTTCAATTGCCGTTGCAGGGTGTAGTTGTCCGGCTCTTCTCTGGATGGTTCTCATTTTCCGCTGGAGTTGTTCTAGTTCAGTGTTGGACCATTTGATGATCCCGAAGGAGTAGGTGAGCACTGGTACCGCATATGCGTTAATTGCTTGCGTGGTGTTCTTCCCGCTCAGTTTCGTCTTCACAATGCTTCTAAGTCTTTCTTGGAATGCTTGCGTGAGCTGGACTTTGACTTTCTTGTGCTCCTGCTGCCGTTTTTGCATTATCCCTAGGTATTTGTAGGTTTCGCCCTCGTCCAAGGTCTTCAGTAGTCTCCCGTCTTCGAGTTCGATGCCTGGTAAATCTTCTTTGCTATTCTTCTGTATTTTGCACTTATCGAGGCCGAATTCCATTCCTATGTCCTTGGAGAATGTCTCTGTTATACTGATGAGTTGTCGGAGTTGGGTGATTGTTGGCGCGTATAGCTTGATGTCATCTACGTACATGAGGTGGGAGACTTTATGTAGGTTTCTCTTGTCTTTCTTCAGCATGTATCCGTATTTACTTGTGTTCAGCATCCTTGACAAGGGGTTTAACGCCAAGCAGAACCACTGGGGGCTTAGTGCGTCTCCTTGAAAGATTCCGCGGCGGATGGGGATCTCGGCCGTTTCTATTTTACTGTCTGGCGTGTTTAGCTGTAACCGGGTTCTCCATTGTTTCATGCTGCTCTGTAGGAATCGGATGATTGAGGGATGCACTTTGTATATGCTGAGTATTTCAAGGAGCCACGAGTGCGGAACAGAGTCGAAAGCCTTCTTGTAGTCTATGTATGCGGTGTTGAGTTTTCGCTTTTGTTTTCTTGCTTGTTCCAGGATAACTGAGTCGATGGTAAGCTGCTCTTTACATCCCAGAGTCCCTTTCTGGCATCCCTTTTGTTCTTCCGTCATTAAGTTGTTGCTTTCGCTGTGCCGGCTTATTTTTTCAGAGATGCACCCCGTGAGTATCTTGTACAGGGTGTTAAGGCACGTAATGGGTCGGTATTTCGCTGGGTTACTGGTATCCTGGTCCTTCGGTAGGAGGTAAGTTATTCCCTTGCAGAGGAATTCAGGCATTTTGCTGGGGTCTTCAATTATCGCCGTAAGTTCCTTGGCTAATGGGCCATGGGCGCTGGTAAATTTCTTGTACCAGAAGTTGTGTATGCCGTCAATACCGGGTGCTTTCCAGTTGTGCGTACGTTGGATTACCTGCTGGAGTTCCTCTATCGTGATGCCCGTGTACTCCATCTCCTCTATTCCTCTCGTAGCCTCCATTTCTTGCTGAATCCAGGGGGCGCTTTTGTGCTGTACTTCATTGGACCATAGTGTCTTCCAGAAGGTCTCTATTTCTGCTGGCTTTGGGGCTTCGTACTTGTCTTTGTTCGCTGGGGTCTCTCGAAGCTTCCTGTAGAAGGCCTTCTGGTTTGCTTGGAATTGCATGTTCTGTTGTTTTTTGTTGGTATAGTCTTTGTATCTTCGGAGTCTTCTGGCGTATACACCCAGTTTTTGTTTGAGGGTATCCAGATATTCGCTGATGTGTTTATTGGGCTCTTCGTGTCTTGTATGAATCCTATTTCTCTTAAGGGCCATCTTCACTTTCCTCACTAATTTCTTACTACACAATTTGTATACACAATAATATTTTTTTTTACAGCCATCTCGAAACCGCCTTAATTTTCCAATCCTTTTACATGATTTTTTACTTATTTTATTTATATGCATGTTCTAATTTAATTCATTAGCTAGTGTTGATCCTAGGAACTTAATTTTTCAAAAAACCCTATTTCTTTTCCTTCGATTTCAATCTTCATATTTTCGACATCAGAATAAATTTTATTTTTATTCATAAATAGAATTTAGTTTTATTTACATTTACCTTCATCTGATTTATATTAAACCATTTTTCAAATTTTAAGACTTCTTCAGCAGATGTTTTTAATATTTTTTATTTGTTAGACAGATGTTTTTTAGATTTTTGTTTGTTATTACGATACTGGTGACCCTTGCAAATATTGTTTTTTTCTTCATTCTTTTAGGCACTGAATATATCATTGACAGAGTATTACAGTGGACTAATATTTGGTTCCTGTGAACCCCATATTTAATAATTTTTATGATTGTCCACCATCAATATAGATAAATTGTTTTCTATTTGTAAGGTAACCTTCTATAATATTACTTTTTTCCCCCTCTTATACCTTATTTTCTCTTTTCACAAGCAATGTATCCCCATTTATGATGTCGAAGGCTTTTCTAAGTTCAAATTAAAGGATCATTCAATAAATCATACATCGAAACGAATATACAGTAGAACCAGCCGAAAGTAATCATCTTTGGGACTGTATTTCAATGGTCAGCAGGTAGAGAGGGGTCACTATATACGACAGACTTTGGTATAGGAATGATTTAATCCAAGACGTGTAGCCAGGATGAAGGGGGCAACTGGGGCAAGGTAAGAGCATATGGGGCAAGTAGGGCCACGCCCCTTCTGGCCCCGGCTTGGCTACAGACTTGCTAAGTCCCTACCAGTTCTCTTGTATAAAATGTAGTCACTTTATCCAGATTGTCAATTTACCAGATTCCACTATATTCTTCACTGATAATGTATTACTGTTTGTGATATGCAAAAGGGTAGAAGTGGGGAGGAAAAGTTGTGTTTCATGTGAGCTACTTATTCAAAGTTAAAAAAAAAAAAAAGGAAAAAATTTCACACATTTTCGTTTCCACACACATCATTACTTGAATTGCTCTTTTAGCAGAAGCAATTTTCTTTGTCGTCCCACTTACTTAGCCTAAAAAAGAATGATTTTATAAATGTTCTCTTACTTACGGCGCAGCAAACGGCGTTGTTGTTGCCTCTTGTTTAAAGCTATTTTTGTAATTTTGCGGAATAACCCAATATCATTATGCACGTTAGTGGTGGTAAAGGAGTAAGTGCATAAATTCCCAGGCAAACGAAATCTGAAATTTCTTTTCACACGAGGATTTGATTTTCTACATTAACAAGTTTTAAACACAAAATTTGCCCCAAATTATTTTCAGTTTCTGCATTGGGCAGTTTCCGTCCTACGCAGGTTTGTTGAAATAGATCTGACATGGAATGGCGTTCTTTTTGCCGGGACCATAGGAGTTTACAGTCTAAGACCAGGCTTTTGGTTTAGATTGTTTTATTTTGTCAGTTGGTCACTACTTTTCCTTCACGTATCCGTTAATTTTATCAGCCCGTGATTCACCAGAAAAACTGCTTATTCAACGTATTGTTGGGAAGTTATAAAGTAGGTGGAAAAATATATTTGTAGACAACTTATGGAAAATGGAGGATATTTTACTGGAAATCGTCAAATTAGGGGGTTTTCGTAATAAAGTTTCATCCTGTATATTCTAAATATAAGTAAAATTTTCACTTATTCTCATTAAATCAGGGTTCTCGTTAAAACTAAGCTCGTTATAACCGAGTTCAAATACAACAATTAACTGAATTTTTAAGAGGAATAAGCCACGTCGGGATCCGGTTGGCGTTTTGCTTACTTGTGAGTTTACGGTGCAAGGTTAGATAAGGTCGCGCTTTACCGGGACCTATAGTTTTCTAAGGCACTCGAACCTCCGTTGCCAAGGGGACCATACCTCTGACTACTGTGTGCACAAAAAACAACAGTACGCGCCCTAAGCTATTAATGGAATCGAACCCGGGTTAAAGACCCGATAGGCGAGGGCGTTACCACTCTATTGTTCGCATGGTTGTTACACGGATCCTCACTAGAGTTGAGTTCTGGCTCATTTTTCGAGGTCAGCGCCCGAAGACTTGCAATCTGAACCCGCCCGAGCCCGCAATACATTGTGGAAATTTGAGCCCAAGCCTTCAAATATAACTTTAACTCCTTGACTTACGATTTAAATTTTAAAAAATTTGTTAAACTACACCACTTAATTTCCTCCGAAATTTCATATACACGTATTTCCACAATCTTCGAAAACGAATCACATAGTTGTATTCCTTGGAAAATTTCGATTCTGAAAAGCCAGTTTTCTGCTTGAGTTGGATCCATCTGTCGGGCCTGGGCTGAGCCAGTCCCATCTCTAATTCCCACTACCCCATCACTGGGATGATTGTCAATATGATCATTAGTATAAACATTGATGGAACTGTTTTACCTTTTACAGTGACAGTTCCATAGTTACAGCCATTAGAAATTAATTTTACTGTTCATACATAACCTAGCATGATGTTAGAAAACCTTACACAGTGACATATAAACACGTATAGCAAAATATTTCATGATGTACTTGCATCTACAGTTATAGGAGGAGAAAGAAGAAGAAAACTTGCATTAGTTGGTGTCAGTTTGTGCATAATGGCGTATAAGAACAATTAAGATTATGGCACACCGGAGCCAACAGTCTCCCAAGAAATTTGAATTGTTACTATGGGAAAAAAAACCGTAATACGAATTGGTAGAGCAAAATGCGAAGTACTGTTCTTACATCGGTATCGGATTTTAAAATTATGCTTTTACTCAATATGATAGGCAAACGCGTTACAACTATGCCACGTTAGGACTTCGTGTCGGGTTAGATCTGGCTGAGTTGAATACAGTACTCTCTATTTTATCTGCCTATGCTGACAAATGCTCACAATATGAGATCCCATTCATCAAAACCGTGCCCAATGTGTTAATGGCTCAATTTGTTCAGCCTTTAGATAAGGGCAACTTGAGTTAAAGGGACTCCAGTTTTGGCTGCATTTTTGTTTATTGGACATGCGATTTTGCTCGAGGGCAAGACGCCAAACGCTACTTGGAGATTCTTATGCCACGCCCTTCCTGCATGACTAACAAAACGGTCACTGCAATTGAACGTATGGAAAGTAGTATCGACGCCCTGAGGTCAACACAGAACCTTAACATTTTCGAAAGGCGTTTAAAAATTGTGCTGCAACAAGGTTTAAAGTACGCTGAAAATCACTGACATTGCAATGAAATTTTCTGTGTAAGGCCATATGGGTAAAAAACTGGCATAAATCCTCTGGTTTAAAAGTAACCAGAAAAGTAACCAGAAAGTAACCGATTTCCCCGTATGGCATTTAAATAGAACAGAACCTGATGTATCTAGCTAGAACCATAGCATAAGACACACCAACGATCAAGTCGTTGGTGTGTCTTATTTGAAGCTCATTTATTTGGAAGTATATGTGTTGCATCTAGGGGAGGACTGGGTACTTTCAAAGGGCGAATACCTTGGATTATCTGAGGACGCGAGTCCTATAGCTCATGAGGGCGGCACAGTCGGCCCCTGGTTGTATCATTGTGGGGATTTATTCACATGCCAGCTCCTTCAGATAACACAAAATTCAGGTGTTTCACAATAAATCCAAGCGTTATAGCCAAAAACACTGTCAGGGGTATGGAAGACGTTGTACGAGGCAACGGCTATATTTACAAAGTCAAAAAGTAGGATATTTATGCGAAATTGCAGTTTTTTGTATACAATTAAAAATTCATGTTACAGATTTTATTATGATAAAGATAGAAGACAAACCGAGTTATTCATTTTTTAAAGACCAACAACACTGCATTAAAAATATACATTTTTTTAAATGAGTAACGCAACATGTGAAATACACTTAAATTTCACGTTGGTCCACTAAAAAATCTCTAAATTTAGGGGCACGAAGTAAGATTTGGAAATAGTTCGTTAGTAAAAAAGGACCAAGCGTTTAAGAAAAAGCGCTGACTAGTCAAGAGGAAATTTCATTCTTTAAGACAGTGTTTCTTCCCTGATGATTAATCATGCTACCAACGTGACACTGAGGGTTCGACTGTGGCACTAAGTTTATTAAATCACTAAAAGGAACGTCATTTCTTCCAGATGGAATGATAAGTTTTCAGTTAACGATCAGATAAGTTGAAATGGAAATTGAATTTGAGGCAGAAGCTAATCTCGAATCTGATGAGCGTCCAGTCCCTAAATGCTGTCAATATATCTGACGTGCGATCTATTTTATCGTGATTTGATCACGAAATAGCCGAGTAATATCCACTAAATTAGGAGATATAACTAGCCACAGCACTGTCAGCTAGAGAGCACCGCTCTTCAGGTGTTTGACGTAGGCGTCTGCGGCGGCCCATCATCCAATGGGGGAAGAAAAAAATTTCCACACGTTTCGGAAGCCGCCTTTCATTTTGCCTCAGTTTTAAAATGGAATGAATTTACCCTGGATTCTTACACAGGGGATTAGAATGATGGATTCGATTTCTGAAAGTATGTGAAAGTGATTAACCTGCTGCCAGCGATAACCCACACACTCCTAAATTCACAAAGACGTTGCACCGATAATTGTAGAATCAAAGGAAGGAGATTGGGACAAAACATGATCGATTAGCTAAAGTAAGAGTACAAATGTCTTCAAGTCGACGTAGAGAGCTGACATATTAGTCAGCAGGAGGTATTCCATTTGGATATGAACGTATTTTCTAATTCCTTTTAGGACTACCCACAAAATGAAGATGAATCATAGGTTATTTATTCAAGAAGAGGTTTGCATGTCATCAAATGCATTAACAGCTCCTGAATCTCTAAAACATACTTTTAATGTATCGAATGAAGTTTTATTTCGATGTTAAACATAACTTAAAAATTAAAAAGTTCTGAAGAGTTTAAACTCATATCTGTTTAGTTGATGTACAAAATTTTGACATTAGTTGGCCTTCTGCACATAGAGGTGGAATACGCAATATTCTGACAAGAAAGCATAGTTTTCTATTTCATGTATATGCATTATAAAATATAGATGTGAAAAATAAAACACATTTATAACTAACGCATAAAAAGAGTAAATATAAATTTAATATTCACGGTATTTGGATCTTGAATTTGAATCACGAAATATTGTATATCGGGTTGAATAAAAATTTATTATTATCTCTTACAAGATATTATTACCCTTCGCAAGTTCAACACAATTGCCAAACTGGTCAAAACGATGTCATCGGGGCGGGTTTTTTGGAATTTTTTGGGAATAATTAAAGCGAATAATCATTTTGACACTCACGTTATGAGCTCAAACTCGAGCTGCTTTTTTAGAAGAAACAGAGCGATTGCCCTGCCCCAAGGTCGACTTCGGGATCCTTCATTAGGTCCGAAGTGCCTTAACAACTCGGCTATCAGGGCGGCGTAGAATTCGATGTACAACCGAACAAAAAATTAAATTCGCATATATTTATATTTTTTAATTATTCTTTAAACGTACGAAGAAGTTTATCCGAAACCCTGCATTTAGTGTGGTAAAACGTCTGCTTTTAATCAACACGAAACTGTTTTCTACCCAACATAAACTATGAAAACTATGGCTAACTTTTACTACTTTACTATTTTTTTTACTGCATAAAAATGCGATTTTACGCAGTGCCATTGCGCAAAAGGTTATTGATAATAAATTGTACTGTGGATATTGAACATATTGGATCAATGACGATTCAAATATCAACCAGCAAGTCCTACGAATAACAGCACCAAGATTTAAAGGAAAAGATTTCATTGGCATGAGATCGAAAGGCTTAAAATAATTAACGCTGTTTGCAGATGCTCCCTCCTGACTTATCAATATCTTTAATATATAATGAGAAAAAAAACAACCCACTTTCATGCAGAGATGAAGAACGTCATGCCCAATTGGATGCTGTCGTCCGGGTCTATGGACAGTCAGACATGCGCCGACAATTGGCATTACCTTTCTGTCACCAGACAACTTTCAGCGGCTCAGTAACGAATACAGAAAGATAGATGGCGAGCATCCGAAGTCTATGACATCTTTCCTATATGAGTTTTACACTCTGCAGCAAATAATTACAGACTACCATATGAAATCAACTCTTAATGATCTGACTAACACCTTGGAGTTTCATGAAATCCGGACCATTAATTTTAATAAGCATAGCCTGACAACTAGTTCCTCATGCCAAAGGTTTTCATTATTGCCATTTTCTTTTTTCAAGCGGCTGAATAAATGTGCGATTGAGATCTTTCTAATGAAAGAATGAAGCAAATGGGGCCCTAAGTCGGAAAGCATCAAAAGTTATCGCCCGATGTCGATGATTACTTTAGTCGTATTTAAATTTACTTTTCTGCATTCCGACAATTAATTCTGAGGTAAGAAAATCTCCATTCATCAGCGCAAATCCAACAACATTTCATACACGATGCAGGGAGGGAGAAAAAATTGCGCCGAATTAGACGTAAAATATTTCGAAATTTCTACACAAAAAACTAATTTGAGGAAAAACATTTCTTCTTGAAAATGTACGCAATTTGTTCATTGTCTCCATCGCAATTTAATTGAATTTTGTTGTCTCTTTGACAGTTCTGCCTTTTAAAACATTAAAAGGCATGGTAGGTGTCTTAAGACATATAAATACACGTTAGATGTCTTTTAAGACATTTAAAGACTTGGTAGATGCCTTTTAAAACTTTTAAAGACAGGGTAGATGTCTTTCAAGTCATCTAAAGACATGGTCGATGCCATTTAAGACATTTAGAGACATGATATTTTTAAGACATTAACAGACATGGTGGAATTTTGCGTAAAGAATATAACGAATATTTTAATAAAACACGTTATAAGCTTTGTTTCCGTTCGTAGGAATTTTACGGCGCAGGGACAGCAATGGTTATGCTGCATCGAGATCTGAAGCTTTCGAAGGAATCCGAACATCTTAGCAGCTTTTGCAGGGAACATTTATTCCTTTTACTCAGGGAATAAAAGCACGGACTAGGGACCTATAAGAAAAACCGATAAGCGTTCGTTGGGTACCTGCTGGACTTAACCCCTGATTCTGTCCCCTACAACCGATTTACAGGGAGTTTATTGAAACTAAAACCCATGATTCTGTCCCCTAAAAACCGGTTTACATGGAATTTACTGGAACTAAAACCCATAATTCTGTTCCCAGCAACCGGTTTACAGGGATTTTAGTGAAATAAATACATTGAAAAAAATTACTTCATATTAAAATAAAAACGGATTTTAGCATTAGCCAACTACAGATTTGATGCTCTTAATGCGACTGCTAAACAGTAGAATATTTTATTCATATTTCTATACTAATTTTGCCGTTCCTCACGTATGAATGCATATACTCGTATATACATCAATAAAGTCATACAAACACTATAAGTAGACTAAATATATCTGACGTGAGTAATGTCTGTAAATTCACTCTGAATGACATCCCAGAAAGCTTGATGTAACGTCTGAATGCAGATAAAAAACCGTAACTCCGAAACTACAAGTCCGACTGAAATGAGTTTGCTATCATTCTAACTGGTATATAGTCGTGTTCCCGCCAAAATATGAAGTTACCGCCTCGCATGCGCATCACGCGTGGAAAGGGTCTCGGCGTGAAAATGACATTTGGGGGCTTCCTTGGAAAATTCCAATGAGTACAGGTGATTACTCCGAGTAGCTTTGGCGCTGGTTTTAGTTTCAAACGATAGATCTCATATCTACGCGCTCCACGCGCAGTCCAAAATATTGAACCAGTTTTAGATGGTGAAAAATTAGAAGAAAAAAAAAAAAGAAAATTTGCACAGTGTCTGCCGAAACCCGCGGAAATGCCAAGAGGGAATAATAGAAGACGAAGCGTCGGAAATAGTTGACTATTATTTGCCAATTGTGCTAACCCTAAGAACTCTAATAATATTTTACAACCTTATATATGGAGAACGGGAGTATCGTTCTCGTTACTCGGTGGCCTAGCGGTTAAGGCATTCCAGTTCTAAATGGAGGGACCCTAATTGGACAAGACGATGTCCCCTTTTCTCCTATACTTTCAAAGCTCTAGTTCCAGCTCAAGCGAGGATGTCGGAGATTACTACCTATAAAAATCACCCTGCCCCTCAAAAACGTTCTGATGGGTTTGTGTGTTGATCATTTTTAGGCAATTGTGTTAGTACTGAGAAGAATAATAATACCTCACAACGATATATTATACGCCCGAGTAGATAATTCAACCTTTTTTATATCTCGTAGATTTTTACGGCGCAAGGAGAGCAAAGGTCATAACCACATCAGAACCTACACTTTTCTGAGACATCCTGCGCTACAAAGAATGCAAATCCTGTAGCGCAGTTTAGCAACAGACCTATGGCAGGCACAAAAACTATGCAAGACATAATTTCCATTTTCAGGGATAACACAATTGCCAAATAATGGTCAACACACAAAGCCATCGGGACGAGTTTTTTGTGAGTTTTTCGTGGAGCGATTTTATTGCAATTAATAAAGTTGACACACACATTTTTTTTAGCTCACACTAGAGCTTTTTTTGGTATAGGAAATAAAGAAATATTGTCCCCATCGTGGAGTCAAACCAGGATCCCTCCGTTGAGTACGGAGTGCCTTGCCGCTAACCCAACGAGGACAGGAACAACGCTCTCTCTGTCCCACAGGAAAAATTCGCCCCGGTGGCTTTGTGTGTTGACCATTATTTGGCAATTGTGTTATCCCTGAGAAGGGTAATAATATCTTACATCCTTATATACGGAGAAAGAGAGCGTTGTTCCTTTACTCGTTCATCTAACAGCCAAGGTGTTCTGAACTCAAAGGGGGTATCTTGGTTTGAATCCAGGATGGAGACTGCGTCTCTTTCCTCCTAAAACAACAAAAAAAAAAAGCTATAGTTTGACCTACATATACGTGGGTAGCAAAAATTGTATAATAAATTCCCCCACGAAAACTCATAAAAATCTCGCCCCGGTGGCTTTGTGTGTTGACCATTATTTGGCAATTGTGTTATCCCTGAGAAGGGTAATAATATCTTACATCCTTATGCATACGGAGAAAGAGAGCGTTGTTCCTGTCCTTGTTGCTCTAGTGGTCAAGGCATTCCGGGCTCGACGGAGGGACCCAGGACAGGGACGAAGTCTCTTTCTCCTATACTAAAAAACTCTATTATGATTTAAAAAAAAGTAGGCATAAACTTCATTAATTGTAACAAAAACTATATACGTTTAACGAAACCATCGGGAATCGAACCCTGGTTAATGTCATGCTAGGCGAATGCGTTACTCCTAGGCACACCACTCTAGAGCCTAAATATTCCTGAGCAGGGCCGGATTATTGCATAGACAAACAAGAGGAATGTCTAGCCCCCGCTTTTTTTTGTGGGGGGGGGGACCCGGCGAGCTGAAGACTACATGCTGTTTCAAAATCCTTACCAATCGGAGCTTATCACTAGGGCAGTAATTTTATCGCGGCACGAATATCCGCGAATTTTGCTAATAATTAAAAATATTCCTCATATGTGTTGCATGCAAATATGCCAACGCTACAGACTTCATTTTCAATCGGATATAGCGAGCATTTTCGTTAGTCTCAAGCTCCTTGTTATATACGGGTCCTATTGTAATTCCACGGATTTAATTTATAATACAAGGGGACCCTACAAAATTGCCTAGAGCATTATGAAACCTTAATCTGACCCTGTTCCTAAGGATCGGTTAGTCAACAAGCGTGAAGTTTTTTTTTATTTTTATTTATTTATTTTTTTGAGGGGGAGGTGCTACGACAACGACACCTTTAGGCGATCGAACACGGATTGATGGTAGTTTAGGCAAACATCTTACTCCCGCTTAGATTCTATAAACAATTGCTTCGTTTAAAAATAAAAACAAAAGTTTTGACAAATGATGCAGTCACGGTTAACAGGTTTTCACTTTCGAACTCAAGCAGATGAAATAATGAATTAACCAATCGTCACTTTGTTCTTCATTTGAGGTTGCAGCAATTCATTGTTCTCCTGGAGACAGTGCCGCTCGCTTGCTCGGCCGACGTTTCCAGATTATTTTTTATTTCTTGCGCACAAAACAACGACAATTATTCATTGCTATATTTATCAATCTGACGGCAGACAGGCAGCTTTTGCATCATGCTGGGAAATCTACAGTGCAGCAGTGCTACCTGAACCTATCTGCATCTTATGCGAAGGCCGTAAACGAAATAATGTTTATAGACATGGTCAGCCTTATTTAAAACATAATGGAACTTTTATTTTTTCCGCACAACAAATTTCTGAAAAATTCGCTGTTCTGACACAGTTTACCTGTTGCTTCATGTTTGCGTATAAGCTATACAAGTTTTCAGTAAAAGACCAATTATTTCTTGGAGCAATTTGGACAAATACTTTAATGGATGATTTTCGCTTTTTATTTTCGATATACTGAAAGATCACCTGTATATGGATGGACTGCAGTTACCTGGAACTTAACTTGTATTGCAGAAAAACCTTAAGGTGAAACTGAACTACGTCAATGCGATGACAGTGATTGTGCACGATGCTAAGATAGCGAAGGTCATACTGAGCAGGAATCTGTATTTTGAGGAATTCGAACTTCTGCTACACAGCGAACCCTACACCAGAATACTGTGGTCAGAAAAACCACACTCATTCTGTGATACCGAATTTTATCGTTTTCTTGTCGTTCCGCGTTTTATGAAGTCCAAAACGTAACTTGCCATATGAACCTTAAAGAAAACAAAGATGTCTTTAAGAAATCCCATGAAGCTATATATTTATATTGCACCATGGGCAAAACTTCCCATGCCATAAAAATTAGAGTTTGGCTTTTATATAGTATATACACTACTAGTATCCTTTATAGAGGACGGCTGTGGAGCGCACATGCACATATATACGTGCATTATTTTTTTTACCTTGCTAACATGAACATTGGCAGCTTGGGTAATAAATAGAGGGCATTATAGATAAAGAAGAAATAGTAAAGGCAAAAATTTTCAAAATTTATGGAAGTACAATACCGTAGGATGGTTCTAAAATTTAAGCCTATTGGAGAAATTCTGAAATTTTGTTTTCAAGTTAAATTGTGATTTCAACTTGATTAAAAAAATATGGGTATATACAGGGCCGCCCCGAGGGTTTTGGGCGCCCGGGGCAAAATTATTTACGGCGCCCGCTCACACGTATGTCCCTCTCCCAAATCTTCCAACTAAGCTTTTAATTATCGACTCAACATTGAAAAATTTTCACTTGGCACTTTTAAATGCTTACTTTTAGTAGGCATATGGCCATTGATTGTTGTTTCCAAGAAAACCAACCCATTTCAACAAATGCGGTATATTAACATAGTGTTGAACAAAGAAGAATTAAAGTATGGAAAAAACTAATAATGTGCAATGTTATTTGACTTCACAGCCAAATGCAATATGTTAAACATCTAAAGGAATCTTTCTGGCTTTGGCACTTGCAAAAGATTTTAAAATTTGTTTAAAGTCCAACTTTTTGGCTTCCTCGTTTGCAATTGCTAAAACTGCCAGAGCACTAACTAGGGAACTCTACCAACTGTCACTCACCAAATGCCACGATTTTTCGTATCTAGTAGGATGTGGTACAACAATCACTTAAAACGTTAAAATTTTTCTCTATCTCGGAATAGAACAGAAGATATGGTCATATGAATATAGAGTTTTTAACGTGCCAAGCTAAAGAGATCTCGCCAAGTTAAAACAAATCTCACCAAGTTGTTTAAATTAAACGCTTTGGGCGAACGTCCGAACGCCTGAGATCACGATAAAGAACAGAGATATTGACACTAGAATTTTCGTTTCGCAGTTATCGTGAATTATGCTTAATTTACTAAATGTTGACATACATTTTTTGAACTTAGTTAAAGCTAAATTTGGAGATCCAATTACAGCAAACAATTCAAAGTGAAATGAATGTAGGGATGGAACTTTTTGCAATTGCTAAAACAAGGTTACAGTCATCGGAATTTTATGTGGATTTTGAGTCTACGCTGGATTTTGATTTTGACGAAAGGGTTGCAAATAACGATTTTACAGAAAATTCATCAGAAAATAAGGAGCCCATCAGCTCAATTGCCAATAGTTATACTTTAGAATATATGGAAAAAGTTGTTAAGTTTACTTGGACAACGAAAGGACGATGTCACAAAATAGCAACAATATGTCGATACTTTTATAATTTAGATTTAAATTATAGACAAATATATAGAATGCGCAACTATATAGTAAATAATGGCAATAGATCGCAAAAGTAAAAAAGAAATAAGAAACGCAGTTTTTAATCGTTTTAAATCAGCACGATACAATGGCTTTTGTGTACATGATAAAGACACCCAAAAATGGTTTATTGCATGCGCAAAAGAAAAAAGCATAAATGACTTTAAAGTTTCAAATGGATTTATAAATTCATTTAAAAGAGAATTTAATATTTCTGGGCGAAAAATTACCAAACTCGTAACAAAAACTGATATCCAAAGTAAAGGTTTTTTTGAAAACCGAGCGGTTGAATTTGTCCTTCAAATAATGATGATATTGAAAGGACGCCAAATGGACGGGTTACAGCCAAATGCTGCTGATTTTACTAATATTCAAGATGTCATATCTTTTGATCTCTTCCGAGATAGAGAAAATTTTTAATGTTTTAGGCAATAGATTTACCATACCTTACTACATGCAAAAAATCGTGACAGTTGGTGAGTGACAGTTGGTGGAGTTCCCTAGTAAGTCTCTCTTCGGTCACGGTCGATCTGAGGTGAGTTTTTATAAGTTTTAGTTTGCTAAAACTTCGCTCAGTACTTGCAGCTGTGACAGGCATAGAATGCGCAATGCTATCCACAAGTTTGTAAACAGATCCTTTTGGTCGTTGGATTTTATTTTCTGCAGTACTGTGATAGGAAAGTATCTTAATCTCTGGCTCTCCCTCTCTCTCTTCCAATCCATACGGGGAAGCTTTAAATAGCTTATAGAGAACAATCTGGAAAGAAGGAATTCTATTGCTTTCTCGAAATTAGTAGAAGTTTGCAGAAGTTCATTTCACCTTGGACGAGTCTTTTCCCACGTCATTGGTCAGGGCTCGAGCCAGAAGGGCGGACGGGTAGGGAAGAGAGAGCGCGACAGCCGACTTTTAATAAATCATTAGCTCGTTGGAAATGACAGCAACCACGCTTCGCTACCGGAGGATGGAGGCGGAAGACAGAGGTTGTGGGGAGTACTGTTTCCAAGAGCGCGGTTCGCTAACCAATAAGCTACTTGCGATGTACTGTAAACAGACCCTTCATGTTCAAGTGTTCTATTCGATTGTTAATTCCACGGTATTGGAGTTACGAAATAATTGGTGAGCACTTATCCACTTTTTTTTTAAATAATTTTTTTCCGTGAAATAAATTTTATCCAATTTTGATACCCAATATTTTGCAGTGGCACCCTCCTCAGGCTACGGGGCCCGGGGCAGCCCTGGGTAT
Source organism: Dysdera silvatica (assembly GCA_006491805.2). NCBI lineage: Eukaryota > Metazoa > Arthropoda > Arachnida > Araneae > Dysderidae > Dysdera > Dysdera silvatica. Next base: position 46,281,598 of record QLNU02014176.1, on the reverse strand, counting down.
ATAACTAGAGACCGCCCTTAGATTAGACGGGTGGATGAAATAAGGAAACAGGTTGAGGCAACATGGAAATGAATTATTGAAAAATACACGTATATGGAAGGACAGAGACCTTTATCAAGCAATGGGCGGATAATGATTGAATATGATGATATATAAATTATTAACCACTACAAATGAGCAAATAGATGACAAACATGTGATGCAACTTCAAGTAAGAAAAATGTCGAAACCGAAATGAGGTATTTTTCGAAAGTTATTTATACCGCGATGAACTTTCTAAAAAGATTTTCATCGTTCTCGATTTTTTAATGGCAGTCATTTTCTTCTTTCTATCTTGTATATTTCTCTCGTGCGAATCCTCTTCTTCCATATCGAAATTGATCGCAACTGCACGCGAGGTTTCCATTTCGCGGGATGCAGTTTCATCAGCTCATTATTGAACACCAGTGAATTGCTAACTGCAACCGCATAATGCTATGGGTGAGCCGCATAACGCATGAATGTAACATGGTCATTATTGCGCATGAAGACACTTTTAGCTACCATTGGGCTTTGCTGTATACATTGTGCTTATAACATTATTTGCACGAAATATGTTATTATCGTAGATTTCTGCGAAACTGAAGAATCGCGAGGACAGCATAAAAAGTATTAATGAACGGTTATCAATCCGTCGTCAAAAAATGAATCGGAAATTAAAAGGCACATTCGAAAATTCATTGATAAAAAATAAGGAATCATTTACTACATTACAACGTGGTTGTTAAACATTTCGATATTTTTTTAGAACATGATAAAAATAAATATTCTGAAAGACTGAAAATGTATTAGAAATGATAAGCAATCTCTATATATGTCGGGGGAGGGGAAATTTCTATAATTAAAGCGACGGATAGATTATATAAATATTCATGAAGTATCTCCTTTCCATGGGCGCCCATATGGGGGGGGGAAGAGGTGGGCTCGAACCCCCCTTTCAAGCTAATCGTTCAAAAATTTTATTTACCCCATTCTGCTATGCATTTACTTTCAAAAGTTTTACAAGCACATTTTAAAATACGGTACTTTTTGGCTTATTGCTAATTCTCAAGCAGTATCAATTGTTTTTGTATCATTTTTGTATCTCATATATTCACTAAAATGTTTGACAGCCTTGAGAAGAGGGTAATAGGTAAAAAATTCTCAGCTCCCCCCCAGAAATATTCATATGGACGTCCATGCTCCTTTTTATTGGGAATAGAAATGTTTGCGAATTTTAAGGCGCCAGGACAGCAGGGTTCATACTGCGTCGAGACCTGCAATTTTCCGAGGAATCGAACCCTTTAAAGCCTAGGAAAACAACCCCCGAACCACAGTACTGTTGGTCGCAAATCGTTCTTTTATTTCGCACCCTTGGTCATCGAACCTGGAGTGAAGTCACATCAGGTGAACGCATTATCACTGCAGGGCCTAAATAGAAATATAGGATTAGTAAAAAGAGGACGATGATCTCAAGGTTTTGACCTCAATTTTAATATCAAATTATCGAATATCAACTCATAACATTCAACATATTTTCAAACATATTCCTCTATTTAATTTTATTTCGAAATCCACTTCTATTTCTTATCTCTTCTTCGCCTGTGACGTAAACGTCAATGAATAAAAATGTGGTTTTGTTAGACATGAAGTCGAACCGGACTTTATTAGACTGATTGGTTGGTTGTATTTTTATGGCGCAAGGACAGCAAGGGTCATTATTCGCCAGGGACTCTATTAGAATACGTGATTTTAAAATAAGGTCATTTTCCCAAGCCTCTGGGTCATCGAAAGGTTATAACCTTTGACCAAATCTCCAGTAACCTTGATATAGTGCTTTGTCCTCATATCTCGGCGAATCAAATGTTTTATTTCACGTAATATTTATTTTATGCTTAAAATTAATGATAATTGCATTTGAAAAGCTGTTAAAGCAATTGTAATAAGTGTAATTTTAATTAATGATTTATGAAATAACTGGTAAGTATAATTTTAATTAATGGTTTATGAAATAACTGGTAAGTATAATTT
>QLNU02014176.1:46265594-46279449 GCA_006491805.2 Dysdera silvatica | reverse complement strand
GCAGGAACACATAGAAGTTGAAGCTCAAATCCCCCCCTTTGAATTGAGCACGTGCAGTTTATTTGACAACAGGACTTCTGTTTGTGGAAATGCACCAAGTGTTGCTTAAAAACTGAAATGCAGAAAATGTTTCGCTAAAACGTCTTCCGTATCGAGATAACCTCAGAGAGTGGAGGTTCAGACAAAATAGAGAGAAAACGTCCAAGTACACAGCAAGCAACTAAACGTATGAAATTGACGGGTGCAACAAATGGGATGTTGAAACTGAAAAGCAAAACAGACTAGACCCTCCTGTCTGCTGTAACCGGCGTGACTTGTTTCCAAATTACGACTCGTTTAACTGTCCATCAGATCCTGATCCAACTGATCTTAGAGCAACCGAAACCTCGTCTTCAGAAAGGGAATATATCCAAGCAGATGAGGCGTTGTCATTCCGGAATTTGGACAATTTGAATATGTCGATATCTCGAAATCATAGAACACAAGTGCAATTTGATGCCACACCCTTGTGGCATTTGCATTCGAAGTGTTCCCAATGGAAGAAAAAGGAAAGAATAGGAAGGAAAAAAAAAAATCAGGAAAGGAGTTTAAACAGAAGAAAACTACGACAAAATTCGTAACCTCTGGAACCAATATCCCGAATTAATTATTTTTAATTATATTATTCGCAACAGTATATTATAATCTGCTGCACTAACGTGTGTTCCTGAATTAAATTATAATACGGTCAACTCCAGATTTTCCGTATTCGTATGTGATCCGACTATTGGGATAATGAGAAATTAGTAATAGAAACAAACCCGGCGCGATCATATAGACGAACAGGGCGGCATCACGACAGATTTTTTTAATGCACTTATTACTGTACGATGATTGAGATGAACTTGACAATAAACAAAATCAACTGAATTAATTATTTTCGGTTAAATGCCTTTACCAATATTTATCCTTCTATATACATCTTTCTCTTTCCTTGTTTCCTTCCATTTTTTTTTCTGTACATTCAACTTCTTGCTTTTTTTACATTAACAAATTTTCCTCTAACCAATTTGCATAAATCTGAATAACAGTTTCCCATTACCGCTACACCTTTCAGGTGCGAGGAGTAACGCTGCCGCATTAGAGGCTTGGAAGGCGCTCTTTTATTTTTGATATCTTCGTGAATTATTACAAGGCATTAAGAATTACAATTTTCTCATTCAACAGCAAAACATTTTTTTTTGATCATTTATTTGTTTGTTATCAGATAAGCTGAGATTATCAGGCTTTCATTTAAACTATTAAAGAGAGAGCGGAATATGCTATATTTTTTCACTTTTCGATTCTTACAAGGTGGACTGGGGGTGTAATTTTTTTTTTTTTACGGGACGGGAGCGCACATATTCTCCTAGGGCGGCAAATTTGCTTGCGCCGGCCCTAAATGGAAAGCGTAGAACTATATGCGCACATCGGGCTTGAGACAGCACTCCACAATAATTTAAAATAAATTGCAACTTTATGCACATAAATCTGCTTGTCCCCCAATAATTTTGAAAATTCTGTGCAATATTTCTCAATAATTTAAGCATTAAGACTTACTCACATTAAGAAAAACTACTCTTTATTACTACAGATATACGTAAGTTATATAGAAAAATCTGAAGATGTAGAACGAAAAATATTTTTAGCTTTTTTTGGGGGAAATAACCTTTGTCAAAGTTTGGTGGGAAAGGCCACCCACGCAGCGATAGGAAGAATTTTCCATAATAGTCTCTGATGTTTGAAGGCCCGCAGTCTATTACATTGTATGTGAATATGTAGCTAATCGTCTGTCAGTGGGTTAAATGCGATTTGCCACACTTTTAGGCTTCACGGTGTTTCTTAAATCGAATGACTGAAAGCCTTGAAATTAAGTCAAGGATTCAGTTTTTATGCATAGTCTTGACTCTGAAGCTCAAGAAATATTCTAACAGGTAGTCTCGTAGTATTCGCAATCACGCTTGCTTTTTCCAATTTCTGTAATTTGTTAAACGCTATTTTTGGGCGCTTATAGTCGGTATTTGACTGTAAATTATTAGGGAATGGATCTCAGAATTATTGAATATTATAATAATTGCCTAAAAAAAAGAGATTCCCTCCACCCATACTTTTCAAAAATTTTGTTAAAGTTATCCCATCCGATATTCGTACTTCAAAATATATTGCCATTCATTCATTCATTCATTCATTGCTTGTTTTATTCATTATTTCATTCATTGTTTGTTTCATTCATAGTTTCATATTGCCGGTAAGATACAAGCTGCAAACAAATCTGAATCGGCCAACAATAGAAATCAATACTCACCCGTATGTACCAACTACTGACTATAATACAAGGTGCCCACGAAAAAGGATCATTGATTTCAAATAGTTACAAAATAAAAAGTTATTTTAATATTATAAAATTTTAGTGGCAACAGATACACAAAAATTAAACATTTTCTTTTATTTTGTAAAACATTTCTTACATTCCTGTAAAATCTACAAAGTGGTGCTTTTCAAGATGGCGTTCACCCCACAACAATGCAGCTGGTACGTTTTGGGATTTGCTAAAACAAAGTGCTGTGAATGTTCAGCGCGCTTTCAAATGCAAATACAATGTGCGTTCACTTACTAATAAGTCGATTTTGAAGTGGTACGCAAACTTTAGAGGTAAGAGACGTATCTGTGATCAGAGAAAGAGATATTCTTGCTGTCCATCCGTCTCTGAGGAAGTTGTTGATCTCGTAAAGGAAGCCCTTTTGCATAGCCCAAAAAAGTCCACGTGCACAGCTAGCGGGTACATAAAAGTCAGAGTGTACCTCCCTCCACTACCCACGACCCTGAATGCTCAGAAGGAACACATCACCGCAGCTGCAAACTCGTTAATGGCAGATTTGCTGCAGACAGTGTGGAAGGAGCTGGATTATCACATTGACATCTCTTATGGTAGGGATATATATCGAGTGTTTGTAACCAACAAAAATATGTGTTATTTTTGTGAAGCTGTTGCCACTAAATTTTTTTAAAATATTCCAAGAACATTTTATTTTATAACTACTTGAAATCAAGGACCCATTTTGTGGGCACCCTGTATAATGATACTAGAGTGTAGTAAAAATGTGTAGAATTCTGATAATTAAATAAATACACGTAAACGATGATATTCTCATTTACTTTTTTGTCGGTTTTTTATATTATGTTTTAATGGCAAACTGGTTTTAACGAGGAACAGGAAAAGTGCCGATTCCTTCATCGCTCGTTGTAAGAGGATACAACTATTATGTTCAGATCATTGAGAAAGGCAAAATTGTGTGCAATGTCATTGCGTAGGTCTAATTTCAGCACATAAAATTTAGCTATCATAAAAAAATGCATTCAACAGAAAGCGCGTAATTAGGAGCAAAAAAAAAAACTATCGGAAAAGAATCTTTTAATCCTTATTGCTAATTGGAGTTTTTGAGGAGGAAAAGGACGCCGAACGTCCTTTTCAAAAGCTGGATGCCAGTTACTTTTTTCGTGACCCAGTCTTAAGATGGAGTCACGCACAACGCATTACGTACGTAATCACGACTGTGACTTCTTCCCTCACTTTTTATTGCTTTTCATCTGGAAAATGAAATACCACGAAATCCGTGAACTTGCAAATCAGATAACGGTAATGATTTCACATTGAGATTTTCATCTTGTCACTCTCAGTCCAACTTTTTAACATAAATATAGCAATAATCAAACGAAAAGGCTTCAAGGAGTAAACGAAACACACCTATAAGATTTATTTGTTTGCGAACGTCCATTGAGAAGGTGAGTAGGGTTCAAAGTTCCCCAACTTGAAAATATAAATATAAATTGGATTAATATAGAACAGGTCAGGAAGCTAATATTGCACAAAGACAGCTTTCTTTAACTTGCATGTTGTTATTTTATCACTGCTTTGCGTTTTGTGTACTGTTATTTTGTGTTATTTTTAGTACTGTTTTGTATTTCGACTTGTGTTATTTCTTCATTACTGTTTTGTATGTTGCGTGTTGTTTTCTTTTCGTGAATTTCAAAGCGAGAGTTTTCTTTTCATGAATTTCAAAGAGTTTTCTTTTCGTGAATTTCAAGGCGAGAGTTTTCTTTTCGTGAATTTCAAGGCGAGAGTTTTCTTTTCGTGAATTTCAAGGCGAGAGTTTTCTTTTCGTGAATTTCAAGGCGAGAGTTATCTTCAGCCGAGTTCCAACAGAAATCTGTTGTATATATACTTTGTTTTTTGTCTAACGCTGAGGAAAAACCTATGGGTAAATTGAGGGTAACGTTGGTGAAGCTTAAAGCTGCATGCACGAAGGTGAAATATAGGTATTCCTTGATTTGCAGCAGTTCACTTTAAGCCGACTTTGAAACAAGTTGTCAAAATGTGAAAAGAAAATATATTTCAATCAGCAACGTAGTTTTCAAGATTATTTGGGGGGAAAAGCACATATTATATACATTTATGTACTGTCATCTCCGAAGTGACTACGTAATGCGCTCCGTAAACCTTTACTTAACTTGAATTTTATGTAAGTCGAATTTATAAATTGCTTAAATGTAACTTCGTAGGAAACTGCAATATTTATTATTATTATGTTCTTTATACGACATTGTATTACACAGCATCAAGGAGATAAGCACTATCCTCTTGACTTGGAGCTTTTGATTCAGTTCAAGTCCCACTCAGAAACCTGGGAACTACATATGTGTCGTTTTGACATGTAAACCGTGTACAGTAAGGCGGTTTTTGGTAAGTCTGCTGTCGTGATGTCAATAATGTTTAGTTTTTCTAAGATATTATTTAAGTTAGGTGTGATGGACCCCAGTGTTACAATTGGGATGACTTACCTTTTTTCCGCGAGTCCATGAAGTTCTATTGCAAGATCACGATATTTAGATATTTTTTTTTTAAATTCCTTTTCTTTAATCCTGCTGTTACCCGGTATTGCAATATGAATGATAAACATCTGTTTTCCCTTCACCTGTGTTATGTTTGGTGCTCTAAATGCCTGTCTATTTGTAGACCAAAAGTCCCAAAGGATCTCTGCTTCATGTTCCCAGTAGTTATTGGTTACTAGGATCTAATAATTTCTGCAGATGTTCCAGTGAATCATGGAAGCTACTTTGTCGTGTCTTTTTCTGAAGTCTGACTGGGTTATTTTACTACAGCCACATATTAAGGTGGTCGACTCTGTCATCTTTTACTTTACATACAATTGTTCACAAAAGTATTCGGCCACCTAGCGTTTCTTATAATTTTGAATACTTAAAAGTATTAAATGTAGTCAATAACCAAAAAATCTTTTTATGTGACATTTAATACTCATTCTCTAACATCATATTCAAAAACAAAAATAAGCAGATAAAATTTACTCGAATATAGTGATAAATATAAATGTACATTACCCATTCACCGTGAATCCCCCAGGCCGTTATACAGTCCCCTTCGTATTTGGCAGTAGCACAGAGATTACGTCTATCAAACTCTGATTCGGGCTTCCTGAACACAATTTTACTCTTGCCTGTGTTGACTATCATAAACATCGATCCATCACTAAAAGTCAGTTTTCTAGAAATTTTGATCATTATTGACGATTTTTTTTTCTTTTTTGCGAAATCCAGTTTTTTTTTTCTATTTGCCTTACTAACAAAAAGCTTCTTCCGACAAGTCGTTCATGATATACTGTACATTATTTTGCAGCGTTTCATGAACTATTTTAAAGCCTAGATTTTTTTTCAGAAACTGATTTAACTGTAGAACAAATTTCTCGGACCGTTTCAGCATCATTTACTTTGGCATATCGGATAAGTTTTCTCTTTACATAAGCTAGAATTTTTAACCGTCCAGTATGGTGATCTCGTAACTATATCTATAGTGCATACCCATATAGTGTCAGGTATACGATAAAATTGTTTAGTCAAAATTATTAATCATTTTCCAGCTTAGTTGTGTATCCATGTAACGTAGGTATGGGCACACAAAGAAAAAAGGTCCAGACATCATTTACGATCTTTGGCGCCGATTCGTACAAATATTAAACAAAGGAAGGATACTAAAATGTCAAATTTTATGGGGGGGCCATATTTTCCCAGGTTGTAAAGTTCAGGGGAGGAGTTATCAAGAAACCGCATGTCGCCCCTCGAGAAAGCGAGCCTATCTATTCGGAGTTTATTAGGTTTCACTGTTGGCATCTTTTTAATACGCTTTGCATTGTTGAACCTGGAATTCCAGTCACTTCCTTAATATCTCTTCGAGAAAAATTCTAATTGTCTAATTTAATAATAATTTATTTCATCTAAACAAAGCTCTCGTGTTTTCGCCATTTTAAAGCTCGATTTAATGGGTTTTTTTTCAATCTAGACGAGGTGTTTTTATTGACTTTGTGTAAAACATCATCTGGCTTCAAAGTTACGACTGCAATTTGCATATAGAGTAGTATACGGAAAAAGTATGGCAAAGAAATACGGAAGGTGGACAAATACTTTTGTGTGACTCATTTAGTGCATTGTTTTGTTTAAGGTCACTATATTCGAGTATTTTTTCTTTATTTTTACATGCAGTGTTAGAGAACGAACATAAGATGTCGCATAAAAAGAATTTTTGGTTATTGACTAGATTTAGTATTTTTAAGCATATAAAATTATGAAAAACGTTAGGTGGCCGATCGACTGGTGGTGACCAACTGGAGTCTGCCTTTAGTGTTCTTGTTATGCTTTTGGATTTTCGATGTCATCACATTCGTTTACAGTGCCTGTTCTTGTGCAGCAAAGATAAGGCATCTGGTTTCTTTTTTAAAATTCCCAATTGAAGCCATCTCCTGTTACGCTGCCTATATCGACTTTTTCCTCAATTTCTCAAATATTAGCCCCAAGGGGGGTGTTTTTCTAATTTGTGTGGCATTTTTGAAGTTCGTTTAATTTGAAGAGATTTTTTTATCTGGTACCTTTATTAGATTTCTTGAAGCCACTTCCATTAAAAGCTTTTCATTACTTCTATTTAAATGTTCATTCAGGTCTCTCTTTTCTCTTCAACAGTTTGTTTTATTTATAAGAGGCTTTTTCCTTCTCCTTTCCTCGGTAGGTATAGTCTGTCTAAGTTACTCCTTTAATGTAAAGCGTGATTTATGGTAATCTGCGTGTTTTTCGGTCCAAATTACCCAAATCCACTGTTGTCTAATCAAAAATTCCTGCCGTCCATCTTAATACTGGTATAGCCCAACTGTTTATGGGTCTATAATAGCTATAGTCTATATAATAGTCTATAATAACTAAGCCCATGATTTCAATATTATTTACAACGCATTATACAGTTTCTTACACTGCTTATACCAAATCAAAACCCTCATATCTCTGATTTTGACTTTACCTACGTTTTATTAACGTGTATTTATCTTAACAAGATCAATCAACCGGTAATTGAATGTGTAAAACGTAAGTTTTTACGTATATATCTACTCTCATGCAACTACATTCTCAGCACTTCAGTATACCAAGAGACAAATTTAATCTACGTAGAGGTTCCCCTGAGTTATATTCTTTAAACAATTTTCCCACAGGTCAGCGTTGTAGCCGAATGAAACTATCGTGTAATGATAGCAATGTATACAGGGGCGGACTGGGCCGCCGGCCCCTCATGGACTATTGGACTCGCGCCTTCGAATGGACAAGAAGTCGCGCCCTCCGAAAATCCAAAGTATACGCCTTTTGAGAGGACCCAGTCCGTTCATCATACGAAAATACATTCTTAATTAGAAATTTCCTTAGAGAACTAACGCCACTTTATTACGCCATTGCTACTGTAAATGTATAAAATGCGTTTCTAAAGTTCCTTCCATCATATTTATATTAATTCAGAGTTTTGAATGTAACGTCATTATATTACTCGCTAAGGTTTGGGTGTCTAGAAAGCATGTATGCATCGATTTACGTTATAGTTTCCATTTTGATTACGCAGGTTCGCTAGAAAATACTTCTACGGGTAAGTAATCGAGCGTTAGCAGCCACTTGTTACAATTATATCTGTTGCAATTAAACATATAATAATATAAATTTTATAAGCATATTAAAAACGAGACTTATTTATTCGGTATGAGGTATCAACTACTTGATGATATCAATCTCATTAAATCCCGCTCTTTGTGCCTTTTTCATGGAATTTCTTGTCCATACTCTAAGTGCGGTTGACAATGAGACCATTACATAGCTTATTTAATGGACGGAACTAAGGTCTCTTAAATAGAAGACCATATGAAAGAGAAAGAACGCTTTTTTTTATCGGAAACTTCAATGTTATGTACTTAAAGCCGGTGGTTAAGCAAAACCTGGACATTTTCAGGAAAATTCAGCTACAGCTAAACGAAAATTTTACTGCACTAAGTAAGGTGTAGATTTTCTTTGAAATATCCATCCATTCATATTGAGACGCATTTTTCTATTTTTTTTTATAAAGGTTATATGTGCGAATGTAACATCGAAGCGATCGAAGCGCTATATTCCGATTTTTTTTGCATTTCTGAGAAATTCTAACCATAAATTTGTAAAATAAAACGGTTAAATATAGTACTGAACTTCGCGGCGAAACTTATTCCTTCCTCAGATATAAGAATATTTAGCGTATATTTAAAATTTTAGTATCTAAAATGTACGTCCTTTGGTAACTTTTTCTGCAGAATCACCAAACAACTATTTTGTGGCATTATTCGAGAGTTGTGCAAAGGTCATGATTTTATTGGATAGTTCACAGACTAAAAGAAGTTTTACTTTATTGCCTACTTAAGCGGTTTTGACAAAAACCTTACATTGTATGTAAAAGTCGTTTAACCTTGTTTTACGGAGATCTTTCTTTCTTAACTCTGGTTCACATTTACGACGCAAAGGTGTAATTGACTGTAAAGATGTCATACTTTTCAGGTCAAAATGAAACATGATCTACCACAAGCAGAACGAAGTGATTGTCAATAAAAAAAACAGTGTTTACGACTATTTCCGGACGTAATTTCATTCAAACAAGCCATAATTGTTAACCTTTCAACCTCTGCAAATGAGGACAAAATGAAGAAATGGTAGTGCTACTGAAACGCGGGAAATTAATTTGATTTGATTTAAATAATGACCAAATTTTCTACCTGCTATCAGCGACCAGTAATATTTCAAGGCGTCCTTTTATCTTTAGGATCTCACGCTAATGATATCCAGATAACTTGTTATTCACAAGTACCGTTATCTTTATCCGAAGATGTACCGTTATCTTTATCCGAAGATGTACCGTTATCTTTATCCGAAGATGTGCAGTATCATGTGTCCCCTCTCGTGTACCTTTGAGGAAAACTAAATTAGGTAAAAAAAGTCAGAGTTGGGCAAATGTATTCCTATGCCTTGTAGCGGCTTGTCCACACATACTGCAAAGCGGCTAAAAAATATAATTTTATTTATTCGCCGCAGTTATATTCCCTCCCCCACCCCTTATATCACTCCTTAGCGCCTCCGAGATTATCAACCAGGAAGCTGCCATGTTAGCCGCATCTTAATCCAGCAGCGAGCATCAGGTTATGACGACCTGTTTTCAAAGCCATGAAAGACATATTTATTTCTAAGAGCAATCTTTTTTTACTCCTTATAAACTGTTATTTATTCACTTTTCACTCCTTGTGAACTACTCAGTGGCGGGTTTGGGAAATCGCCGGCCCTAAACACAGGCTGTATAGACAGCCTCCTCTTCCCTTACAAAGGAAGGAAGACTTCCTTGGGAAGGAAGACTTCCTTGGAAAGGAAGGGTGAAAAATCACGCGTATCGTGTATTCTGAACTTTTTATACATGAAGGGGCTTTTTTACATGATTATTCAAACTAATAATTTTAATAATATATAGCCTATACAGGGTCTATATAGCCTGTCCTCATTCGTCTAGCGGTCCAAGACACTCCGGGCTAAACGGAGGGACCCTGGTTCGAATCCAGGATGGGGAAAGCGTCTCTTTTTCTCCAAAATTACACAAGCTCTAGTTTGAGCTGTAATTAAAACGTGGGTGGCAAAAATTATTGTACTATACAGGGTGTATACAAAATGGCGGAAAAAGTTCACTACACGATTCCTTGTGAAAAAAGGAATAAAAAATGTCCAGTGTAATTTTTGCTTAAAATCAATATTTAATAAGATAATTAAGGCCAAAGATGAACGAATCACGCTCCAGACACGCCCATCATTAGAAAAGCAAACCAAAGAAATTCTTGGAGAGGCATGGCTAAGCACAAGCTTTCTAATTCGTTAAGTTCAAACCTGAAAATTTAGTTGCGTGTCCAAATACGTCATTGGAATTCCGAAGTATGGCAACCTAGTGAAAGTTTTTTCATCACCAAAGAAAGCCAATTGAATACCAATCTTTTTCTGAATCTGGTAACTTTATAAAAAATGTATCTTTTGGCATAGGCAGAGTTCAAGTATTACGTAAGCAACTTTGCGGGAGTGGGTGGCTTTTGTGCTTATTTTCCTATGTTAGCCAATATTAATTCTTGCTTACCAATGGGGGTGGTGTTGAAAATGGCCAAAATATTGCTTACGTAATACTTGAATTCTCCCATAGCCGCTACCATGGGGTTGGGGGGGGGGTAATTTCTTTATGAAAAGTGATCCAAAGTACGGCAATAAGGAAGGGGAATAGCCATTTTGAAGCCATCTGCCCCTTTTCCCGGCATTTAATCCTGTTGTTTTTGTATTCATATATCATACGACAGCATTGGCGTACTGATTACCCCCGTAGTGGCGAAAGCCCGTTAGGCAAAGGTCCCAGTTCGTCATTGTTCATTTTCCACAAAACTTATACTTTTTTCCCTTAAAGTACTTACTATATTATTTTACAATTAATAAGGCAAAAAATTAATCGTATGAAATTTTCTTTAAAAATGAAATAAAAATCATCAGTTTCCAAATAGAAGGAAATAGCCTATGGCAAACTCAGAAGCAGCATGAACCCACTCCAAATGGGGAGGAGGTCATTAACAACTCGGTACTGCCAATGAACTTGGTAAACCAAATGACTTTCAATTTTAGTTCTGTTTCAAATATTGGAATATGTGCTCGTCGCTAGCAGTTGGGGGATTATGTATTTCAGGGGGCCTAGGCGCGGGTCTAGAGTTCACTTTACTATACCGTGGATAGCAAATACGTCGCAAGCCTGCCAGACGGGCACAGGACGGAATGTCCCTGGGACACGACTGCTTATAAAATAAGAGAAAAATACTATTAATTATAATTTTTTCCCACAACAAAGAAGAAAAAAGGTTGAACCTAGTGGCAAACTGCACAATTCGATCCGTATACTTCCCATGCGTGGTATGAGTGGTTTTGCACGAGAAATCGCCAAATCTAGTGTCTGCTATTAATTATGACGTAAATGAACTAACTTTTGGGTGGAGTTCCAACCCCTTGAATTTCAAGTAACACGTGACCTAAGCAAGTTTTTAAAAACCAGTGAAATCGTCGCTTCTTCTCTCTCTTCGCAGAAGGGCCGTACCTGCGCGAACACGTGTCATTGCACTAAAGCGATGCTAAATGGGTTGGCTTTGCCTTATTATTGGTTCAACTATGATTTGAAATAACTTATTAAATATTGATTTTAAGCAAAAATTGCACTGGACATTTTTTATTCCTTTTTTCACAAGGAATCGTGTAGTGAACTTCTTTTCCGCCATTTTGTATACACCCTATATATAAATTACATTACAACTGAATTTATTGTTGGATTCTCATCAACCACCTCCAACAAGTCTTTTCTAGGCATATGCATTATGTGCTTACTTAAAAACTCACTCAGCATTGGGAATAATACTATTTGTTTAAATAGCGTATTAAAAAATGTCATTCTGCTCAGGTCTGATGCGTTTTGACACCCATCAGCACTTTTTTCCAGGGGCAGATGAATGTATATCATACATGGTCTTAGTTGTTTAGTGTTTGGAGTAACGTACACACCACAGTTGTGTCAAAACGTTCATTGAATGAATGAACAAACGATTGATTTTGCCCATCTAATATAAACGGACAGACACTTTCAGGAATTCGAACGGTGAAAGATTTGGAATATCGCTAAGATAGACATCTGGTCGTATTGCAAGTTCAGCGACATTTTTGAAATTTCCCTTTTAGACGACTTTGCAAGTGTTTCTGTGACAAAATTAATAGGACCATTGTGTAACTAAGAGGCAACAGCACCCCTCCCCTCACCTTGAAAATCGTAAGTTAAAAATGAATGATACACCATACTGAAAATTGTGTTGAGGCTACTGCTTCTCTTCCTTGGTTTGTTTGTTTGGATTTTTATGGCGCAAGAGCATCTGGGCTTTACCGACAAACATGAGTGATGAATAAAGACTGTTCATAAACACAGTATCGAACATGCAAAAATGAAATCGACAATAATGAAAGTAATACTTAATATTAAGTCAATTTACAACACTTAACTGCAGAGGGGAAAATATTTTCTAAAGTTCATAATGTGAACTATCTCTAACCTAATATCGGCTTGTAAAATACTTTACACAATTTTTTTTTATTGAACTCGAAGTGACATGATAAATTAGGGCTTTGATCATAATCTGGTGTTGAACTAAGTGGAGTGTACTTACTTGTTCTCTGGGACTATTTGGGGACTGTCCCGTTTTGGAGTCATACGACGCTCTGTGAAATGGCATGAATCGATGTCCTTGACACAATTTGTCATAAGTTTCATCACACTTGTCGATCGAAATTCTGTGCATCTCAATTGGACAACCAGCTTCGCTTGCCATCAGGATTTCCGATGTCACTGCCTGGCCTGAAAAAAAAAACGACCATTAGGCACATTTCAATATAAAATACAGTTTCTTCTTGAATCCTTCGTGATCTTTGAACCACTCAATTCTCTTTGAACCATTTATGCCATCATGTAGTAATTATGCAGTACAGCAAGGCCGTGGCGAGAATTTAATTTCGGGGGGGCGACCGGTCCCTAAGATCTCCCTTCTGGATACGGGCATACAATACACAGATCCCGCGTAAGGAAGGGCGTGCATTCTTTGTGAATGGAGCTTTTACCCGGTTATTATAACGTTATGTTACATAACATTAATAGAGCGTACGCGCTTGTTTTCTTCGTGTTTTATGGCACAAGGACATAAGGTCATGCCAAGCTAATATTTGCTGCTTTTCCAGAAATTCAAATCTCCGTGATCACGAGAATCGAACTCCAGATCAACAGGAGAAACAACAAACGTTTTATACCAGCGGGATACAAATCTAAGTTTGCTGGAAAGAGTTCATTCGATATGTGAACACAGGACCTAGAGTATATATGAAGTGTTCCCATGGGCTGAATAGATTTTTACTTAACATATCAACTAACACATAAATAATATACATTAGTAATAGTTAATAATAATAACATACATATAAACAACATACTAACAGCCGCGCGAAAACTTTAAAATGTCATTTGGAGCTGACACTTCTTTTTTTAAACAATAACACTTCAATACTGCTGCAGCAATACAATACAATCGCATTACAATTAATCATCAGCATATAGTGAAGTACTGAGTGTATTAAAAACCATTGAAATGCACACGTTCAAATACAAAGAAGGAGGTTGATCGTTTACAAAGATGAACTTTGAAATAAGATGCACTATTGTCTCATTTCAAAGTCATCTCCGCACGATACATCATTCTAACTAGGCTAGTTAACGAAGCCCCACCGCGTTCTAACTTCTGATTGGAATCAGTTTCGCTTCTTATTCAATTTAAAGAACAAATACATCTTCGTCAAATTAGTCCTAGTTGAAGTGGCAAGGCTTGGCGGCCCACTGAGGTTGAAC
>QLNU02014176.1:46244859-46256184 GCA_006491805.2 Dysdera silvatica | reverse complement strand
TAGTACTTTTGCTGTGGTAGTGCTTTTGCAACAGAAAAGAGTTCGGACAGTTTCAGAAGCAAGGGTGGGCGGTTCTTTTCACAAATTGTAAGTTGTGGGGTGCGAAACACACCGCACACTTGCTCGCGGGTTAAAGACCATACTGCGCCGAGACCTACTGTTTTCCGAGGAATCCGAACCTCTTAAGGCTAAGAGAATTAAACCCCGAACTACGGTGAACAGAAAAACCGATACTCGTTCCCACCATTGTTAGTCGAACACTGATTAATGACACGATAGACGTATGTGTTACCACAGTAGGACAGTGGACCTACATTTTCCCAAGGAGTCCGCAACACTTACGTCTAAGGAACCAATCTGTGAACGGTAGCGAACAGATTGTAAGCTGTTTTTTTGCTTTGTGTTTTGGTAACGTTGGAAGTCAAACTCTGATCAACGCTAGCTGACTGCGTTACCAGATGTAATGCAGTCACCTAGCGTCGTGGTAACTTGCCACCGCAGAGACAGGGACTCTGTTCACTGAACTCAAAGACAACCTTTTTAACCAATGGACTACAAGCGGCAAATGGTTTTCTCACCCTGAAGAATAGGGACGGACCGGATCCTCTCAAAGGGCGTATACCTTGGATTATCGGAGGGCCCCAAGTTCTTGTCCATTAGAAGACGTCAGTCCTATCGTCCATTAGGGCGCCCCGGTCCGTGGCTCGTTGCCCAGTCCGCCCCTACTGAATGAGCAATTGAATGCTAAGTTCATTTTGCGTGGTTTAAATGGAGGGTTTTAATCTACTGAAAAAGAAAACACATACGTGATGTTGATTATTCTTAAAGACAGATCTTGAAGCCCGCAGACTAAGTCTTAGCAAAAATAGCTTGCGAGTAAATGGAAGAGATAAAGACTCATTAGCATTTTCATGGAGTTTGCAGCATTATCTTTAACTTCTGCAAAGCATGCTGTAACTATTTTAGAAGCTAAAACACGTGTATACTAATTAGGCGATGTCTGGTCCTTGCACAAATTTGCGATTGACTTCTCGTGCATAAATAGCTATGTGTGTGCAGATAACGCCAATAAGCAATTTAAAATCAGGCTTTTCTTGTAAACTAGGTCTAGATTTATTGCTATGTTGACTAGATAGATAAGTTTTTTGTTTGTTTGTTTTTTTAAAAAAATCACGGCAAAAAAGGTTAACTGCCCAATTAGAGGCAATGACTAGGCTTCAGTGTTGCGCAGAGGATCAGATCTTTGGCTTCATTAGGGTGTGTTGTAACACGCACTCCTCATGAAGCCTAGTAATGGAATTTATGCCGGAAATCATGCTCAAGATTTCACGGCTGAAGTCATAATTCATTCTTTTTAATCGAGAAAATTATCAGCTAAGCGAAAAAAAGAGCAAATGAGGCCGGACGATTGTAATTTATATAAAACTGGGCCCATTAGCTGCGGAATAATAATGTATGCTGAATAATATAAAATAATAATTTTAAGTACAACAATACAACGATTAATGTTTTAAAAAGAATCAACCATAAAATATGTATTTAATCTTAAAACTACATTGAAAATCTTATTCGAAACCGCATTTTAAAGGCTTGTAATTTATAGTTTTGACGTATTGATCTATAGTTTATATTTCGAGTACACCATGCGTCCTAGAACCTTAGTTGTGCTAGTATAATTAAAAAGAAATGTTTTTGTGCGTGCTAGGAATTTTCGGTTGAGCACGTACTGCCTGTTTCAATTTCTACATAAATATATAACACAGTCTAATCTCTATTAAATAGAATGAAGTTAATCTATTATGCGAATATTTGTATTTAATAAAGTCCTATCTTGCGAATCTACCTATTTAATAAAGTCCTATTTTGCGAATCTACCCATTTAATAAACGTCTACGTTGCGAATATCGCCATTCAGGTGGGGTTTTTTTTGCCGAACACTGAACTATGCATATTGTATTTAGAAACTGCAATATATCTTCTCCATTGAAGGCGTAGCGATTCCTCCACAGGCTCATCCCATCATACCTTGCGGCAAAGGAAGCTTTTTGACAGGATCTATATCTTCGTTAAACAAAAGGTTCAGCATATGGAATTAATTCTTGTTCTTTAAAATTACACATACGTAATGCAATTTCCCTCCATTCTACTTTCGATACTTTATATCTCAAGAAAATATAGTTTATAAAATTACAATACAGAGGATAATTAAAAAATTGCATATGATATACACCTGCTTTTTAAAAACCGGAGACACTTATATCATAAAGAACAAAAAGGTATATAGGGCCATATCAGACAATTTTAATATTTAATGGTAAATGATATTTTGTGATAAAATCGTTCAACATTAATACTGTATATAATTTCACTATTGACAACTAAATAAATATTAGCGTTTTTGGCCCTATACCTTTGACTTCCTTCAACCTGGATTTATTTGCATGCAGTTTTCATAAAGTACATTCGAAACGTCAATGTAAGTTAAAAAATTAAGTGCACATGTATTAATTATTAAGGAGTTAATATTCTATAGATGAGACTGGATTGATTAATTAACCTGCAACAATTAAACGATTAACTTTAGAAGAAAAATGTGCGTAATCCAATTTGTAATCATTAATTTCTCTCCTGCCCAGCTGAAAGCGTGGGCGTTTTAATGTGAAGTCGAATTATGTGATTAGCCAAGGTCCAGTGATTTGTAAAGCACTCACGTGAAACGGTCGTTTATTACTGGAGATAATTAATTGAAGATAACAGAAAAAAATCCCCATTTGTTACTTATATCCCTTTTCTTCTCTAATTAGCTGCATGTGTTGTTCGCTGATGAAGATCACTAACTGAACGTCGTGAACGAATTTAATAATGAAATGCCTGAGGAAACGGTAACATCAAAGTATCACCTTTGGTAGGATTTTATACTAAAGTCGGTGAATCTAATTAGAGGCCCCTAATTATATGTAACATTGTTCTTCGCCTTAAATTTCTTTTATTTTTCTACTTCTTACTCATGCAGAATGAAAGTTCGTGGATTCATGGCAAATACCATATCATGATATCGTGTAGATACCGCTATTCCTTAGGACAATATTCATACGATATCATGGTCTTACTAGATTATTCAGTATAGATGGAACAAGGGCCAGAGTAGGATGGGATGTGAGAAGGACAATCCGGTGAAGAGTGCATCAAGACTAAAGACGAATAATTGAAGTAATACAAAAGACCACTGGCGCCAACTTGAAAAAAATGACAGGGGAGGGGCAGAGTGAAAAAATCAACATGGTGCGATAAAACGTGTCAGTAAGAAACGCTAAAAACAATACAAGCAAGTGAAAGAAAATTGCCTAAGGTCGATATTTAAATTTAGCGGGTTTCAATTAACATTAATCCGCAACTCTCTAATTCTCAAGTAACTCGGTAGGTTTTCAACGTTAACAATAGCCATCATTATTGCATTTACGGAAGACCTTTACCTTACCCTTTTTATTGCGCACAGGCAGAAAAGCCAAAACCGGGTTCCTGATAAAAATTAGTATATTTCATATATTGTCTTTCACTTCAACTATATTTTGATTTTTTTTTTAATTATCTGTCAGTCTTGGGAAGGCTTAGTTATTTAAATATCTGGGAGTGTCGAAAGGAACTTGGACCCCCTAACGTTGCCCCTTCAGTAGATAAGGCTGATAGGCATGTGAACCTTGAACTATTTCCAGCCAAAGGAGACTGAAACACGTAAAAAATTGTATGTTCAATAATAAATAATTGAAACAATTTCAAAGAAATTTACGTGTTAAGGAAAAAGGTTAGTACGTATATGCTATCTGGAGGTAATGATAAAGGATAGTAAGGGCAACAAGGATCTATATTATTATTATTATATTAAAGCATTCATTATACGTGACGATAAAGATCACAGATGATATGGTGTAAGAATCATAAAATTAGATGACAACTAAAGATGGTGCTTAGATCATGTAGCAACATGGATGGAATGGGAATTCCGATCATTAATAACGTCGTTTTGCTGGACGATCGTGAACGGAAGGACCATAAAACCCCTTTTTATATCGCAAGAGCACGTGGCTTGCACTCTCCCGACTGTCAACTGTTCACCAGACCTAAGTATCCTGTCATACTCAGACAACCCTCCTAGGCATCCATGCATATCATTTTGTTAACCTGTTTGCAAAACATGCTGTCGCAATTATTCTAAGGAAAAGGCAATTTTTATGAAAATGTGGTAGTTCCCGTGAAGTGTGATGAATACACATAGAACAAGTTCAAACAGCGGAATCCAAAAACCCACATCTGTAAGTCTGAGCATTTCTAAGTCCATGGCCTTGTATTGAAATGTTTGCGAAATGATGATTTCTGAATCGCAAATAGCGGAAGACGCATTGATTGAATCAAATACGTTTTATTATCAGCAAGAGGTTTTCTAGGTGTTTAAGTCAAAGGAATTTTAGGGTGAAAATATAAAGGTAGGGACAGGGGCGGCTTAAGGTTGATTTTGGACCTGGGCGGCTTGGTACGGGTTGCTTTTTGGCGCCCCCTCCCTCCGGCAAAAATAGTTTTTCACAGATGCACAGTGAGCCATATACCCTATAAAAGTGGCCAAAAGTCTCTGAAAGGATTTCTCTAAACTAAATTCTCTTTTTAGAGAGATTTTCTACTGTTTGGTCAATTAAAAAAAATTTGAACTTGACTTCAGTTCGGTGTCCTCATCCAAACGCGGCACGGGGGCCTCACGGGTCACCTGTCCCTTAAGCCGCCCTTAGATATGGAAGATACATTGTCGTTTTGAAAAAAAATTTAAAATGAAATCCCTCATTAGTGAACAATAACTGTACAGAACAAAATGTCCGTAAAAGAGGTGACCGTGAAGAAGGGGTATTATTGTTAAGGAATTTCTTGCCAGAGAATTGTTATCTGACCGTAAAAGTGGGGTGTCCGTATCTGAAGAGGGGTTTCAATTTACTCCATTTTCAGATATATATATGAATGCTTTTTTTTTCTCTCTATGAAACAGGTTTCAATCTGATTAGAAAAAAGCACTGTTGAGTTATTGTGAATTACTGAGCGCGAATGGTAGAATAAACAAAACCTTAATTTCAAGAAAATTATCTAATTTTTTACATGTGGTTTAAAAATAAAATAAATATCCAATTTTATTTCCTTCAATAAGAATTTTTCTTATGAAAATTCAGTCAATGAGATTTGGTAATTTTATGAGACTGTCATTGTAACTTCAAGTAGTTGCAACGTAAAGCAACGTTAGTTCACGTGGTGTTGTGAGATTTTCACTTTACAGGCTTGTAAGTTGCCACGGAGATAGCCTAGCAACGCAACCTTAACGCCTGACTTACAATTACAGCTTCAGTAATTGGCAACAATATAAATTTCCTTTTCACGTTTTCGCAAATATTATACTTTAACAGTCTGTATTTGGCAACAATATACTTAATTGTATTCCAAATTCTAAAATGATCAATCTTCCATTTACCTATTGGCGTATGCAGGGGGATGTTGATGGGATTTATAAACCTCAATGCAATGAACTTTTGTATATTTAGCACAGAAATATGCAAGTTTTAGCTCTGTAACCCCCATATGAACTTTCCGCGTATGCTTATGCATTTATCATCAACTTATGCATACTAGAGGTAACACGGACTGAGCCCGAGCCAAAAACGGGCTGGGGGTCTATATTTAATACTAATTTTCAGGTTTGGGCAAACCCGGACTCATTAGATGGACGCAACTGAAGATGAAAACTGATTTTTGTACATTGAAATTCTCCCAGGAATACCGCTATGTGATTCGCTTTTCAGGATTGTAAAAGTACGTTCATATGAAAATTCGAAGGAAATTAAATAGTGTAGTTCGGATTTTTTTTTTAATTTTAATCATACGTCAAGGAGTTCAAGTTCTGTTTAAAACTTCGGGCTCACATTCCCATAAAGCACTTCGGGTTCGGGCGAGCTCAAATTGCAAATCTTCGGATTCGGATCTCAAAAAATAAGCCCAAACCCAGCTGTAGTGCACATGTACCATTAGAGACTCCACCAGAAAGGCGCACAAGAACCTTGTAACGTACGTTGTGTTCTAATTCTGTTGTCTATTGTTCAATTATTTTCAACATTTAATATTTCAATAAATATGCTTTTAAAACAGATAGATTTGATTTGCATATATTTTTGTCTTCAACCTCGCTTAATGTGAACCATATTTCCATAGTAGAACGATGGCCTGGAAAAAAGGCTTTCTACCATCTTATTTCCCAAAACTAATGTACATTTTAATTATAGATTTGTCCAGTCACATTATTCCATCACATAAGCATGAAACACTTATGGCGCAAGGGCGACTAAGATCATACTGCGCAAGGATCTGTCACTTTCAAAGGAATCATTGTTTTTCATCCAGGAAAACGAACTTCGGTTTACGGATCTGAGGGGAAAAAAGCTCCGGATAACTGAATCAAAACCGTATTATTTTCATCTTAACCAAACGTACTACTACTCCTCTAATGCATAATAGGTTTTAGGGTAATCATGAACACATACAAATTATTATTATTTGTCTTCCTTCATGACAAATGATGATTATGAGATGATAATGATAATTATTTGTCTTCTTTTATTTATGATTATTCGTCTTCCTTTATGACAAAAATGTACTAAAGGACTTGTATCTTTTTATTATCCATCGAAACTAAAAAAAAATAAATGAATCATGTTTAAAAAAAAATTTACAACAATCCTATTTACGGAAATAATTTACAATAAGCACATTTAGAGAATAATTTGCAGTAATCGCATTTAGAGAAATAATTTATAATAATCGCATATATTTAGAGAAGTAATTTGTCATAATCATATTTAGAGTAATAATTTACAATAATGCCATTCCCTATAAATCCTTTTAACAATGTAACACATAGGCCACTAAAGATATTAAAAAATTGCAATAGCAAATTTCGTAGGAAGGCTGTTGAGAAGGGTGGAAAAAATTTTATTCTTAAAAATTTCATTAATTCATCGAATTAAACAATTACAACACTAATATATATATTATTATATAAATCAATCTAGTAACCTTAACTATAATGAGAAATTTTTGCTAAGACGACAAGGACGTGGGCGCCAAAACGTCGGAAATTACGGCGTAATCAGCAACACATAAAATTTCTACGCATGTTAAATTGCGCTGAGTTCAAAGAGTAACTCATCAGATGTCAATATTTTGAGTTACGTGATTACTTAAAAGCATACAAGCTTTTAGGATTGATGCTTCCATCATAATAGAGATGAGCTCGTTGGCAGGTCATTTTCAACGCGTTGCTTCTGCGAAGAGAAACAATCATGAGCGGTTTAGAAAATCCCTTCATCACGTTCTAGCATTTACGTAAAGGCAGCTTAGCTCACAAAGTGAGCTTACAAGACTTTGTGGCATTTTACAAAGGAAGCTAAAAAAAAAAAAATCACGTTGTAAGTGGTCGACTATGTTGTCATACAGTTATCAACAATAAAAACTGCTGGAAACTTAAAAGAGATTTGAAGTTTCTTTATGCCAAGTTGTTTGCCTTTATGTGAGGTTCCTTGCAAAGTTTAAAAAGGTAAATGTGGGGGTAAAAGTTTCTTGCAGGGTTTATATATTTTCAAGAAAGGAATTCTAGCTTTTACGTGATTATTTCCTATGGCGCAAGGATATTTGTCGTCGCGCAAACGCGATTGCTTGCTTAACGTGATCTCTGAGCTGTAACATATTTACAAAACTTGCTCTGATTGGTTTATTTTTCTATCACAACGAGTTATCTGGGATGTAATTGGTTGCTTAACGAGGCATACGCACCACGATATGAGTACATACAAATTTACGGGGTCTCTGAACTTCAACATATTCACAAAGCTTGCTCTGATTGGTTTATTTTACTTTATAACTATCCAACGAGTTATCTGGGACGTGGTTGGTTACTTAACGTGGGATATGCACCACGATACAGGTAGATACAAATTTACTGGGTCTCTGAACTGCAATGTGTTCACAAAGCTTGCTCTGATTGGTTTATTTTACTTTCCGCGGCTAACCAACTAGTTAGCTATCTGGGATGCGATTTGTTGCTTAACGTGGCATACGCATAACGATATTAGTACAGATGAATTTACTGGGATTTAAACGCAGTTTTAGTATGAAGGCCTGGATTGTGTCATTCCGACATCCAGGTCCTACTCTAATTCAAACCCTTTTATCCAATTAACACGCACCCATTAATGCCCATTATTTACCTATTTATCGCAAGCTCACACGTGTGTGTTTGGGGTCTTTAATTATTATTTCAGCTTTATTAACCTTACAAACATATTAAGGATTGATTACGAGTTTTATGGAGCAAGAAGAGCGAGGATTATGCGCCGGAACCTACAGTTTACCGAGGAATCCGAACCATTTCTGACTTAGAGAACAAACCCTCGGACTAGAGTGAACAGTTATTCAGTCGGTAAATGTCCTTTCCTTTTTTTGCCACAGTTGGAGTCAAACCCGGGATAACAGACGAATGCGTTACCACTGCATCACTGCTGTGTTTTCGAGTTGCGAGAGAAATGGGGGGCGGGGATTGCGTGTAATCAGATATTAAAGTTTCATTTCTTAAAAATCTGATATTTCAATTCATCTTTGTGAACCTTCTTCGGAAGATTATTCCTTCAGCGGTAGCCGATTGATTCCAAAGTTTTTCCTCACGAATCTCATTGTTCCGTAGAAAGCACTACGAATTTCATTTTTACAGCAGTATAAGACGGCCAGAGAAAACCTTTGAAATACGTTGCACACTTCTCAAACTCAAATATTGCAGAATTTTTTTATGGACAGTGTTCAAAGTTACACTACAGATCTTTTCGGCGCCATATGATTTGTAACTTTCGATCGGACCTTAACAGGGCGTCGTAAGGAAATGCTCAACTTTTCCTTGGCTTAAATGAAGTAACCGAAAACACAGTTTTACACGCTCTTGGGTTTGTATCATGAACTGAAAATATAGTACTGTTTATTCACGAAAAGAAGTCAGATGGAACAGTTAGAAATAACGGGAGGTGAGATCACAAACGGGCTAGTTCATTACAGTAGAGGAGGAGGATTCCATTTTCAGAACTTGTTTTTGGTGAATGTTTATCAGCAACAAAATCAAATTCTGAAATTACAGTCCTCTGCTGTAATGGGATAGCCCGTTTGTGACGTCACCTCCTGTTATTTCTAACTATTCCATCAGACTTCTTTTTGTGAACAAACAGTACACGCCTTCCTTATTTCTTTAATTCACTGTATGCGGACATGCACGAAAGTTTTACTTACTAGTTAATGTATGTTCTTTGATTTAAGAAAGGCTGTTGTTCACCTGTATGTTTGAGTAACGCTATCACAATAGCACACTTCAAAGCAGATTTCAACACTTTTCAAAGCAGATTTCAACACTTTTCAAAGCAGATTTCAACACTTTTCAAAGCAGATTTCAACACTTTTCAAAGCAGATTTCAACACTTTTCAAAGCAGATTTCAACACTTTTCAAAGCAAATTTCAACAGTAGAATTTGTCAAAGTCATTATAAACTATGCCCACTGCATTTGGAAGCAGTCTAGCACATGCAGGACCATGAATGTCTCCTAATAATCTCATTTAGAAGCATTTTCTAAGCTTTTCTAGCGTATAGAAACTCTCCGTGATGTGAGAGTCATTTCAGATTCAGTTTTAAATGTCAATTTAATGCACATTCGTATTTTGTAACTGACAAATTTTAGATGTTTGCGATTTTACGACACAAGAACAACTGTCATGCTGCATCGGGACCTCCAGTGTTCCGATCAATCGAAACTTACGCCATGGGAACCAAACTCAGGACTACGATGGGCAGATAAATGGCACGCTTTCCATATACCACCGGGAATCGAACCCGGGTTAACGGCGGATTCTTTCTATCCATCCACAGTAGTTTTTTTATGAACACCCTGTGTTAAAGATTCAATATACCAATAGACACACTAATAGGAGTATTAATATTTAAGGAAGGCTTGCTGAAAGACAAAAACTTAAAAGTCGAAGCAAATATTAAAATTAAATTCATAATTAAGAAAATAAGATCGGAAACATTTCATTCAGACGCTATCAATAGCCCTGTGGTATCAAATGTTTATGTGAGAATCGAAGTTATGCAAAACCATTCACTGGATCAAGCTTTGAACGATATTGCGCACCTAGTGTGAATTAGCAGGCGAAATGAAATGTGAAAAGCTTAGAGACACACACACATACAGCTAGGAAACTTAACAATTTAAATTGAAGCATATACATTTGCCTTAATTAGGTTGCTATGATTTTTCCCACCCGAAAGTATATGTAGTGATAACCTTTTATCTTGAACGATAACAATACATACAAATTTGTTTAGCGGAATCGTGTTACATTATGGTGTTTTTGCACATAGTTTATAACAGATATAATTTTTAAAATTACAGATTGATATTTGCCTGGGGAGCATTGGGAAAGGCTGTCGAGTCTGACATAGTCCATGCTGTCCAAGGCAAGAAAATGTTGTTGTAATATTTAAATAAAACAGAAGTATAACACACTAGTAGAATAACACATTATTATTCTTATAATGAAAATAGAATTACATGAAAACAACGACTGTTTAAATTCTAGTAGATATTTATGGAATTTTTTTTTTAAAAGGAAAATAGAATTAAGGGCATCTTATTAAATTCACAATCCTTTAGTTATAAACGATAACGAACCATTTTGCACGAAAACATGATCCTTTGTTGCAAACGATAACGGATAGTTTTGCACGATAACACGATCCTTTGTTGCAAACGATAACGGATAGTTTTACACGATAACACGATCCTTTGTTGCAAACGATAATGAATCCATTTAGAAATAAACGAATCCTTTGGCTTCGAAGTACCTCCACCTTAACCAACAGGGAAGAAATATTCTTCTGGGTTCGACAATTGGTATACAGTTTTAAACAATATACTCTCCTTTTCTAACAATCCTATACTTAACAGGTTAATTAACAACGATGTAAAGAATTTTTTTTGTATTGGGCAAAATATATCGACACTTTACAGACAGATGGTGCTGTCCTTAGCCAGGGATCGACTGAGTAAACTAGTTCTTGCGCTTAAATCGGATGCTTACTCTTTTCGACAGCAGGTAACCAGTTAACACCTAGCTGGTAAACATTGCGTTTTACAGCATGAGTTTGTCTGTGATTTTACGGCTCAAAGACTACGATGGTCATGCTGCGCCGGGACCTACTGTTTTCC
>QLNU02014176.1:46200677-46231192 GCA_006491805.2 Dysdera silvatica | reverse complement strand
CTTAAATATTATATATTAAGCAAACTATTACTCCCTCTCCCGTGTATGTGCGTACACGGTTTTGATTAAATTGAAACGATTATTTGAAATTTTAATTATGATGGTTATATATAAATTAGAGAAGATGCGTCTGCCGGAACAATGATAAAAGAAGTGCCAAGTTCTGTAACTGAAACATCTGTTTTTATTATACTTAAATACACCATTGCTCAGAGTACAGCTTATTTGAATCAACGATACACCTTACGTAAATTTCATGTAAATAGTACAACGCACATTCTGGCACTTAAATATTCACAAGAACGATACATTTTGAGATTATATATACGAAAAAAAAAGAATTACATACGTGAATACAGAAAGAAAAGAGCGAGTGTTCATATTTTTGTACAGAAAACTAAAACGAGGTATAAAATATGAGCGAAGAGGTACAGAGAACATTTGTTATACTTTCATATCCTTATTCTTTTCTTTTGCGTGATTACAAAATTACCGAGTGAAAACATCTATCATGTAGCGAAAAAATTGGGAAATCTTTATTATGACAAATATCCTCAACATCACGTCTTCGGCAATTACGAAGCGGCAAATACTTTTTATAAATCGGAGACACTGTCTTGAGTTGGTGCTTGTTTCTCACAGACAGTGAAACAAATCAAATGCTAAATAGCCAAAAGCTACGGGAGAACGCGGATCTGTTGAAATTACCCAATCAACAACCAAGTTCTGCACCATTTCTACTATTTGACTTGTAGCACCTTTGCCAGCTTGTTGAAGGTTGTCATGAATCAAATTCATTTTGATTAACTGGAAAGCATGCTGGAGATGATACACCAAAGAGGCCAAGCAGCGTGCGTGCACATGCAAATGGCGTCAAACGAACTGGCTGTCATGAAAAGCAATCGATTTCTTATTGATTGTGCGTGTGTGTGAAGATCAATTATAGAAACTTTTATAACCACCAATACATTTAATAAACGATGTTCGAACGTCGATTTGTTTTTCCAGTGAGTGAACCGCCCTTGCGCTACATGTTCAAAGGCTAACAAATTACTAATGATGGTTTGGTACACCTTTGGTTAGAACCTCAATTAAAATTTACCATCGTTCAGTGTTTGGATAAAAAAAAAGTATTCCTTTGTATATTTCTGACGTGCCTTTCAGACGTACTTTTCAGAACCACTAATAGCACCAAGAGCATACAAAGGAAGTCACATTGCTACATTCCAAAAATTGATTCATTGGTGGTTCCCAAAATATTACTGTATTACGAATGCCTCATAGCTGTAGTAAAATTGGAAACTTTTAATTTCACCACTAGTTTTAAGCGTTCATTCTCAAAAATCTTTTCACACAAGCGGATTGAAGTAAACACCTGTCTTCCTCATCAGTATCAGAAATCCTCAATTCCTGTTAAATCCTTTCCGTAACATTTATTTAAGCCAAATACTTTATTAAGCAACAATTTTTATCAACTTTTTTTAGGCGTAGTAATATTAAAAAACAAATTAAAAATTGAAAATTAAATTAAAAATTTAAAAAAAGGCTTATATTCACTCGCAGAGGGAGGTTTGGTCGACGCCTGGAGCTCAGTGGGAAAGAACAATTGACCAATTATCAAGAGGTTGTGGGTTCGATTCCCACCAGTCGTCGAGAAATCATGAATCGAGATTTTGTTAGACGGGCGATTCCATGGATTTCCACTACTTTCAGACAGAGAAAAATGGGTATAGATTTTATGTTTACAAACAAATGAATGTATTGGCAACACTTTAATTTTGGGAGTAAGGGAGAAACTCCTAAATTTTCCACAGTTTATTTAAGTTTTAAGGCGCAAGGTGTCATGGTGCCCCAGTTTCCGAGGAATCTGAGCATCTTAAGGCAAAGGTAACCAACCCCTTGACTGCGGCGAGAAGGTAGTTGACAAACTTTCTGTTTTTGTAAGTCGTACCAGGGATGACTGAACGCTATACAAACGCGTTACCACTGCAGAGCTGATGATCTTCTTGTTTCATTAATTAAAGAAGTAAGAAACAAAAGAAGTAAATTAGAAACAAAAAACTTGTATTCCTAAGAAATGCTGAAAGCCTGTAGATGATATTCACGACTACAAAGAACCCTCCACCAAAATGTAAAACGTGTTTCACGAACTTCACTTCAGTCGCATTGGCACCCATGTCATGAAAATAAGACGTTTTAAACGCAGCTATATAATAAACTTTTGTAATTATGCTATTCCTTTTGTCTAAGATCATCGTTATGAGAGGTCATGAAGAGGTTTAAGTGAGAAGGGGAGGTAACAAAAGAAGGAAAAGTCTCAGAGAAGAAATTTGAAACATACAACCTGCAGGTGTTTTCGTACTTCTTTGATTACCTTTGACACGTACATGTCTAAATGTCACGCAATTAAAAAATGTAAAGGTTCATGTGAATTGCAATAAAGTCATTATAACGAATGGTTCTAATCAAAGCTTACATGCGGCAGCATTTAAAACTACTCGCTCGAACAAAGAACACGTTGTTGCATCATTCAGGGTGACTAGGTGTTAAGACAACGAGTCTTTCAAAATAGGAGGAAAAAATAGCTATTAAATGGAGCTGCTAGCGGAGCAAAAGAATCATAAAAGTGTAGTTAATCAACATTTCGTACCGCCGTGCGCTGAAAAGCGTTAATTAGAGAAATAATTAATTCTGAAACGTCTCCAGCGTTTAATGCCAGCATTATTAAAACGTTACCCAAAGACATCTTTTGCGAGAGAAGACACCACGCAAAAAGAAAAAAGGTAACTCTTATAAATGTACGCAAGAAATTTATAAATACGTATTAGACATTACTGAAGTTGTTTCCATCAAACATTTTTAAATAATTGCTAGATCCTGCTTTAAGTTAGCACGGCATTGACTTGACGGCAAGTTTTGTGTGTGTTCACTGTTGAAAGAAAGTAAAGGTTATAATGGGCCGGGACTTAGTTTTCTGAGGAATCTGTTACTTCTGCTACATAGGGGACCAAACCCCGGACTATGGTGGGAAGGAAAACGGTACGCGTTCTACGATATCATATGGAGTCTATCCAGTTTAATGGCACAACTGAAGAATGCGTTACCACTGTGCCATCGTTTGGCAGTAGACCATTATTTCAAGGAATCCCAACCTCCTAAGGCACTAACCTCCACAGACTTCAGTAAGCAGTTAGTCTATAAGTGTTCCTTTTTTTTTAAGCACCGTTGTAAGTCGAACCCTTATTAATGGCACGCTAAATGAACACGTTGCCATTGGGGTCAGCTCAGAACCAACGACAAAACTGTTACAAATTTTACCAAAATATATACAAAATGTTTTTTGGCCATTTTCTTTGCAATTTCAGAAATTATTTTTCTTAATTTGTTGTCTGCACTTTTGCTACCACTGCTAAAAAATCAGGTACGGAGACCAAGAAACCATTGAAAACTCCTCTTAATGGATTTTTGTTTACTTATACTGCAATTAGAGATAACTGAATATTTATTATAGTGAAATATATTTTATTGTCTTTGTTAATAAAAGCAATATCTAGCGCTATTACAAATACGGTGCCATAAACTCTACTGAGTAAGTTATCAATCCTTTGCAGAAGAATGGAATACGAAGGAAAGGCAAATGTGCCATTTATGAGAGTTTTCTATCCCCTTGATTAACGCTAAATTACTAACATGGGTGAATTTTGCATAGAGGGAAATGAAAACTTCGTCCACTAAATGGCAGTATGTTTCAGAACTATGGCCAACTAGATATGCTTCCTTCTATCAGTCTACTTTATGGTGTGACGAGTTGCAGTTTATTTTTATTGTGTTCCACTAAAAGGCTCTCCCGGGTGAAGTTTTTTTAAGTCAAAGTTTTTAATTCATATTAATTTTTAACTGTGCATCAAGTATAAGGGTATATTTTTACTTAAATTTGTGTTTATGAAAAGCCGGTATATTAATTATTTAAATGAAAATGAAATTAGGGACATTATGAACCAAGATTTTTGTTTTGAAACGGAAGGTGATGTTTTAGAGAAAAATGAAGACGGATCTTGTTATTTTGTAGATAATGAAGACCACGTTGAAGAAGATATAGTGGAAGACGAGGAACAATATGATATTGAAGATGATGATGACGACGAAATCGTGATCCCGATTTTCAACCCACATATTTTGTTACATATTCATATAAAAACGCAGTACAAGAGAAAGAACCGATAGCAAAGAATTCATACAATTTGATCTCATTTACTTGCAATAGTAAAGTTAGGAGGTGTATACTTTCATTAAAATTGTAAAAGTTGATTAAATTTTCATTTAAATACCTGAATTTTTCCAATAAAATTCATTTTCCTAACTTCAAAAAATTAAGTCAAGAAATTCGTTTAAGTAGCAATTCCAAATTTTTATTCATTTTTTATTTATTTCGTTTTTTTTTCTTTTTTGCTATTTCCTAGCTAAGTACATATTAAGATTTATATATTATATTATAATTTTACTATATTAATAATCATATTAATATAATTTTACTTTTAAATTTTTCTCATTACAAAATTGATTCTAATGAAAAAAATTAAGGGGTGAAAAATCACCTACGTTAGTTTTTGAGGATTATGAAAACACGTCAGTACCCTAGGGTTAAAGAATATCAGAGTTACAAATAGCATGTGTTAAATATGGCACAAACATCTGTGGTATAAATGGCACAAATATCAGTGGCATAAATGGCACAAATGCATCACTGTATAGTGTAGTGGCCATAATATCGCTTTATTTCTTTCTCAACTGGCGAAGAGTACCTTGCATAAAGCCCATACCGCTGACTCGAAATTGAAAGATGTCGATAAGATAAGTTTAAAGAACACTCATTCTTATTCTTATAAATTTTCCGGTATCTTTACCACCATTATTTATAGAGAGAGAGTAATTGTGCTTAAAGAACAACTTTCTGATAATCAGAAATGTGAAGGGGTGAAGGCTTCATGCACATCGATTCAAAGCACACAAGCCACCAAGTCAATCACCTTTGCACCTTATTTCTACGTAGTCCATCAATCTGTAATTATGTGTTGCAAAATGGCTTTTTGATTTACATTCATACACATTTTTGTATATAACAATCATGTTGTCTATCATAAAGAAAAACAATTTTGACATGTCAGTTGCATTCGCGTTGCCTCTTACTCGTGGCCGGGAACAGAAGTTAATTATTCTTTTTGTTGTATTCGGATTGCATCTTTAAAGATACAAAGAAATAAAGGGGTTGCAGGTGAATGAAGGAAGATTTTCAGGTGGTCAATCAGTGTTGCATTTTTAAGTTATAGGTGTCTTAACTTCTAACGTTGATTCTTTTACCACGCTTCATATCTATGTAGTCACAACTATAATTGACTTTTTTTATACTTAATTATTTTGCTCATAATGATAGCAGCGGGAAGAGCATCACCCATTCAATCTAACCCTGCTATAACGAGCCAGGTTACAGCGAACACCGGGCTGAAGTTCTTTGGCAGATTACTTTTATATAATTTTATAGGTTGTGGAGTCAAACTTTCGGTGCTCCCATGAATGTTGTTTTTTTCTTCTTCAATTACAACTTTCTGTTTGTAATTCTAAAATTTGTTGCTATTTAAATACATTCACGAAGGCTTTCACGGCGTCTGTTAATATACATTATAGAGCTTTGCGGGATATTCCGCAACGTCTGTTTATTAAAAACACTTAACGTTTCACTCCGTGTTATGCGGAACATCCTCAGAAGCAACAGCCGACCAAGTTTCCCTCTGTAAAAATGCAAGACTTCGCTTGGTTACATCGTCAGAAGTAGCTGTTGAGGAACCAAGCAAAAATCTTGAATTTTTGCAGAGGGAAACTTGGTTGGCTGTTGCTTCCGATGATGCTCCGCATAGAACGGAGTAAAACGTTAGGAGTTTTTAATGAACAGACAGACGTGGCGGAATATCTCGCAAAGCTCTACAATGTATATTGTTAGGTTTTGTTACTTTTAGCAATTGTGCATGTTGTGTTCATCTTGTATAATTTGTCTGTCTATATACGACCTCGTTTAAATTAAAATTGCAATTCATTTTAAATTATGAAGGGGCATAAATTTCGCATTATGAGGCAGGCAGAAAGTTCATAAGGGTGTTATAAGCTCAATAGTTTGGGATACAGAGCTACCTACAACTCTCATTCCTATGTTAAATATACAAGATTTCATTGCAATGGGGTTACAGCCCCCAAAACTACCCCCTCTGGCTACGCATATGGGCTTGGGCCTATAGAACTAAGCCCATGATTTCAATATTATTTTCGAATATTGGATATATCAAGGCACCTTTTGCTTTAGACGTTGCATTACGATATTTTTTACAGCAACTTGACCCCCCCCCCGTAGTTTTTATTTGGTACGGACTTGGTTCAGGTACGTGATAAACTTACTTTTTCCAGCTATTAAAACAAAATAGATTCCATTATGTACCTCTAAGCTCATAATGTCATACCAATCATATACAAAGAACGGTGTTGATGGTGGTTTTAACCACCCCAAAGCGATGAGATTTTGTATATATACACATTTAATATACGAAATTGTAGCTCTGTAACAAATATATATTTGTAGCTCTGTAACACCCCCTTATAAGCCTATAACCCTACTCATGAACTTTCTACGTACGTCAGTATGTTCTATTACTCATTATGATTGATTATTTTTCTCAACATCGTACACAGAAAATTTAAATTTATTTGAGGGGTTACAGGGGTGCGATTTTGTGCATGTATTGGGTTGGTGGGGGAAAGGTTTTTCCATTTCCTTACATTAGACAAAGGAGGAAAATTAAGATAATTATTTATTCAATAATATAATTTTTTGCATTATCTACGAAAAAATCTTAGAAATTTTATAAATATTTTCTACTGGTAAGCATTTGCTGACTACTGGTAAGCATTTGCTGACTGGTAAGCATTTGCTGACTACTGGTCAAGACTAGTGGTAAGCATTTGCTGACTACTGGTCAAGACTAGTGGTAAGCATTTGCTGACTACTGGTCAAGACTAGTGGTAAGCATTTGCTTTTATTTTTATTTTATATATATATGCAGTGACACTGTTATAACGCTATCTAAGAAACCAAAGTTTCGATATCATTATAACAGAAACGTACTTGTATGCAAATAATCAGCGAAGGCACTTCAAAATTTTAATGCAATAGTCTGCTTGTCGGTGCAGTCGAGATCGTTAGAATCGAGCTCAATTGCCCATGCATTTTATGAAAATTGCAAACGAAGTGCAGAAAGTCAACCAACCACGTAGTTCTCTTAATGATTGATTGAAAACTAGAAATAAAGAATCAATATTAAGACTCCAGCAAAAAAAAGTCTTTATAGCGGAACCTGAACCACACAAATTCTAACCTCTGTTGTAAAATAAAGTTCTGCATGAAACGAAGCATGTAATTGTGACCCTTAGGGTCCTTTATCGCCTCTCTGGAGCACGTTCGGTGGCAATCGCGTGCGGGAAGCCACCAATCGTGTTTCAAAATCAGCTTGCGCCACGCATTGGAAAAGCCGGTATGAAATCAAAAATTAGGCAATATGCCGTTTCTTTTGGGGACAGACCGCTGAAGAGAATAGCATCAATTAATCATTCATTTCACGAGGCCTAAGAAAAAGGAGCGGAAATATATTAACTCTAATCAGGGTCAAGCCGACCGATAACGTAAAGACCCATTTGCAATCGGCAATCTGTATGATTCAGCTTAAAACAGTTGGTTGCAGAGTCACGATTGTCTTGTTGATTAAATTTTACGCCCCTGAATTGTCAAACAGGTCAGGTAAGGTGGTGCCACCAATTTCCCATGGTCTCCGCGAACCACGTTCGGATTTGAAGCTAAGTTTCGTAAAGGGAATTCATAGCTATGGCTGAAGCTGGTGGGTGTGGCCTAGGTTGACAGTAGCCACACCTCTAGTTTCGTTGAAAGCTTGAATATCCATATATTCAACAAATATACTTCATAGTATATTGATATTTTGTGAATTTTGGGACATATTATATAAATGAAACGGAAAGCCTTAAGGTACATTAATACATCTTTTACTAGTAGCTTTGCACATATTTGTTTACTCGTCGATCGTGAAAGATACTATCCACTCGTTATTGGGTGTCGTCTTGTGTTTTCCCGAAACGTATTTTAATAATTGTTTGATTCCTAAACCATCCAATAGTTCATAGGCTTAGAGTTATATGAGCCCGTGCACCCCACCTCCAATAATTATGAAAATTCTACGTTTATGCAATAGTTTATATCTGCTGTTCCCTTATGTGCTGCTGTTCGCTTATGTACGACAAAGCTTGGAATTAAAACACAACAAACGTGTAGGATAGACTTAGCTAATTAGGAAGCCAACTGTCAAATATGACCAGGGTCCCAAAAAATATGAGATAAAGATCCAACTCAAGCAACAATGTTCATTTAAATATGTTTGTACACGCAACAATACTCAAGAACGTTAAATTTTTTACCATAAACCACCAAATAAAACCATTACATAGCCAACTGGTTTAAAAACAGTTTACATATCATGCAAGGAAGCTTGACGTTTTCGGGATAGTCATAAACCGCTAAATAAAGTTTTAATTGCGATTATGTATGCTTTTCACATTGCAATAGCTTACACAGTTAAAATGTTTACACATCCAACTGGTTTAAAAACAGTTTACATATCATGCAAGGAAGCTTGACGTTTTCGGGATAGTCATAAACCGCTAAATAAAGTTTTAATTGCGATTATGTATGCTTTTCACATTGCAATAGCTTACACAGTTAAAATGTTTACACATCCAACAAATGTTAGCTTCCACAGTAAATACTTAACTTTTTTCTTAAAAAAAACTATACTTTTAATACCAAAACCATGTGGCTTTAGAAAAGACATAGAACTTTCTTAAGTAAATAATACTATAAAAAGCAATACAACAAAGAAAATAATAATTATAAAATTTATACAAATTCCATAAATTCAGAAATAAATGTTTATTGAAAGTGGCACTTACAAAACCAAGGGTTATATATTCATTTTCCGTTGAATACAGCTCGTCACAAACAAACCAATAATTATAAAAAAGTTATGCAACTACCATAAATATAAACTGCAGAGACCCCATGACCACGGAACCCATGAAACAAAGCGTTTTATAGTTAATGACTCCCGTGGAATACATTCTACAACGGCATTTGTAGACATTTTTGGAAAGGAACATAAAACTTTTCATCACTAAACATTTTCAGCCTGCTCACTACTTTTAAAAGATGGAAAGAATGGCTGTCCACTTGTTATACTGATAAAACCAACTTCAAGAACTGCACAAATCCTGAGACGACAACACTTCTCATGACGTAGCCTACATCAACAATAAAGCGCGGAAACGTTCCGTTCAATTTAACACGAACGACTATCACAGTAATTTTGCGCATATGGTACAAGTGACAGTTCTCTGCCGACTATCCGGTAAATAGATTTGGAAAATTGATTTTTACTTATTTGTAAATTCAATTTGTTAATATTTTTAAGGCGTAAAGATGATAACGGGAATGTTTTTATGCTCATGTTGCGCCGAAATGTACATTTTTCCGAGGGAATCCGAACGTCTGCTGCTAACGAAACGAGACCCCGTATTATGATGGGACGGAACAGGCTCTACGATACTATTTGAAATCGAACCAGTATATCAACTTAAGGCAGCGGATCCTACATTTTTCCGAGGTATCCGAACCTCTTAAGGACTGGGGAACCGCACTTTGGACTACAGTGAGCATTTGGTCCGTAAGTTTGTTGTTTGGTGGGCTAATCAGGGTTCCGTTAGGTCTCGAGTCCGTAGTAAAGGTACTCTAGGTAAACGCATTAGGACTGCACTGTAGCTGGGAGCTAAATGTAAACATTTTTTTAAGTTTGCTATGTGTATATTCAATAACGTGCTTGCGTTTCATATTTTGCACATGCGTTTCAATTTTCGGTTGCTATTTAATTATCGGTCATTTAGTTATATTGTTTTCTAATCTAAGCAGTTAAAGGAAATGTGATTTGTCTGAATACACACAT
This sequence comes from Dysdera silvatica, assembly GCA_006491805.2. Classification (NCBI taxonomy): domain Eukaryota; kingdom Metazoa; phylum Arthropoda; class Arachnida; order Araneae; family Dysderidae; genus Dysdera; species Dysdera silvatica. Next base: position 46,221,089 of record QLNU02014176.1, on the reverse strand, counting down.
TGTAGTTGAAATGTTTTCATGGTGACTATTAAAATTTACAAAGTAGCAGCTTGATTCGGAATATTTCCCTGATCTCGTAGCTTATCAGGAAGTTGTTTCTTTATAAGTTATTAAAAATATAATAAAACAGTCATGTTTAATAATAACTATGCAATAGACAGGGAAATTGCATAATATGGTAAGTAACGGAAAGGTACATTTTCTCCTTTCGTGATTAAAGGATTTCCTCAAAAGAGGATATGGAAGAAAGTGTTCTTGCAATTCTTATGGTTTGAATGACGTAATTTCTTTGGAAAATCAAGGCTTTTCCTTGCGTGGGATGGGAACTCCTTTACCTGCGATATTAGTTCGTTCTTCCATGCATTTAATTTTTTTAAAATATTTATTCCATAAATACATACAAAAACTCGAAGTGGAAATTATCATCTGTGTAAACGTTTGTCAATATCCTCTACGATTTGATTTTTGTAAATATATATAAACCTATATTCCGTATTTATGACGTATTTTCGTTTTCCAGTATTTTCTGAATTATACACAGTAATTTTTGTAATTATATATAGGCCTACATTGCGTCTTTACACCGTAGTTTTATTTTCCCGTATTTTCCGAATTACACGCAGTAATTTTTGTAATTATATATGATACATGTGTTTTGTATACACACATGACACATGTATTTTGTATACACACGATACGTGTGTTGCATACACACGTGTTTTGCATACACACATGACACATGTGTTTTGCATACACACATGACACATGTGTTTTGTATACACACATGATACATGTGTTTTGTATACACACATGATACATGTGTTCGTGTACATAAACACATACAATATGTTTCCTTAAAATGTTTTCGTAAAGTAACCAAATCTCAAAAGTATACATAGGTGTGTCAATAAGTGATGTGGTCTTACAAGGTTTCAGAAAACACATTCAATTTTTTTTACCACTTTATTATTATTCACTCTCATCACTTCATAAAAATGTGCAATTGAATTCGTTAACAATCACGCAAACTTATGCGATGTTTTAAATTTCGCTGTGCGAATTTAAAAAATCTAAATTTGAAATATAGGCCTCAGAAGATAAAGCAGTTGATTACATTTGAATCAAGCTAACAGTGAAATTTTCCTTGCACCGGCATCTGTTTGGTGCTTTAAACACAATTTTGATTTTCAAGATGCAGAACAAAAACAAAAGTCTTACGAAAAACGGAGAATTCCTGCAAATGTTCCTTTGTTTAATAATCGCAACATTAACATCACACAAAAACAAATTCTATCAAAACTTTTAGTGTGGAGCTAAAGCTCTTGAATCTCAGGGTGCATCGATTTGCTAAAACATCTTTTTAATTGGGAAACTGCTGATAAATAATCGCTTAATTTTGGCAAAAAGAGGATAAAATTTTCCTTCCCACTGGCCGTATATCGAATCCATTTGAATTGAGGAATTCGTGTCCACTTAGGGAGGTCGTGGATAAAATCCTGTAAAGAGGTTTAACGAAAAATCTAACATTCTTGCCCAATAAAGTACTTACGCCACATGGTCAATGTGGCCATGACCACTTTACTAGAATTAAACCACCACATTTATTTTTATTTATTTTTTTGGTACAAATCCATTTCAAACTGGAACTGAACAGATTCCATTGAGTTACGTTTTTGAAAATTGTTGCAAATCATTGCTTGAGGATTCATGGATGACTTCTTGCGAAAGAAAATGGACTGAAGTCAGCAAAAAAATGCCATACAAAACCTGTCCGCGACTCATGGTTTTGAAACGCCCAATGTTCTCTTTCTTGCCTTCCCTTCAATGACTTTTACAGCAATATTTGGAATCAGGACTAGGAGATTAAAAGACAATTTATAATGGTCCATTCAGTGATTGGTTCTCTCTCGAGAAGAATCGCACGATTAACGGCGGTGAGTCGAAGTTCACAATCATGATGAGGTTCTGCCTCAGGCTGCGTTGAGATTGCCCACTCTTCTCACATTGAGAAATAGTGTTAAATCTTCACTAATTAAGTCAAAAGGAAGGTAAAACAGGGGCATCTTCGTTCCGATCTTAGACGAGAAAAAGTGGGGAAATCGGGGTCAGGGTTCGATGGCGAACATTAGCAGGCCAAGCTACACACTGTCTTGTTCATAAATATCATCAGACCTTGACATTTTATGAAGAAGTTTGATCCAGAGACAACGACGTCATATCTGCAGCGCCATGATATAGCTCTTTCGATATTTCGAACTTTTAATAAGTGGGATTGACCCGTATTTCAAGAATCATAGCATCATCGCCAAGCCATGAATACATTATAAGACGCGTATTCTTAATTCTCCCTAATAGTTTCTATGATCTCATGAGAAGAACAGTGTGTGTGTGTGTGTGTGTCAGAGACAGTAAATAAGAATATCGAAAGACTGTGGCATGAACAGACCTCATCGTTTCTATAATAGATATTTGTATTATAGTATATAATTCATATATGCGTATATTTTCTATATAACCTTTTTTTAATATACTCGGAGTCTAATTATGCGTACATGAAGAAAATAAACTTCATCATTTAAGTTGTTGGCTCGCTATAAATAATCCCTAAATTTAATAACAGTGACGTGAATTGGAGTTTTAAATGTCTTATATGGCATATCGACGCGTTTCAGACAAGCGTCGTTGCCCGTATCCATCATCTAAAACTGCGCTTCAAAAGAAGTTGCTGTCCTTTAATGCATTCTATATATACACACACCTGTATATAGCGCTATATCGATTTTTACGCTTATAAATATCATTCGTCTATGAACGCGCGTATGAGTACTTTGTGGGGTGGGGGGAGTCTTGAAAAAATTATTACTTTCTTCTCAAGGCTGTCAAACATTTTAGTGAATGTACAAGATACTAAAATGCTACAAAAATAATTGATACTGCTTGACAATTAGTAATGAGCTAAAAAGTACCTTATTTTAAAACCTACTTGTAAAACCTTTGAAACTAAATGCATAGCAGAATTAGGCAAATAAAATTTTTGAACGGCTAAATGGGGCTCAAGCCCCACTCTGGCCCATATGGGCGCCCATGCATCAGTGGCGGCTCGTGACTTCAAGAACGGGTGAAGCGGCGAGCCCCTCCTCCACCCCCCAAAGAAACCGGAAAAGTGGCCAATAAATTTCCGTTTTCTAGCAAAATAATTATATTTATTATGATATATATATATATGTATAAATAATTCGATTATTTACACATAATAGACCTGTCAATACAAAAACTGCACATGCACTAGTAATTATGTGAAATTTAAATATTATCAAAACATAAAATTATTCATTATATACATAAAATACGTCAACAATAAAAACGTTTCAATTTAAAATTTCAATAATCTGCCATGTATAATATTCCAAATATTCACAATATGTATATACCGGACCTGATATGGTACTACATGTTGTGCAGACAGAGATAATATGTGGAGACAACAAGCAAAATAAAAATATGCAATATATGCTTACCCAGTCTTTATTTTTTGAATATAAGTTCGATTCTTTTAGACTTGCAAACTTGTCGATGATGTGAAAAAATGGTTGAGTTTCTATTAACTCTTTTAGTAGTTCCTTTTCAATTGAAATTTTTAACAAGTTTCTAAGTCTGTCTTCTAACATCGTATTACGTAGACTGATTTTGATTCTGTTTAAGCAAGAAAAACTCCGTTCTACGGAAACACTAGTGGACGGAATAGTCACTATTAAGCAAAAAAGTTTATAAGCTTCTTTAAAAATGTATCTGTTTTCTGTTAAAATTTCCATGAATGTTTGTAATTTCATATCTCTATACTGCTTATCCAGATATATGTGTTTTAATTCATTTTTCAATCTTTGGAAGTCAGTAAATATATTGGGGTAGTACACATTTAAATTATTTATTACTTCCGTAGGAAATTTATAGGAATACTCCGCAAATTTTGAAGTATCCATTAATGTAATAAAATGAAGCTTTTCCATATCTTGAAAACGTGTGGTAATTTATCTAAGGTTATCTAATATTTCATAAAATATGAATTTTATATTTTGCAAGAACTTTATTTTGTGTGAGCGTCACTTTTTTTTTGTCCCTCACGGTGTTCAGTTGGAACTGTTGTTTTCGAAATCACTAATTCGAAAATTTCCACGAACGTATCCTCCTTTCGTTTGCTGTTTAAAAGAATCTGCGTATTTTTAATTTGTGAGATGCAAAAATTAATGTCAAATGACTTATTTTGTAGTACATTGAAGAGAACATCCGTAAGTCCAAAAATATGGTTAAAAACAACAACCAAAAGTGAAAATTCAAAGTCGTTAAATATATTTAAATAGCCGACACTCTGCCTAAGCGAAGTTTGATCGGAGGTTGGATCGTTCATAATCTCAGTAAATACTTCTTTTAAAGAATCCCATTCTTTATTTATAACACTCAACATTTTAGAGTTTGATGTCCATCGCGTAATAACAGAAGTAGGAATTCGTCTTCCGACGACTGTATCGACCACGTGAGTTCGTTTGGCAGAATGATGAAAAAATGCAGGTATGCCGCTTACAGTTGCAAAAAATATGCGACACTGTGAAATGCTGTTGCAGCTTTGTTGTAGCACTAAATTCAGACGATGTGCCAAACAGTGAATAAAAACTGTATGTGGCGTTACTTCTTTAATTTTGGACTGAAGACCATTTAAGTGCCCTGACATTACGCTTGCCCCATCAAAACATTCTCCTATAAGTTTTGATTTATAGTTAAATTTTTCGAGGCATCTTGATACAAGGTTAAACAATGCTTCGGCAGTCCGATTGGAACTGACGTCATAAAATCCCAAAAATCTTTCCACTGACTTTCCACCAGCAATAACATACCTAATTATGATACTACATTGAGATTTTTGGACAATATCTGTGGAATCGTCTACTTGTATAGAAAAAAATGCAATCCTTTATTTCTTTTTCGATATGTTCATTGATATATTGCCAAATGCAGTCAATTATTTCATTCTGAATAGTCTTAGAATTGCCGGCAAACATGGGTGTGATTTTTCAAAAGTGCTCATGAATGTCCACAGGGCTTATCGAAATAAAGGTTTCTAACAATTCTTTAAAATTCCCACGATTAGTGGAGGTTACGTCTTCGTGATGACCACGAAATGCTAATTCTTGCTTCCCCAAGTAAAGAACAGCACGAATGGGCGGGCAATTGAATGAAACGTCCATTAAGCTGCATATTTTCGTTGAAGCGTTTAATATATATTGCCTAAAGTATTCTTTTAAAGCATCCTCAATACCACTTAAATTTTTCTTTAGATTTGAAAAACATAATGTACAATCCACATGGTAAAAAAACCTTTATGTTTGTGAAGAGCACGGGTAACGTTACCAAAATCATTGAAACCACTCTTATTCCACACATTTGATTTAACACCAATGATTAAACATGGCATACAAAAAAGTTTATTTAAATAATAACTCCCACACAGCCATTCAAACTCCGAATATCACGAAATCTTAAAATGCCGATTATATACTTTGTCCTTTTTTTGCAACTTTACTTACATTTAACACAGGCATGGGCTTTTCCTTACTTAAAAAATCTTTTTATCATCGTTATTCCGCTTGGAAAATGGGGTTTCTAATAAAATACATACCTGGTCATTTAAGGGAAACGTCATATTGTAAAGGAACCTCTTAAGTTTAACCTAACGAATCAAGTAACGGAAATGCTGTTTTTCTAGGCGGTTTGAGAACAAAGGAGACACAAAGTGTCCCCAGTTCGACGATTGCTCTTCGAGTGGCTCCACATGACGTGACGTTAAACGTAATTCATTAGTCACGTGAGGAAAGTGGAAAGGACGTCTCATCCTTCCTAGCAAGCTCCTCGCTATTCTTCTAGTGTGTTAAAACGATCATGGTGCGGTACAGTGTAGCATATAATTGCAAGGAAAGGGGTGGGGAAGTAAGGCGGAATTTACTCATTTCACAGGCTTATTAATGTGTATATATCTTCTGTTCACATTGTAAATGATACGGTTCCCATTATCACGCATAAACATTTCATTCACACATACACACACACAAATTACCAAGAAAGGTACCAGCTTTAACCTAAAACCAGAAAATATGGAAGAAATAAGTCATTAAAATGTATAAAAAATAATATATAGCAATTATATAAAAAATCGACATATTTTAAATATCATATTTTTTTAAATTATTGAAAATATATTTTTACTTTGTCAGTTGGTTTTAAAATATAGGTATTTATGATATAAAAGCATATTAAAAATTTCAGAACTCTAGTGCGCATAGATCTGAAGATAATCTGCGCGCAATATAGAAAAAGTGATTTTGAGAAAAAAAGCGTTCAAGTTGGAACTTGGTAACATGTAATAGTTATTTTTATTTTATACAATAGTGCAAGAAGTAATTGAAGAATTTTGATGCGGTTTGTTTTAAAACACTGCAAAAATCGATATTATTTTTTAAACTAATAAATAAAAAATCGATTTTTTAAAGATTTAAAGGTCCTGTGTCCCCTTAAGAAACAAAAACACAACGAAATTACACGCTTCTACTGTTACCACTCAACGTACCAACAGGTATCAAATACCTACCATGGCAAAATTAAATCCGTTTCAAGTCGAATCAAAGTTTGATTCAATTCTTTGATTTAATTTTTTTTCTTTGACCAGTAACACCCCAGAAAATTTTTTACCTCTAAAAACCTCTGTGGTAATCAAAAATCTCAATTTTTATTTCTGATCAAGCCATACCTCTGTTTTGGTAATTTTTATCCTTTTTCCATGCAAAATATCCAGATTCAGAGGTAAAACCTCTGATCTGGCAATACTAGCTGACATGATGATGCGATAAAAATTTCTCTTCTGATAATTCTTGCTTTAGCCGTAAATAAATCGTCGCCATAGTAACCATGTTCGCAAGGCATTTCCGTTTTGAAGCGAAGCTCTGAATTTCTATCACGTCGCTTCATTTCGTTGGTGCATTTAACGCGTTTAAAGCGCTGACTTAAAAACGTAGCCTTCTGTTCCTGAATGTAATTCCAATTATATTAAAGGAATTAAATTCAAAAAAAAATAGTGGGCTCAAAATAAAATTTTGAATTTTATTTTTCTAATCAACTTTTAAATTTGATAAAAAAGTAAAAAGGATTTGGAATTTAAATAAAAACTGAAAGTTAAACTGTTCGACCGCCCAATTTTTTTTAGGTGAAGTGCCACCTCACTCGCGTCACCCGACGAGCCGCCACTGCCATGCATTCGATAAAAGTATTCTGCACTAAAATTTATTTCCCCGTACGCCGCATGCAGCCACAAAAAGCATAGCTTGAATTATCTAAAACAGGTTTCCTCTAAGAAGAATTTCGTGGTTTAAGGAGGAATTGGGCAAACGTATTGGTGTTTAAAATTTTAGCAATAAAAGTACTACTAAACAAAAATAAAGTTTTTTTTCTAAGTGAGGATGATGTCCTAACATACGATGAAAAAAAAATTCTTTAGGGAAATAGTTTGAGAATTACTAATCTGGAATATAAAATTAAAATTTCATATTCGACCCAAAAGATGAAAATATTAAATTGATACATATCCCATTGCGCGTGACACGTCTACAAAATATGAATTTTTTAATTTGTAAATTCTTGAAATGAAGGAAAATTCTATATGCGATAAAATTGCATTAGACAAAACGTCCAGCGTAATTTACTTCGCCGAAATTACGAATTGCGCCAGGCTATTTGTGGACCACGGTTTACTCAATGGCTTTCCAGCTGCGCTTCTTAAACATGCTCCAAGGCGCAATGTTCTCCGCGTCGATTTTACACTGATGAAAGGTTCTTCGTACAATTTTAATACGTCAGTTTTTCCTGTAAACATTAACATAAATCACGAGTACTACTTCACTTGAGCACTGTAGTGAAAATTTACCTGTAGTCCGCTATATATTTATATATTACATAATTTACTACAGTGGGTTTCTCAAACTCTTATCCTACAATACTCTTTCGTTACCACATGCCCAGCCAGGGAACTCTACTAGAAACATTTAAGGAAAACCTGAAAAGCTTTTATTTATTACTACCTGAATACAAACATAAAAATAAATAATAAATATATCAATACAAAATGTATAAGTAGCACTTTTCGATTGGTACTGGATATTGGTTATGGTTATAATTAATTCTAAGTGAAATACAGGGCACCAGGAAGGAAATTTACGTACAAAAGATTAAACACTGGTAAAATAGCAAAGAAAAATGCTATTTTACAAGTGTTTAACCTTTTGTATGTATAATTCTAAGTGGTGGTTGTCGTATGGAGGAATTTAGAACATTTACAGATTTTCTATGAATTGTCGGCAATGTTTTATAAATTTCTTACGGAACATCTGGAGTCGTCGCGGAACCCAGATGCTCCGTGGAGCACACATTGAGAAACCCTGATTTACTTCACGTCTATTCATTACACGGTACAAAAAAAATGACCAGGCTTCATGAAGAAAGGTCAAACTAAAATCATCCAGTCGCAAAAGTTCTATAATAATCGTTTAAATTACATTTTTTTTAGGATTGCAGGGTTGGGATTATTAGGGTTTAGAATTACATAAAGACTCTTGCATTTTATTTATTTTTATTCCGTGACTTTTATGAAAACTTTATACGTTGCACCTTAGCAACGATAAAAACACGCTGAATAACAGCACTGAAAATAACATCTAATTACTAGTGAATGCACAGTTTAACAGCAGTGGCAACAGCGTTTCCTTAGGTTTGCAATGTCATTCTATACAGGGTGATTTGGAATAGGTATTACGGCAATTATATCTTTTTAAACGTTAGTCATAGAAGAAAACTTCAGTGGGAACAAAATTATTCAAATTATATTAGGGATGTTGAATATGGTATTTATTTTACAAGAGAATTATATTGTCATGATCATTTCCAATGCTTCATTAGACTTCGTCCCCATGTGTCAAAAGGGAGGCTTACCTTTGCGAGAAGCAACAAAAAGGGACTTTCCCTCTTAGAGGAATAAAACGCAAAGAGCTCGGAACCACACTGCGAAGTGGGGTAACTTAGAAACATGTAAAAGGACGAATATCGAAGGAAAGACACCTTCTTACAAAGAGGTTGAAGTTCCGAAAGAAATACCATCCTTACACGAAAGAAAGAGTTCAGGGATGGGTCTTCTGAAATCGTATTCACGCGTTTTTACTGAAAAGATGCGAAGTCGAAAAAGGGTCATTTTATGGGTTTCCTTTTGACCAGTTTTCTGCCGTATGGAAGTTTAAGGTGACAGTTTTTAAGCAGTAACTATTCTGAGATTTACAAAGGCCCGTGACCAGAGACAACGGCCAGCCAGTTGGTCGAAGAGGGTCTCCCCGAATTTCAACTCCCATGACGTAATTTTTTAACTCAATGCTTATTTGGTGAAAATTCAGCCTTTCATCCCAAAAATCCAATGGTCACTGAAATATGGCAATAAAACTATTTTACACGCCTTCGGGGCGGGAATCGTTAAGGGACATATCCAGGTATTAAACAATGAATTCAGGGCACAGAGAAAGATGTCACAAGTGCTTTAAAAGCACAGCTTTTGAGATTTTGAGGAGCTTTTCTAGTTACTTTAAAAATTATCTTAATGACGATGACGGAGAGGACTTTTAAGAGTTAGCAAGATATTAAGCTTATATTGCTTATATAGATTAGATATAGATGACTAGATATAGACAGACTAGATGCTTTATATTAGATATCATCGTAGCGTCGTAATGACAGTTTTAGGAAGTCTATCCAGATTAGGTAAAAGACATTAGCAATTCTTAATTATGTTATGAAAATTGACGCCCCAGCTAGATACAGTGCGTGTGGATTATAATCGATCACTGGAATACCAAGATGAAAGTTACACCCTTGAGCGCGATGAATTCCTCTCTACGTACAACAATGGCTACCCAGAGCCCATCGCATCATAAGGTGTCGATAATGATAACCTTCGTATTCTTTAAGTGTATACAAAGAATTAAATTAATATTAATAGCGTTCAGTGATAGAGTATCAAGGTAGTTTTAGAATATGATGGTAATTTGATGTGAGCATAATTCATTTATTGAAAATTAGTATGAAATGATAATAACATGTTAAGTTATTAATTTTGGAATTTAAAAATTATAATAATTGGAGAGTTTGGATTAAGGTTAAGGGAACCAAGTAATGCAAGTAAATCATAACGGACTATATCAGTAATCGAGGATTTTGTTGTGAAATATGTGTGTTAAGATAAGGTTGATGTGTAGATATATTGATATACAGAGATCTTCATCGATAAACATACAAAACGTATGTTTATAGACGTAAAATTTTGATATAGACGTATTTGATAGACATAAAAGACATAAAATAGGGAAAGAATCAAATTGTGCATGGTGAACATGAAGGGCAAAGGTCATTGCAGCGAGGAAATTTAGTGGATGGTGACCCTAATAAATGTATATGTCATTTTATATGTGTGCCTTACAAAATATTCGATAGGGCTTAATATGTTGTACTTCCGGGTTAAAGAGGTAAATAAGGGGAGAATTTCGAATATTTAGAAAACTATAAAATTAATTTGAATATATTACAATTGATTTATCAGTTTGATTTTCGAAAATGACTGATAATGATTGAGAGTTGAAATTCACCTCAAAGTTATAGCGAGTAGCTTATTTAAAAGACTATCTAAATCTAATAGAAATAAAATACAGGGTACCAGGGAGGAAATTACATAAAAAGGTTAAACACTGGTAAAATAGCAATGAAAAAGATCACTCAAGCTTTCGGACGCATCAGCAGCAGTCCTTCATCAGGAGTAATGACGATGTTATGTTTCTGTCTCTTTTTTATACTTGAAATTTCTGGAAAAAAATCTAAATCTTTTATTTATTGTTTATTTGTACTAATAAATGCTGATTGTTATGTTTATAACTGATTTTCTGAAATTATTACACTACGTGAATCGATACAGACATTATGTCGTATGACCAAAATATTAATGTCGTAATATAACACAACGCAATGGGTGGTGAAGGGGTTTCCGAAAGAGCACGGAAGTCTTTAACCATTTTTTTTAAACCACTATACACAGTTTGTATTCACACAATGTATGCATGGGGTAAGTTTAGCACAACCACATGACAGTATATGCATAAAAATACTTCTAGCGTATTCTAGTGTATAAAAAGTCTAGCTTTTTATACAGGTCTTCTACCAAAAATCTCCAGTTAGAAAAAAATGTCTTTATATTTAATTAGTCCAATACAGGTAACTTCATATTTTTATGCACAGCATTCCCGAAGAAACTAAAAGTTAAATTTTACCACTTAATAAAGTTTCATGGCGGTTTTGGCGACTTTTTGGAGAAATAATGGCAACTTTAGGGTAGTGTTTCTGGTGGAGAAATGAAGAGCACATGAACTTGCTTCGAACAACGCACAAACTCTTGATTAATCTAACGCTATCTCATTTTTTCAATTTGTAGATGGCTCACATATACTTGGCGATCAAATCCAAAATTTTAAACCTCAGCAACTATTTCACGTAGAAACATGAAATATTTTTGATTAAATAGTTAAAATCCAATATTTTTCTATAAAAAATTTTTTGGTAAAGGGCCTATATAAAAAGTTAAACTCCGTATTTTTTTTACGCGTACAACTCCTAGTATAATAACATCCCTACATGTGATTTAAAAATCTTTGCTCTCCCTCCGATGTTTTTTCAACGATTAACAAAAAATACATGGTAGCACCTTTTCTTAATCACTCTTTATAGCGGAGCAAAAAGAAGTAAACAACAGTACTGTCTGCCTACCAAGAGTTCATGTAATATATAACCAGTCATCTGGCTGGGGACGCTGACAAAAGATTATTTCTATAGCAATGCCATGTCCGCTTGGAGTTTTCGTGGTAGACAGAATATATGTTTGTGTTTTACGGCTCTGGGACAGCTAAGCTTGTCCAAGGCCAGGATCAGCGGGTTTCTTGGGAATTCGGACATCTGCCTCCAAGGGACCCAAACCCAGTTTTAGGGTGAGCAGAAAAGAGCATGCATTCTACCATACCACTGGAAATCGAACCCTGCTTAAGGACACAATAGACGAACACCTTACCACTGCGCCACCATGGGGCGCTACAAACAGTAGCTATTAACAAAAGTTTACTAAAACCAAAGAATGAGTTTACCAAGAAATTTCAGAAACTTAAAAAGTATTAGTTTTGGCAATATCGTATACGTTTATCCAGGGGCGGACTGGACCGCTGGCCAGCCGAACCCCAGGCCGCCCTCCGATAATCCAAGATATGTGCCCTTTAAGAGGACCCAGTCTTCCCCCTTCGCTTATCTTGCCATAAATGATAAGGAGTGATAATATAACTATTTCAAATCGTTATGTTTTTTTGTTTTTTTTTTATCAAAAGCTATAAGCAAAGGCTAGTAAATTTAAACGGCTGATGTGCTTAAAATGGACTATGGTAAACTTAATATTTAAAGTGTGTAACTTCATTTTCATTGAATTTCACGAATGTATCGCGCTCACAAAATCAATTTCTCTAGCCTTGCTTGCGATACAAGTATTTAGCATATTTCCAATATCTCGCTTAAGATTGTGCTCACACAAGGGGCTCCATCTAGGCTTCTGGCCACTCCTGCAACTAGGAGGTAATATATTTTAAAGGCCTCTGCTGTAGACCATCAAATTATATTAGCTTACGCATTTCATTTATTTCGTTCAAAGTTAAAATATTTCACGGTGGTCTAATTGCACTCGATCGAAAAACTGGTTCTCTATCGTTTTTCAGTTCTCATTTTTCACTCGTCTGCTTAACATTTTCAATTTGGAAATACCAAACGTCGAAATTCTAACGTCCGGATATAAATTACGTCGTGACGTGTGCGTCCGGGCGTGAGTAATTACCCGGATCATAATAAAACTGCCCTCTAAATGTTAGCTGGCAAGCGTGACAAATCACCAAGGGACATGCCCAAGTTCTCAAGAACCATCTTCAGCCTCAACGTGTTTACCAATGCCCAATCCAAACTATCATTTGGTGAAGAGGCGAAACTAGGCAAACAAAGTCGTACAAACTAAAATGACTTGTAAACAGGGGTGATTTGCCACTTAGTTGGTGCAAATTCTGCTGCAGAAACGTGCATCGAATCTTACTCATCTATAATTAATGCAACGCCTGACAGAGAAGTAAATATCGAAGTCTTAACCACCTAAAAGAACATTTAGCCTTTCTTAATGCTATTGTATGCATATGTAACCAGGGATTAATTCGATGAATGTTGTACAATGCGTTGCATAATGATAGGTCCATCCTAAACTACAAAAGTTCAATTGAACTACAGTTTCAGGTTTTCAACTTATATTCATCACTGTTACAGGAGCGTTTTAACAGCATTACAAGAGCTCCTGTAACAACCTTTCAAGGCTCTTGTAACAACATTTCAAGGCTCTTGTAACAACAAATTATATAAAAATAAAAAGGATTGCAAATGTACTTACAAGAATAAAGTCACAATATTAAAAACAGGTGTTGCAAGAAGATAGGTCAACCATACGAAACTTATTGGCAAAAATGTATTGGTGGGAGGTTTTTCCTCCCTTCCTCAAAATCAATTCATTAATTCTATGCCAAAAAGAATTAATAACATTCTGCAAGTAATGCACATCGATGGCACGCTACTCATAATTGCCTCTTTCATTCATTGGTAGGTATTGTATTGTTTCCCATCTACATATACAGCTCTTGCAAGTATACCCCATAGATTCTATATGGAGTTTAAATCTGGACTGTAAGGTCGCCAGTCAATAATGTGGACGCCATTTCCTATAAACCACTCAGAGGTTGAATTATCTGTATGAATTGGGGCATTATCGTGTTAAAGCATGAAGCATGGCCCTCCGATTTCTGCTGAAAATGGTAGCAAGTGCTCATCAAGTAGGTTTTGATAATCTGTGGCATTCATACGAGTATTTAAGAATGTAATATATGTTTTTCCATACCACCCAAAGCCTGCCCAGATCAGGATAGAACCACTTCCACCTTGTCGTTTCAAAAATATTTGTACTTCTTTGCGCAAGTCGTGCCAATAAAATTGCCAGCCATCTGGCCCATCCAAATTTAATTTCTTTTCGTTTCTGAATATTTCTCTTCTTCAGTCTTCTTTCCAAGTCATCATTTGTTGCGCAAATTTTAGTCTCTTGTTTTTTTTTTTAGGTAACTTTGGGTAGCTTTCCTTTTTTTTTTTTTTATTTTTTTATTTATTTTTTGTATCCTAAATAGTTCACTATCTTCGAGGTCCTAGACGGCTTTGACTTAGAGATTGGAATGTCCTTTTGACGTGCTAAAGCACCCAATGAAGTTAAACCAGATTGAGCCTCCTTAACAATTATCCTTGTTTGGCGAGAGGTCAGTTTAGCAGACCTCCCGGGGGATTTTTTTGTACCGTAAGCATTCTTTAATCGAATAAAATTGCTCACATTATGTGATCGTTTTAAATGTTTCGCTATTTCTCTATTCGATTTTCCACATTCATTAAAAGCTTTAATTTGACCTTTTTCCTTTTCGATAAGCTGATTTTTGCGACCCATTTCTTTTCTGATCATTAACTCGGTACTATACTAAAAATAACAGTTAAAAACACATTCTACAGCTCAGTGACGTCGAAAGCACATGTCAGGACGCAAATTTGCATAAATGAGAAATAATCACACGGTATTTTGGAATGAAATCTAAGGTGGACCTATTATTTTGCAACACCTCAATACTAAAAATGCCATATTTAAAAAATTCTTTTTAGCATATTTCACTGTGTTATTATTACATATCCTAATACGAAATCACTGAAATTTTTTGGGAGATTATTTGCATATTCTTATGAAGAAAAATTATTTTTGTGGGTGGACTTATAATTATGCAATGCACTGTAGTATGAGTGGAATTAAACGAATTTAATTCATAATTTTTCCACATGAATCTACCCTCTGGTTTCATACTTTCTTGGAGGAACAGATTCTACATCATATAAATCACGCTCCTCTCTTGAAAAGTGATATAAATACAAGAAAAAACAAACTTTATGACATATGCGATCAACACTGAATTATCTTTACTAAACGCCCGTTCCCGTGAAGTTATTGAAGCCGAGTGGCATTGAAGTGACACAAGAAGACCACCTGCGATGCTAACCGGGTGGCATAGCCGTTATGTACACTCATAGTAAAGAATTATATGAGGTACTTATAAAGCGGTCATATTCATAGATGTTTCAGAGCTCACATTTCGATAATCCTTCGAGAACTCTTGCAGCTGGTGATGATAAATGTCACTGACTATAGTAGATTATAAATAGATAACGTCATGATGTGTCATACAAAATTTATAGCAACGGGTCACTTCATCCGTCTTGGGGGGTCTTGAGGTATGAAAATACGAACACAAGGCTCATACTTCTTTTTCCTTGGAAAGCAAGGTGAGATCAAGAGGTATGATTATTCGAAACTTAAATATAGATTCAAATATTAGGAACAACTATTACCGGGTGGTCCGGTACTTTTGGACTCCCTCTACTGTCAGGGTTACCCCCAAGATTTGATGGATCGGAAGAAATAAGCCTCCAATTTATATTTTTCGTGTTGAAAACTCAGCATGCTACTATCAATTAAAGCAAGCAATACATACGAAATGCAAGCGCACATACAAGGAACTTGAATGTACGCTTCTAAATAGCGAAGCGGTCAATAAATAATAAAGCCAGCTGCTAACTCAAATTGCTTGGAATTCGGAGGACTATTTTTTTAGACACTTCTTATCAGAGAAGCTTGGCTATGCAGAATTTTCCTTTTTACTGTGGATACAGTTTACTGAGTTTCCAATTTAGGAACTTCACGTTTTGGCGAAAAATTTATTGCATTGACCCTTAAAAATATTTTATAGAACTAATGTTACATTCCACTTCGATTTATAATCTAAAACTGTACATTCTCTTCTTTTTTTTATGAACTCAAATTGTGCGTTCTCCTTTTTTTTACGAACTAAATTTCGTTTTCTTTTCGCTATTTTCCTTTTCCTGTTTAGGTTTTCGTACGGCGAAAATATAAACAGGAAAAGTGTGGAAATTCTTCAAAATGGTTGGACTTTGAATCTTCCAAGCCGTAGAACACGTGGGAGGTGGAAAAAGTGGAAGTTGCATCCGGTTTTGTATTATTTTATACATGTATAAAGAGCAGTACGTGTATTGTATATCGAGGGAGTAAACTGTTTACGTCGATTTGTGGCCTCACTTAAGAAATTGTGATATATATAACAAGATAAAACTAAATTTTACATTATATATAATTTAATTTAGAAGCAAGGTTTTCAGCTAGTATGTATTGTAAGGTCCTCTCTTATGGATCAGAGACATGGAGTCTAACAGTTGGAGCAATACGAAAGTTACAGACAACGCAAAGGAGCATGGAGAGGTGCATGCTTGGAATAACTAGGAGAGATCGAAAAAGAAACACTTGGGTGAGAGAGCAAACTAGAGTAGAGGACATCATTGTTAAAGTAAAAGGGCTGAAATGGCGATGGGCTGGGCATATTGCAAGAAGAACTGATGAAGGACTAATGGACAACCGAAATTCTCAACTGGATTTCAAGAGACCACCGAAGACCTAGGAAACGTCCTCAAACTAGATAGGTGAATGAAATAAGGAAACAAGTTGGGGGGTGACATGGAAGCGAATTGCTCAGGATAGGCCTGCGTGAAAAACAGTATTTGGAGAGACCTTCATCCAGCAGTGGATAGATAATGGTTGAATATGATGATGAATTTAGAAGGCAAAACCAAGTGGAAATTTTGGTATCGAAATATATTAAGAGTTGCAATTATAAATTTTGTTATACGTAAGTTATCTATCTCCAACGCTCTGGGCGTGACTTTATGGTTCTTTAATAAAAGAAAGACAATGCGAGAGGAAGTCTTTGTCCCATGAGCATCTTATTTTTTCCTAAGAAAAATCTCGTTTACTTAAATTCCTCATACTTTGGATTGCATTTTCGTTTTTTTTTTTTTATGTCATTTTAGGTTATGAACTTTTTTAGGCTTCCTAGAAATCCGTAAAACCGCAATTTCGTTTATGTGTAACGTTGGTAAAATTTAAAAAATTGAAAGGAAAATAACGACATTATAAAAAATTTGGAGTTATATATTTATATTATATATTTATTATATTATATATTTACATTATATATATATATGTAAAGTAGTTGGAGCGAACTACCATACGTCTGAAACAATTGTTTCAAATGTTTGTTTTTCCCAGAAACTTAAATTTATTCAAATAATACAATATTTATGTCGCATTATTAAAATACTTCGATTGTTTATACTAGTGTTAAAATTACACTCTATATACGTGAAATATTTGTGCCGTACTTTACAGTGACGCACTTCGCAATACTTGGCTATAGACTAGTTCATCAAAATTTTGTGTATTAAGTTTGATATAACAAAATCAATACCATATGATATAATCAGATGTTTTGCCAAGAAGAAAGCTAGACGTCATGCTTTCCATTTAAATACCAGTGTTCGATAGGCTTTTATTTTTTGCTAAAATTAAAATTTATTTCAATAAAATTGAATTTGATTTATTATATACCAAAAAGGAATAATACTTCAATATAAGTTAATATTGTTTAATGTTTATGTTTTTATTTAAGTGTTTGTTTTTCAACACATTTATTGTCAACATAAAAGTTTTTGGCGTATATTGAATGTATCAATTTTTATGTTCCTACCACTGATTGGGGAAGGGTGAACGGATAGGAAGGGGCAACAAAAATTAGCCTTGGGGCGTTAAAAAGAGCCTAGCGGCGGCATAATTATAAATCCTCCCATGGTGCTTTACTAATTACAGTATAAAATAATTGACAATATTTACGTCTCATTATTTAAAATAGTTTCCCTATACTGTTGCTGAAATTACACGTTGCGTATGAAATATTTATGCAGTATTTATAGTCTTGGTAATTAGTAAAGTGCATTGTTGTCATTACCTCTGAGTACACCAGTGTGACATGCTATACTACATAATGAACCTAGTGTTCATTAAGTTTTTTGCCCATTACTTTAACTTCAAACATCGATACATTTATAAAAATAGTGATTCTTGGAATGATTTTCAGGGATTGTTGGGCACGCCCCTTGCCACTCCTTAATAACCTACTAGATGCCATTCCTAAGGGCAAAAACGAACTATTAATACATTACAGCATGTCGCTTATTGCAAGTTCCCTTTCATTCAGACAAGACATAAATTCATTCAACCTAATCACAGTTATTGGTGATACATAGATATGATTCTAATTTTTAAGTTGATACTTTTGAGATTTAAAGAATATTGGCATTATTGGGTTAGAAAAAAAGAGCAGAAAGCAATAACTTGTAACGAGGCTCTCACCCACTGAAGTAATATATTTCATAAATCGTAACTTCCAGTTCGATTACCTTGATTTAACGTTATTTTATAAATTCAATGAACAGAAGAACAGTAATTTTATTTTTAAACGAAGACAAAACGAATTTAAATTAAAAGAAAAGAATTTATTATTTATGTAGATTAGAGGTGGGGAGATAGATGACGTGTGAAAATATAATGGAGATTAGTTGTTTCCAACCTGGAGTCTCGAACAGGTTTCTGTGGGGTCGCCGCAACTAGTTTTACTTGCAATAATTTTTGTAAATTCCACACCAAATGATTCCAACTCTTTTATATTTCAACCTGGTTACATTGCAATATTCTATTAATGATTGTTAATTTTATAACTATAATATCCATTAATATAAGTAACAGATATATACCTCGAATATATAATTATATATATAATTAATATATAATTATATATATAATAATATATAATTATATATACAACAAGTATATAAGTATACTATACATATATATAATTAAATATATAATTGATGTACAATTATATATATAATTTACGATAACAATTATATATATACCTAAATATATACTGTACAATTATATATATAATTAATATATGGGTCATGCTAATTATATATAATTAATATATAATTATGTGTGCATAATTATATATATACATTATATACTACTATGTAAATTTATACCAATTATATGGCATGTTGGCATCAAATGTGCTTTTACTCTGTTAATGCTTTTATCATGCAAATATGGCGGCCGCAGGCAGAGGGAGGGGGTCGCAGATCTTTTGGTTACTATAAAAGGGAGTCGCGAATTACTTGGCTACTATAAAAGTGGGACGCGGCTTGAAAAAGCTTGGGAACCACTTATGTAGACTATAGTAAATAGGTAGTTCTCTCCCATGACTATAGTTTTTAATTATGATAAAACGTTCTGCTATCACCTTGTGCCACAACTTAAGGAGTGATAAACGATATTCCTAATAAATTTGAGGTCACGTTTGGACATTCATTCGTTCACCTACTCTCGCTCCTAGTGCTTTTCGTAGTCATAAATATGACCCCAATCAGAAATAACCAACCTCTGGGCAGCTCATTTAGCTGACAGCCATTATCGCCTTTGAAACTTCTGAATAACGACTTGAATTCATCATTGTTCCCTAAATTAATATAGCGACCTATTGATGAAATATCTCTATTACTATTCTGCTAACGACGTGAACTTCCATTCACGCGTTGAACATCAAATCGCTCACGATTTGGTGCTTTCGTTTCAACGACCCAAATTCGTACTCTCCCATTAAGAGCACTGGGATTTTCAACAGCAGATCGCAAATTAACACCTTGGGAAAGACTAACAGCGCTTTTCCCACGTTTTATTATTCATTATAATTTCACAGGCATTAAATTAATGGCAATCAAAAGAGTAATTGCAATGTAGATCAAGTCAAATACTTTTCAACAACACGGTAAACATGAATATATGAAGTAATAAAAACTGAAATAAATAGGTTCTTATTACTTAATTTGATAGATATTATATGGTGTGTGTGTGTGTACACACACACACCTCAGCCTGGGGTCTGCTACGAGTATATTAAGGATCTACAATTATTTACCGCGAAATAATTTCTATGATTTTCAAAATAAACTGGGGTTTTTGTGCTTGTTATTACAAAACAGTTTATATTCAAAAGTTAAGTTTTGCAATTTCTAAAACAATTGGGCTTATATGAAGTAAAAACAAAAAACAGTGTCAGACATGCAAAATATTCGAGCGACAAATTTGTGAACAAGTAGTATTTACAGCGTTTTGCCACTACCTATTTCCACTCTGCGCCTAGCTAAGCGTACCTAATATATACTCGGCTAATTTGACGG
>QLNU02014176.1:46163948-46178071 GCA_006491805.2 Dysdera silvatica | reverse complement strand
ATGCTCAAAAAGATATATCTCTGTTTCAAATTTTATATCAATTTTAGAAACCATGACGACTGGTTTCTATATTTAGTATAAGGAATTTTTTTTTCCTGTGAACAACGTTGGATTTCAAATTTCACACCAAAATTATCATCCACATGTTTCATATATATTTCTGCTCAGTGATAAGCTTTTCCCGCATACAAAATTCTTATTGGAAGCTTGGATTTATTATTCACAGATCCTAAAAATTTCAATACAGCTTTGAGATATCAGAACCAGTTGCCAATATCCGTCATCTTTCTAAACTACATCTCATCGGTAACCTGCCTCCTAGTCATGAAGTTGGGCGGCTGAACTGTCAAAGAGGCAAAATGTTTTTTGGAATACCAACAGCAGACGTATGCTTGCTTATAACCTCAGTCTATGTTTACAGAATCTATTTCTTGACTCTGATAGATTACCTATCCATGCCTAAGGCTGACATGTATTGTTCTCTTGCACAGGTGGTCTTTTCCAATGCCAGACATATACATAACCCTAATAGATGGACATTAAATGGTCTGTCGAGAGTTTTCCTATCTGGGACTGATATCCACTGTTGATACAAACAACTCGACAGGCAAATTATACTGAAATTTATAATGTGCTGCCATTTGATTGAAAGTCCACCTCATCGACTTGTAATTTTGGATAGGTCTCTTCGTCAGATTTGTAAGGTTGGTCTACACTTCCAATATTTCTGGACACATTAAAAATATGATCCACAATTCGACTAATTTCTGGCGCGTTTAAATGCCCGTGTGCGCTTTTACGAGAAGTCCTTTGAAAAATAAGAATTCGTGGCATAAGGATGTAGAACCTGACGCTGTTTAAAAAGGCATCTAAGATCGTTTTTGGTCCGCATCGCTCGCCAGTTCATATATATCGCATTTTTACATTTCCAATTGCAAATTTTAAAGGGATTATGGATTTGTCTTCATTGGAAGGAGTTGGTTGATGTGTGTTTAGAATAAGGATGTAAAATTTACTCACGGAAAGATGGGATTATGAACCATTTGAAAAAATACAAAACGATTCCAACTTCGGAATTTAACTCCGGTTTTCAATTTAGCTTGAAGGATTGAAAACATGAATTCAGTTTAAAACTCAGAAGATTAACTGCGTAATTGAATGTCATGCGTAATTACACATCATGCATACGCATGCGTAATACATAATTAGATGCTATGCATAATTAGATGTCATAACGTGTTAAGCACCCAATTAGATGTCGGCTCTAAAAACACGTATGTAACTACAAAACAATAAAATTGTGTATTCTATCTGTTGTAATCGCCATTTTTATATGAATAAATGTAAAAGTGTAAGAAATCAACGAAGTGTCTAATGAGTTTCCACTGTATTTCATTTCGAACAAAATTTCAGAAGATGAACTTAGCGAAAAATCAGTAAAATCTTGAAATTTTTAAGGAACTTATCAGACCCTAAATACCTGAATGAACTTAGGTCATCATTCAGGTACTGTGCATTCGCGCTCAGTTGGCGCGTGATACCGTTAGCAGACTTGTTAGACCATTGCAGTTTAGGGAAGGCCGTCTTGGAGGAAGTGGTTTTTCCCTCGCGGAAAACCAGTTTCGGCAAGACGCCCTTCCCTAAACTGCAATGGACTAACCCGTCTGCTAACGGTATCAGGCGTCAGGTCTGCGCGAACGCACAATATGTAACATCAACTATTCCGAGTGCTACTGAAACAAAGAACGGCGCAGTCTTTGTGAATCTTCGTCATAATTCACGTTTATAGTTTAAAAGTCATATCTCATCCAGCAGTAGCCTAACCAATGTTTTGGTTCCGTTAGGCTTATTATCTTGGGCCCGTTGATCCTATACCTCAGAAACAGCAATCATCAAGTAAATCGAATATTCTTGATTTTAGGATTATTCGTCCGTTTTGTAAAATAAATATACTGTAGTTTAAACAAAAAAAAAATTAAAACACAATTCAATAGTTGCTTGCTGGATAGTGCCATATGTAACTATGTTTTATATAGGTTACTATGGTATGGTGAATTTTTTTTTTCTTTGCTTCTTCTATGTATCTATACTTTGTCGTACACAGGAAGTTCATAAAGAGGTTATATAAATAAGACTCCCCATATTAATATGTGTGTATGCAAATTTTACGAACCTGTATCGCATAATGGGAGTTTAGAACCCCATTACCCCCTTCTCCTATGGATGCCAATACGATGCCCCTTGTGTTGTAAGATGGCGAAACACAAAAATATAGTAAGTGCAAAAATTGAACTTTCTAAAAAACGCAGTTTAAGACGTTTACATCTATAGATTGAATCAATTAGTAAGTGGATTTACAGATGATGCTGATAGTTTCAATTTGACATGAATGATTACCACATCAGAACATTGAACAGCTACCTAAAAACAAAATTTCCTACATACTCAGCACAATTTCACCTAAAGTGCGCTTTCCACATTTGCGCTGCACGCAAATATGGTTAAGTACATAACTGTGCACAGCACCACCAGGAAATCTGATTACCACTATAAAAATTGTAATTCCTAAATTGAAAATGCAAGCGTCAATACAAATAACGTATTGCTGATTTTCCGGCGATGTCATGCTCTTCTTGGTGCGTCTGTAGTTCCTTTAGTACATTAACTTCGGGCTTCCACGGTGCAATCGCATTCATGGGAAAGAGGCGCGGTCGAGAGAAACTACCTCCTATTTATATTTAGACTCTTCTCACTCTCTCTCCAAGTGAATAATTCCTTTACACATGTTTTTTTGATCGCTTAACCATCTCCCTTGATTGATTAACTACCGATCGGTCAATTTGAAACGAGCCATTGTCAAAAGCAGATTGGAACTGTGACGACGTACGAACAACAAGCACAGAAAGCAATTAGAGTAAATTAATGGTTTCGATGTGAGACTGCCCATTATTTTACTGCATTCTTTCGTACATTTAGAAGTTAATTATAAAATTATTATTATTATTTTTTTGTGTGTGTTCTCGCACTTGGCGGATTAGGCTTAAGACGGGCGGTGCCAAGTTCTCAAGTCTACCTTCAGTGTGAAAATATTTTTGTATGTTTCATTCTGGTGCCAGGTTTAAAAATTTTCTGACTGTTCGGCAGGTGTTTAGTATTGTTGCTTTTTGCATCTGAATATATGTGTTGGGGTCAATTTCAAGTGTCTCCAAGTTCTTTTGGAGTGTGGTTGGTATTATACCTGTTGCTGATAAGACAAGAGGGATAACGTTTACCTTATCCATGTACCACATGTCTTTAATTTCCTACCTTAAGTCTTGGTATTTAGTCATTTTTGTGGTGTATGTGTTCTGTATATTGTTTGTGTTGGGTATTGCTATG
Source organism: Dysdera silvatica (assembly GCA_006491805.2). Classification (NCBI taxonomy): domain Eukaryota; kingdom Metazoa; phylum Arthropoda; class Arachnida; order Araneae; family Dysderidae; genus Dysdera; species Dysdera silvatica. Next base: position 46,174,693 of record QLNU02014176.1, on the reverse strand, counting down.
TCTGTGATGTGTGTGGTTTTGCTGATTTTGTCAATTAGAATTAAATCTGGTCTGTTGTGTGGTGTCGTTTTGTCCCTCATAATAGCCCTATCCCAGTACAATTTGCGTGTTTTGTTCTCTAGTATTGTTTCTGGTTCGTATTTGTAGTAAGGATTCATGTTGGTTATCAGCTTGATTCTGACAGCAAGTTTTTAGTGAATTATTTTTGCCACTTGATCGTGACGGTATTTGTAGTCTGTTTGAGCAATTATCTTACAACCTGATGTTACATGTTGTATTGTTTTAGATGTTAAGTCACAATGTCTACATTGTTCATTTTCTATATTCTTCTTCAGGATGTATCGCTGTTTAATATTTATATATAATATAATTATTATTATTATAAACGAAGGCTCTGTTTAATTATGCTTGTTTCTAAAATATTTGGTTGACATTTTTGGAGTTTCCTTTTCATATGCGCAGTCTTCAAATGCGCAGTGATCCAAACACTTTTTTCTTGTCAAATATGGAAGTAAGTAAATCCAATTTATACTAAAATGTATAAATAATCTCGCGTTGTTAAATTATCCATTTCAAAGTGCGAAAGCCGTAACATTGAAGTTTAGATACACTCTCAGAATTTAAGTTTTGTAATCGTATCTCTCCACACTAACTAAAGCAACGTTATATTCTAACACAATATGAGAGCAACGTACATTGGTCTAAAAGTCATATATGAAAGCATATATTCTGAAATATATATTCTGAAATAAAATAAAAAACTAATTGCCTCAAAGCCATTTTTTCCCAAGAAATTGCTGGAAGTTGATCTTTTTGACGACCTAATTTGCATTGTAGTTAACGGAAAATGCCCAGTGTAATGAAAAAAAAAGAAATAACATCAAATGAAACCGACGGTATCTTCTTACCTGATAATGCCCTATTTTTTATTATTTTATAACAAAACTTTAAAAAGATTACGAGGTCTGAAGCACTATTTTCTTCAGGCGCTTCTTGATTGATGATGTGCATTTTTTGACAAATTGCGCCCTTTGCACAAGAATGGGAAGGGCACTTGCTGTTTGCGAAATTTTGCACCCCCGTCTAAAGGCACCAACACCGCAGAAGAAACCTAATACATATTCATTGAGGCCTTCGGGGCTCAAGCACGATATAGGTTTCAAAGACGGCGCGAGGACCTGATCCCAGCATCGGCGTCCAAGGAAATTAAGGAAATGTAGAAGATTTTTCTTCTCAATTTTTTATTATTTATTTCTATCTTAAGTAGAAAACTTGGCTTCTCCACATTCGCCAACGACGTTGCCCACTGAGTCTAATTATGTTTGGCATGTTTCAAAGCATGTTCAACGAAAGTACAAACAAATTGTGACAATCAGTGTGAAGGCTATTTCTTTTCTTTAAAAATGCTAATGGATTTTAAAATACTGGTAATCTTTTATTTTATTTACAGTATGAATATTTATCATTTTATCCGATAACATATTTTGCGTGAAGATATACGAAAGGTTATGTCTTATGGATCTTTTTCTGCCAATATGGGAGACTCTGGTTCGAGTATCAAAATTTTCCAGCGTACTCGGCTTTTTTTTCCGATGGATTTGTAGTCATGGGTAGTAGGATAACCAAGACGATGAGGTTCGAATTCTTTAAAAAATGTATGTCCGGGTGTAGCATGACTTGAGGTGTCCTTCCGTCAAAAACCACATCATAAAATCACTGGCGCTCAACTGGAACGAGACTCCAAACTTGAAATGTAAATAGCGATGTGCTGAACCTGTATCACCAGTTCATGAAGTCTGACCGCAACTCCAATTAGTACAGACATATCACTTTATAGCTATAGAATATATTTTTATTTAAATCATGAACAGAAGGACGAAATAAAAGGAAGATCTGTAACTCTGTAACTCAACGATCTGCCTAATAAGCAGTGTGTGTGTGTATATACGGTAGAGTTACATATATATTAAAGACACTTCAACACATACAACTTTGACCTGCAATTTCTTTATACGGAATTGTTCATTATAAAGCTGTAGTATGACACAAGGATGTTACGAATCACTGGAATGGCCCAGATTAACAACCTCAGCTATATACTAGTGGTGTTTACTTTTTTTAGGGGTAAGACCTCAGATGCAGAAAGGGCAATAAAATACCAAATAGGAAGTTATATGACTACACGAAATAAGAAAACAAAAATTGAGAGTTTTCGAAACTTAAAAGTAAACTTGATTTTGTTATAGAAGTCCAAAATATTGATGAATATGTAATACTACTTATATAATAATTAATGTAATATGGTTTTCTAGATCAATAGAATTAAAGATTACATATTGTGACTCAAGAGTACATTAGATTTCGCTGCAGGCCTATATTAAGCTGCAACTATGGCAATGACATTAATTTTACAATTTATTTTACAAATAGTGTAAGCGTTTATATAAATAGCAAGTTTTTAAGACACCGAAAAAATTTAAGCGATAATCAAACAGTTATATAATAAAGAGGAAACCACAAGACAAAATGATCATAGGTGATTTTAATGAACTCAGACAACAAAAGTAAAATGAGGCATGAGTTGGAAAGTTCGGGTTAAAGAAAATATTTTATTTGTATTGTTTAGATCCAAAGACTGAGCGCTGGGATGGGACCGGTATCTTACCGCAATATACACAACCAAGTTTATTAGAAATCTAACTAGACAAAATCTAACTACTCACTAAAAGACTAACATCTCACTAGACCCAAAGCCGTGATCATAGCTGCCTGTATCCAAAAGCAATAAACAGCCACTAGACTAAAAGCACGAATGTGGTAAAGGAATTGAAAGTGTAGTTAGCTTATCGAATTTGTAACAGCCGAAAGCGGGGACTTCGTGAACTCACTTTGTAGGGGAAAAACACCAATAAGACAGGCACAGCCCATTGAAGGAACCAGTAGAATAAATGGCATAATGGTAAAGGACACGTCATGTATTGAAAATTAAACTAGCTGCACATATGTCATTATTTAAAAGTTACAAAATCATACAGATTTTAAGTCGTTCTAGACGAAATGGGACTGAAATTCATCTTCATATTTTACACCTTCATAATATAATGATGTCAACGTTACGATCTATGTTGACGCTCCAAAGAATAATAATATCTTGTCTAACTAATAAACTATGGAACCGTGCAGATATTTCCAATTTATGGGACTTTGTGAATTTTTCTTTTATCCCCCTGTCCATTCTCTGAATTCTACTCTTTTTACTGTTTTCCCACCCTTTATTATTCCATGTTTTTTTCTTTTGCCCATTAGCCTCATCAACATATTCGTTCCATTATTTGTAACTGGATTATCCATGCATCATAGTTATTCTTCTCTCCTTTCAAGACTCTCTCGACTCTTGTTCAACTAAGCTTTCTTTAAACAGCGCGTTCTCCTCTCTTTGTTGGTGTAATAGCGTCGTTTTTGTCTTAAACGCCTTTATCCTACTATCTTAAACGTCACCGTCATTGCCATTATGCTGGCATTTCGAAATAGCTTTGAAAACATTGCTTATGTATCAATTGCAATAAAGTTTAACTTGTATAATAACAAGTCTTTCTCTTTTCAACTTGCAACTTCTACGTGCCTTTCAGAAGCAAGGATACTTCGGTCGCAATAAAGAGCAATAACTCGTTTAACAATTCAAGTATGAAGTAACACTAATTATCCTATACATAAGGAACGCATTTAAATGGCTTTGACACGCCACATTTGTGCCGTATCATTCGAAATAACAATTGATAAAAGAACGTCCACGGCAGGCAACGGATAGCATGAAATAGGCGTGTGTCAGTAAATAAACACAAACAACGAGAAATTGTTTAACCTCACACGCAGAAGTTATCCTGTTCTCCACTAAGAAAATAATTATAAATTTATAAAAACGAGTAACAAAACGTAAATAAACATCGTATATCAAGACCAGAATCCTATTATATGACAACGCAACAGCTTCATGAATTCTAATTTTTCTTACCTGAATACTGTTCACTGAAACAGTATCTCATAAAGCTCGTTAAAAATTAAACACGCATTTTTCTTCTACCCTGTAATAGTTTGTAATCATGCAAATAGGATGCTGGTAGAGTAACCAGGGTAGCCATTTTTGACGTAATGAAGACTGGTTGATCAGCAATTAAACCTATCATATATTTTTTTTTTCTTTCGACAGATGACCTCTGTGAAATTAAAATTCAAGTCTTTCCTTCAACCTTCATGTTTTGTGATAACGTTTGCCCTAATTTTTACGACACTTTGTTATTCTCTTCCTATTGTGTGTTCTATTCTGATGTGGTGTGATGGAGTAACAGATATATTTGTTGCAGCTTCTGTATCCTTAAAAGGTTTGATTGTCTTTGATAGTAGTTAGTGCTGTCGCTTGTAAGTCTAGAAACAACGTCTCAACGTTAAATGGCCCAAGGTATAATTCAAAAATAATGTGAGAAGCGTGAAAAACGTGAAAAACTGATTCGTACCGTAATAACCCCCTTCTTGATCCTGTCACTTGCCAGAAACGACTGGCTTGATAGTATTTTTATCAGCGTTATCGATGGACGCTGTCTATCAGTAACAACCGGACTATTATTAAATTCTCGCATTTCAGAAATTCAACTTCCATCTGGCTGGATGTTGTGCTCGCTAAGCCATTTGCACTGCTGGAGAAATCCTCACTGCCCCACGTACACGATCCATCATACTATCGTGAAACAGCTAAAAGCACTCATTACTCAAATATCCATGCCAGCATCAAAAGTTGAAAGATCCAGAGGAGTTATCTACACAGTGTTGCCGTTACGAATTCGGAGAAGATAGGCGTAGGAACACACGAAGCGTCAATACCTATTAGCGAAAAGTATCGCCATGTTGACTTTTCGCTTTTCTTCTGGTTACCTGAAGCATTTCACTTGACCGATTGCATCAGTATTTTAAAAGCATTTTCCGATTGCATATTATTTTACACACACAGTGTAATCATCAAAGCATTATCAAGCAGTAAGTTTCATAATTAAAACTTACGTTTTCAAAGATATTCTTAACTATTTTATCGTATACGCATTCAATTCTTAATTCAGTTACATGTCATATCAGGAGAGCCATCTAGTGTTGCCATTCCTTCAGAGATATGAGAAGGCAGGATTTTTTAACAAATTGTAAGCCTAGAATAAACAAGGGTAGTGGGCCAAATCGATCTTTTTTAACCCCAACACGGACATGTCTTTGTTTAGCCATGCACACACAATCAACACTCGTTGATCCTAGATTTATTAAATGTGCCGACTCGACTCGTGCTGCCTTCTTAGATGAGTTGATTTGTTAAATGCTGATACTTGGATACAATAAGGCTTAAATTATTACAAATTTCCAAGCCGCTCTAATCTAAAGACAGAATCAAGGTATTAGCTGCTGTTTTAAACGGTGACATATGTTTTTACAAATATTAAGCAATTTATTCTAGTTAAATACAAGCAAACCCCTGAAGATAACATGCATATGCATCTTTGTAATGCTTTATCTACTCCATCTTTAATTGTAACGATTTAATTTCTACACTTTCAGAACAAACGATTCGTTACAACCTAACACATTCCCGCGCAATAGCCGGTATGCAGGAAAATCCAGTATTATGTGACATACCATGCAATATTCGATATATCTTTACAGTTCTTAAATTATCAAATACATTCCTACATGAAAAGGTGAAACCTCTGTATTAAGGTAGATAATGGAAACTTTCATTTTATTTGGCGTGCAACTGATGTGGCAGCGCCTTTAGAAGTGCTCAATTCGAAATAACTTTAATATATTTTCTTTTCTTTTCATGTTGATTTTATATGTCTCAGGAGGGCATGCGAAGTGGGCTAGACGTGCGCACATTTAAGTAAAACTGCAGTTTATTCAATATTATTGATATTATATTTATGAATCAGTTACTTATAATTCTCTTAAAAGCTTCACGTGATAGTGAAAATCAATTCCACTACATATAAGGAAGAGAAAATGAGAAGACGTGGTAATGAATTTGAATTACAATCTCAGGATGTGTTGCATTATCAATGACCACATTGGTCCATTCTCTCACCAAACTGGAGATACACACTAGATACAAACGAGATACAAACTAGAGATACATACAAGATACAAACTACAGATCACTGTGGCTCACATTTTCTTTTCCCAATAGTTTCAATAGATGGTTAAAAGTCAATTCAGACAATCGTATATATAGTGTAACTAATATGATTATACCAACTAGTAATAGATAACACATCTATATACAACCTTAACTCTAAATGGAAACACACAATACATATAAATTGCCCATGTCCATATAACGATATAATAAACAATAATATAATGTTAAATTAAGGTAATGATAATAATGCGTGATTTATTCAACTTAAGAACAAAAACGTATCCCTTACTCGTGTAAGTTATGATGTATGACAAAATAAGTTTTTAGCGGTCGGCCACAAAAATTTTACCTGAGTATGAAATTGCACATTTTTTTTTTCACGATACGAAACATATTCTAATTGCCACCTCACTTTACATTAATTGCTGCATCTTCTACGACAAGTTGCTAATTGGAATAAACAAGCCACACAGATTGATAATGATATACTAAACATAATATAATTGCAATTTGGCTTCCAATTACTTTGGAAACCTTACACAATAATTAATGCTTTAACGTTAATAGCTAGATCATCAGATTTTCTATTCAGATAAGTTCCACATACTTTGAAACCAAAAGGATTTTGGCGATCAAAATTTTTTTCCTCAGATATAACATTTTTTTTTTTTCATTTTTCTAGTAATTACTTTCTATCAGATGTTCTTTTTCATGCAATTGCAAAAGCAATTGGCAAATTTTTTCTTTATTTTTATTAAGAGAATTTCTTCGATAAAAAACAGACGAAACCTGCTTTTTGGAAGTTATCACTGAAGATACGAAATGCCTTTTTAATGACAGTCCTCAAGACACAAAAGTATAAATGGACTAGATTAATATCTTTCTGCAATTCCCTTGTCGCCCGCAGCAATTTCACAAAATTTCAAACTAAAAAACTTGAAATGTTTTTAAGTGAAACTTTTTCCAATGTTTTTACTACGCTTGAACACACACCGATTGCAATATTTTCCAGTTACGTTTCTATGTAAAATTTCCCGCCAATTTTTTAAAAAGTGCTTTCAACGTCAATTTTTAATTTAATTGAAAATTTAACCTGTTTTATATGCTTTTTCAATCTCAAGCATTTATTTTTTTTATGGTCATTAATATTCAATTTTATTTAATTTATAATTTGGCGATTGTGATTCGTTATCACCGTATTCTTAATTATCATTCATCCAATGTATGAAATTCTCCAAATTACTTTCATATAGTCCTGCTTTGAAATATTCATTTCCACGGTATTCCAACGTGTTTTCTTATTTCTTAATATCTGAGCACTTTTTCTTGGTCTTCTGTGTTTTCTAAAAATCCAGAAAAGGACCTTTGAGTCCAAAAAGGCTAATATCTTAGTAGCACCATGAAAGCCCCACTTTTATAGTAGACCCCACCTCCACCATGTTTCTCTATATAATCCTAATGCATGTTCAATATATATATATAGCAAATCCTAACGTATATTCTATAACACTGATTTGTTCATACGTATCACTTGGATCAGCTACTTCTTTGAGGAGAAGTAAGCCTTCAGTTGCGAATAATATCTTGACACCATTTCCCATTGAAAACTTCGTGGAGGGGAAAATCGCTTTTTGTGGGGCGATATTCGTGAGATTTCACCTTTTAACCACACTCCTCTGTTCCCAATCACACCCATGAAAGCATTTGTTTGTTCGGATCTTTGTTTATCAACACTATTACACTCATTTTCCTTTGAAATTTAAAAACAAAAACCTCTTCACTTCATTTCATTCCAAAATTTACGCATGACACAGAAAACGGAGATTGAAGGAAATTGATTTTTAAGTTCCAAATAAAAAACATTAAAATTAAACTAAGGTATAAATAAAAAATAGAATAATATAGATTGCGTGTTGGCAAGTTTGCCTTCCTGAACTGTATGATTGCCGTTGGCTATTACAACGTCGATAAAATTGAGAGAGAGAGAGAGAGAGAGAGAGAGAGAGAGAGAGAAGCCTATAAAGTGGAGCCAAACCCTTATTAGAAAGAGAATTCGAGTCCCACGCCCACTAGATCACCGTCAACCAGCCCAAATGTTGACTATTTGTTCCTATTTGACCGACAGTGAAAAATGCACTTTTATGCGTTAACTCCCGTGATCATAGCCAGATTATAAAGCAATAAGGGTAGCAGGGAAGGGGCCAGAATGGAATCTGAGGAACAAGGGGGGAGGGGAGATAGTTCCTACTAGACCTGTCTAGGAAATGCAAACAGGCATCTGAATAATCCGTGTGACCGAAATATAATGATGCCTTAGCCTAGCCCTGATTATATACAACATTTGTGCACAAATTAGAAGGCGGGGATAAGAGTTTAATGATCTGTGCCTGTTAGTTAAAACTCATTCAAATTGATATCATGCATGTATTGCCATGACGTCATTCCTGTGACGACATGAAAAATTATTTTTGACTCGTATAAAGTAGTGGATAAAAAAAATGTCTCAGATGTAGCATAATTTTGCTTTATTTTAGTGGAAAAGGTATAATAAAATACATCTCATACTCTGTCATTCATAATATTCATAAAATAATGCCTGATATTTAATGGCTTGATATAAACAAAAACAAGCTCACAAGAGCAGAAAATATATATTTAGAATGGGTAAATATTATTCTGGATTTAAAATGTCCCTTGATAAATAAATAAATTAATTAATAATCAAATTTTCTTTCTTTGAAAAATATAATTTTTTATGTGATTAATTTTTAAAAATGACAATTTTTATTTTTAATTTTAATTGTCTGTAAAAAGAGAGCATACCATGCCTAGGATTTGTGAACCAGTAGTTCCCTTGTCAGAGTCTAACGCATTTTTCTGAAAAATGATAATCCCTAATTCGAGATTATCCCTGGAGAACAATATTTAAACAATAATATAGGTACGGACCAACGTTATTCTATTTATTATTAATTATATTCGTTTACCTTTCTAGGTAAACGAATATAATGAATAATAAATAAATTAATTAATTAATAAAATAATAAAATAAAATAAATTAATAAAATAAAATAAATTAATAAAATAAAATAAATTAATAAAATAAAAATAAATTAATAAAATAAAATAAATTAATAAAATAAATAAACCAAAATTAAAATAAAATAAATTAATAAAATAAAATAAATTAATAAAATAAAATAAATTAATAATTAATAAAATAATTTATAGAAAACTCGTGGGAAATTTTTAAATGGAAATAAGTTATTCCTTATTAATCGCAATTATCTGATTAAAATTACAAATACTCCACAGAATTCAAATTTAATAAGATTTAATTTATGAAAATAGAAGCGAAAAAATTATATTATTAGTTAATATCTTTATAATAAAGTACTGAAGACTAGTCGAAAAATTTTGTTTTTGAAACGCTTGATTTTATAAAGTAACTGAAAGTAATGCTTTTCTTCAATAAACATTGTGCAAAAGCCGTATCCAGGGGCCGACTGGGCCTGTGCGCCCTCATGGGCGATAGGACTTGCGCCCTCATGGGCTATAGGACTCGCGCCCTCCGATAATCCAAGGAGTGCGCCTTTTGAAAGTACCCAGTCCGCCCCTGGCCGTATCGCACGCAGGAGCTTTGCAGATGCGTTTTTGAAAGTAGCATTGCCTATGAAAATAGCATTTACTCGCATCTATAATCTAATGGGTGCTTTAGCATAGCATGCTATAGTCTAGCATGGCGTGCTATAGTCTAGCATGGCGTGCTATAGTCTATCATAGCGTGCTATAGTCTAGCATAGTGTGCTGTAGTCTAGCATAACGTGCTATTGTCTAGTGTGTATTGATTCCAAAATAAGCGAGAAAGCTTGCTATAATCAGCTGACGTAGATAAGTGGGCCTCAGGAATTGGGATAAAGCCCCCCATTGGATATGGAAACACACCATTTTATTTAAGGCCTCATCGCATAATCTTCTTTACAGCTACTTGAGTTCCCCTCCCATGAGTTTTGAATTGCTACTAACTGTAACTTGCCTGTGGAATATCCAATCAGTTTGATATTTGTGCTCTCATGAGTTTACCGTTCTGCGCATGTGCCACACGGCAACTGCCTATTATTTATTTAGTCTTCCCACAGTAGCGTCATAGGATTATAGGGAAGCTCCTGCGTCTAATAGCCCCACCTCCTGCTTTTTTGTTTAATTTCCCCACAGTAACGTTTTAGGATTGTGGGAAAGCTCCTGCATCTAATAGCCCCACCTTTTGCGTATTCATTTAATTTTCCCCACAGCAGTATTGTAAGATTGTGGTCTTCGTCTAATAGCTCCACACCCTACTGCACGCGTAATGCTCCTCAGAGAAGCTTGCGACGTACGTGTAACCACACGTGTAGACAAGAGACTTTGATTCCAAAAAAGGTGAATATCTACTCTAATAATACTCTAATTAACTACACGACTATTGGATAAGAGACAGAGCTCGTACGTGTGATATACGTGTAGATAAGGAGAGAGAGAGAGAGAGAGAGAGAGAATTATATATTTATTGTGGGTTTTTTTAGATATACTGAAATTT
>QLNU02014176.1:46139963-46163848 GCA_006491805.2 Dysdera silvatica | reverse complement strand
ACACGTTTTGACACTTCTATGTTTTTATTTTTTATCTTTCTTGCTATCATATTCATATGCCTAGTTTGCCATTGAGTAACAGGGCACGAATTCCATTAACTTAAAATAAATGCGAAACAAGATTGGTACACAATTTAATCAAACTTTTAGTCATTTATTCCTCGCCCAACAGTTTAAGTGACACATCTTTCACAATAATTGTGATTGGCCATACGAAAATATAACCATCTATCTAATATTGAACTGGCCTCCATATACTTTGCAGATGGTTTTTTAGACATTTCGAGACCAGTTAAAACTAATAATAATAATTGTTTAAAGAAGGCCAACGGGTTCACGCCACAGAGAATATAGTTAAACCAGTACATTTCAGTAGTCACCTCCCATCAACATCTGCTCCGAATAAAACTTTCGGGTGTGGCAAAGGTTCAACCCGCTACCACCAAATAATTACACCAACCAATAATAGTGACCCTTGCCCACACCTTAAACCAGTTGACCACTCTAATAGGACGACAATGAAGGCGTCGGTGCATTCAAATTTCCACATTCAGGTCAAATGAGTCGAGGAAAAGCAAATTAAACTGTTTTTCGTGAAGAAAAATCTCTTGTGAAATATGAAAAAAAAGTAGTAGTGCCTACATGATGGATTCTCAGTTTATTGTGCAATTAAACATAGTAGCAAACCTGTATAAACAAACGGAGAAACACCCAGATATTATTTCATCTTTCATTATAAGACGTGACTTGAAATGTTGTTAAAACAAGTACTGCAAAGCATTAAGAAACGCACTTAAATTGCACATGGATCACAGAAAGCAATACCACATAAAACAGTCATAATTTTAAATGTGTATGTAACTTAAATTATATATTATTATATTATATATTGTTAAACTGTTGCAAATATATATTTTGCAAAAATAGCGATTTTGATACTTTAGTACTCCTTCTGCTCGGGTGCTAGCTAGTCTCTTCGCGAACACAGAGGACTGATAGCAATACCGAATCATTTACCAGATCAACAGGATATTACTAAGAAAGAAGAGAACTAAGAGAAGTATTTAGTCATAAGAAGAAAAGTAGTTTAAATCTGTGGTCATAACCGACATACAGTATGGAGATACCTTACGCGGCGAGGAAAACAGAGATTGAATTTAAGCTGAAAAACAAATGAATTTTCAGAGAACTATAAATAATACATAAATTACAAATTAAGTATTTGCTGAGATTACAAATGAAGTATATGTTAACTTTTGCTGACTATTTATTGTTAAGTTTTGATATTAAGAGAGAGATTCTAAGTACTGTACTGTACTTCTTTCCGTACAGGCGAATGTATATCCTACACGTATTCTTTGTTATTTAATTTTCGGGGCAATGGCGTACGCAGGAGATGTTGATAGGGGTTATAAGTTTTAGTAAGTTTTAATTGCCGAAAACTATAATACCGTATATGCCAGGGTTGTCCAACCTTTTTGGGTAGCGGGCCACTTAAAGAATTTTCACGGATCTCGCAAGCCAGCAGTTTTGGAGAGAGAGAAAAAAAAAAACTTTCTAAAAGCCTCTCTTCAGAGTTTCTTCAGCTTATTCGTTTGTTCACTTATATGAAGACCCGCAGTACTGTTCCCTATACTACCCCTACAGTTCTTCCTTTTATTTCAGAAAAAAAAAAATTTTTTTTATTATTATTCTACACAACTGTTGGCGGGATTAACGGATTAACGCCGTTGGCGGCCCGGATTGTGGCCCGAGGCCGTATGTTGGACAACCCTTATATATAGTGTGCATATACGAGATACAAATGAATTAAAATTATAATCCTGTAACCTCCCTTTATAATATTTCTGCATATACGCTGTTGGTCGAGAGTTACAGACGAACCTTCATTGTATGTAACCAAAATCCGTAGCTAGCTGGGGCTAGAGAGAGCTGAGTACTCCCATGGAAATATAGCCACCCCATACCGAAAATATTTTTTTTTTCAAAATAAATTATTTAAAATTTCATTTAAAATTTTCTGTTTTGTATGAAATTTTGCATACCAATTAAAATTATTCTTTGACGTTAAAACGTACTCAAAAGAGCTTTCTACGGTAGATTGTGTGTACATAATGATTTTTAACAACAGTTATTTCTGACACTGGCGTAAGGTTTAAACACGACGTTTCAACTGCTAAGGCAGAATGATTTTTACAGAGGTTTTCTTTCATCTACTTTATAATAAGGATAAGAGAAATTATAGAGAGGTATACTAAGATTTATAAGTTTTCAATGCAAAATTTATGTTAAGAAATTTATTCATTAACGTTAAATATATTACTCTCCTTATATATTTAGTATTATTAAATATATTAATAAAATACATCAAAACATTTACGAATTTTAAGCCCCCCCCTGTAACAAACCTCTAGCTACGGGCCTGATGTAACCATTGTATTCATCATCGCCATGATAAATATACGAGTTTTATGGGATGAGCAATTGGAAATTACCTACTGTCTAAAATCACACTACGCCACTGTCTAATAGTAACTCAATAGAGAATTAGACATTATTGGGACAAAAAAAAAAGAAAAAGAAGAAAAGGAAGAAATAGCAAGATCTACTACAGCTGAAATAATCTTATTCGCGAGACGTTAGTAATCATTATCTTGAAAGAACTGATCTATTGCAAAAAGAAAAAAAAAATGTGAAATTACTTGGGTCAAAACTGTTTGACAAAAATGAAAATTTCGATATAGTCGAAATTATTGATCACATCACATTCATATTAAAAAGAAGAAGAAAAAAACGATGTCATTTTAATGAACTTATTTGACAAAATATTATTACGTGACAGTTTGACATCAATTAAACACGTGCTGACATGTGTGGGAAACACCCAATATTAATATTATAAATGCCCGCTCATCTAATAATCAACCCACCTGCAAGATTAGATTTTTAGCAATTGCTGTAAGTAGGAGCGAATTATCTGAAATGTGTTTTTCACGTCAAATTTTAATTACAAATAATTACGACATTGATTAATTTGAAGGTAGTTAACTAGAATTTTGCAATTAAATAGTCGCAATTTTTAATATGCAAAGCTGATAGGAATTGTGGAATAGTTATGGCACACTTTATAGGGCATGGATCTTGCACATTCAAGTAAATTCTTCGTCCACCAACGTACAATTACGCAAAACTGAGCGGATTCAGAGCAATATTTGTCAAGAATATATTAATTAGTACAACCCTCAAAAAGAAACAAAAGTGATAATAACGCAAGTGAATCAAGAAACCATTTGAGAATTTACCAACATAATGTACATATACAGGTACACAAAACATAGATGACTACCTTACAACAACACGATATGCAAACATTTATAGACTTCTTCGAAACTTTTTTACTTTTAATAAAAATCTGGCTTAAGCAAAACTCAATGCTGATATCGTTTGCAATCTATTTTTGCGAAAAACTTAAACAATACGCCTTCACAAGACCATGATTCAACATTGATTAATTGAACCAAGCAAGCAGAAATTTGCTACAGCATCTTGTAAACAGGATCCTACAATATGATTTGAGTATTCTATGGCTCTTCCCTACAGCTGGAATGATGTGATGGCATTCACTGTACTTTTGTATCACTCTTAATACAATTAGTACTAATTGTATTCGTAAGTGTAATACTCCCTGTACCACATGACGTACGACGCTATTGTATTACTCACTGTGCTTTTTTTCATGTTTAAAATTGAAATCCTAGAGTGTAAATACACTCAACGATATCATAGATGTAAAACATATTAGTGAAATTAAAGTGTTGTCTAAGTTATGATTAATTATAATTAGTATTGTCGTGTTAATTATAGTTAATAGCTAGAAGCTTGAAATATTTATACACTTAGACAAGTATAGTTTTGATGATAATCTACAGTATTTGCTGTGACAACTATACAAGATGTAAATTAGTGGGTCAACAATATAATCTTTCCCAAGGACAGCTCACCCAGGCTACAAAATCTGTAATGAGAAGTATTAATAATCTTCCTCAGTATATCTTAATTCCCACTGACCTCTTATGCGATAAATTGTAAAAAAAAAGGATTGTACCATAAATGGTTCGAAAATCAACGTCGTTGATGGTCATAATTAGTTATTCGTCAAGTGAAAATATAACAACTTACCGAGCAGAATGTTAAGTCACCTTGAACACAAAAGTTACAGCTCGTGTAGAATTGGTTTGATAAGGTATCAGAAAATATTTGGAAAAGTCTCCAGTCAAGCAGAATGTAAAATATCGGATGTCAGCTCTCTGATGCTGGACAACTGGAATGCTTAATTGAATGTGAAGGAGTCAGCGAAAACCAAAGGAAACTCTTTAGTGGAAAAGATAGATGAAATAAGAAAAAAAAAAATAATATACAGTGGAAAAAAAGAGCTAATACAGATGAAATTGTACGAAAGAAACCCGTGCAGAAATTAACTTTTCCCATCCAATTCATTATAGTACAGTAATAAATACCACAGTAACATTTCGTGTTAGTAAGATAATGATATAACAACACACACACAAGCAGCTTTCTTTCCAGATACACAGACTTTAAAGTCAGTATAAATATCCTACCAAATACTTTTAATAAGAAAGAAAATCTTGTACACCAACAACCTTAAAATTTTAAGAACGATAACGAACTTCAAACAGTCCTAAAAACGATACAAACTATAATAAAACTGAATTACAGAATTGGGTGACATTAGTAATCTGCACTACAGATTAACTAGCATAATTATTTAATTTAAATGCTGCATTTTTAAAAAACTACTATTGCTAAGCAACATGTGTATGTATGATTAGCGAACAGATCTAATAAAATACCATTTGTTAAAAGAAGAAAGTAATTTTGGGATAAATATTGAATGAATTTATTAAAACTCAATATTTTTCTATGTTTAATGTATTCTACAGTTTATTTGTTATGTTTAATGTATTCTACAGTTTATTTGTTATGTTTAATGTATTCTACAGTTTATTTGTTATATTTAATGTATTCTACAGCTTATTTGTTATGTTTAATGTATTCTGCAGTTCATTCATTCACACAGTGAATAAGTTAATATATTCTACGGTTCATTCATTCACACAGTGAATAAGTTAATATATTCTACAGTTCATTCATTCACACAGTGGATAAGTTAATGTATTCTATAGTTCATTCATTCTACAGTATTCATCAGTTATGGTTACTGTATTCTACAGCCCTTTAATCCGGCACGTTCGGGACCACGGCCGTGCCGGATTATCGAACGTTAATATGGTTTTAACGGGAATACCAAAGAAAAATTAATACAGTGCAATTATATTTAGAACGAGTTGTGATAAGCTGGTCTACGGCAAGAAAAAATACACATCAGCGTTACTGTTTAAAAAGTCTGTGATATCACGTTGCCTTCGTGATTCTGATCTTTACTTCAAACAAACATTACAAATTATATACAAATTTATGGGTTCCGCAGAGTTGTAGCTTTTGTTGGATTCAGCAAATTTTACAAATATATTTAATACGTCAGAAGCCTGTTTCCACGAGACTTTAGCTTCATCTGCCATGTCTCCTTCTTCATCCGAGCTGGCGGTCAAGGACAACAAACGGCTGAATCCAACCGAAAAAACCGAACGCGAGCAGCTCGATCGATGCCGGATTATAGAATGTGCCGAACCAATGAATATCGGATTGAAGAGCTTCTACTGTACTAGTTACGAGATTTCTTCACATAGTTTTAAGGGCTTTAATTTGTAGAAAGGTTTTCCTAACAGCAAGCAGTTGTACGTTTGAAAAAATAATATAAACTCGCATAATAAGTAAAATATTCAATAAGAACTAGATTTACTATTGATTAGTTATAGTACATTAGTTATAGTATTAGATATTTAAATAGTTATAGTCCGTTCGCGGAAAATTGGCGGGTAGCACCGTTAGAATTTAAGGGAGCCGACGTCACAGACGGCTTGTTTCATTTCAGTAGAGGGAAGGGCGTCTTTCCAAACTGGTTTTTCGCGCGCAAAAAAACAGTGAATACCCATGTGAATACCAGTGAATAACCCATGAATACTCTGGTATTAGATTGTCAATATTTCTTGTCAGGAAAGTGCACAGAAATGAGGTCGGAATGAGTGCCTTTTCGGACGGTGCTAAGCATGAAGATGGAAGGTATAAATAAAGAAATATTCCATGTAACAGGAATGCACATACTGAGAATATTCCAGAGGGTGACCCTAAGAAACTGGAAGCAAGACGCAGAAATAAAAAAAAAATAAAACAGCAAATGTAAGAAGTGTGACCCCTGGAGGGTTGGGGGCGAGGTCAACCCAAGGATTTCAAATTTAAAGGTATGTCAAGTTGTATGTCGTTCGAAAGATCTGAATAAAAAACGATTATTAACGTTAGTCCTAGGTCAATACACCCAACCGGTCATAAATGGCGAGAGCTTAAAATTTGGGTATAAAATCCCTTTCTTTACCAAAATTCCCCCACACACAGGTACTTAAAATCCCATTCTGTGCTTGTTTCTGAAGAGAGTGTGCTTCTGTGCATGTGTAGCCACTGTGCTTCGTTTACGTGTTAGTTAGAAACATCGACAGATGCGGCAGTAATTAAAAATTACTTGTACGTGTTACTAGGCGTGTTCGGCTTCGTTCAAAGCAATGGAAGTTTAAATAAATCTTTATTAAACTTTCATTTCTTATTTAATTACTCTCTTTGTTTTATCATTTAACGGCCATACAATGGTATGCTCAGTGGAAGACAAAGTGGAAATAATTTTTCTTTATGGGGAATGTGGTCGAAACTGCAGGGCAACCTCTAGAAGGTTCAATGAATTATTTTCTGACCGACCAATCGATCATAAGTACGTGTCCGATTAATTAAAAATTTTCGTGAAGAACAAAGTGTAAAAGATCGGTCAGGCTGTGGTCGACCTAAGGTGGCTGAGGGTACAGTGCTGGAAGTTATCGGCAATGCTAGTGTAACACCCCTGCAATCCTTGAGTGAAATGAGTGACTGCACGAATGTTTCTAAATCCACAATCGGCAAAATCCTTAAAAAACATTCGTTTTATCCGTATAAAATGCACTTTACTCAAGAGCTCAGTGAGGATGACTATGATCATCTCCTTGAGTTGTGTGAAATAATAAACGCAGAAATCGCTGAAAATAATCAGTTTTTACAAAACATTTGTTTCAGCGATAAAAGCACATTCTTTCTTAATGGATATGTGAATACCCAAAACGTGCGTTACTAGAGAGATGAAAATCCCCATATTTTAAGAGAAGGACATACTCAACGACCACAAAAATTAAATGTTTGGGTGGGAATTTTAAGCAATCATATCATAGGGCCTCTATTCATTAATGGCACTTTAACCGGCGAACGTTATTTAGATCTGCTAGAAAATTTAGTAGACCCTCTAATTACAAAGGTTGTCGAAAATGCTACAACTGAAGAAGGAGAGCTAGAATTTGATGTAGATGGAATTGTATTTCAACAAGATGGTTGCCCAGCCCATTATGAGCGCGCTGTGCATCAGTATCTGGATAACAGATTCCCAAACAAATGGATTGGTAGGCGATTGAGTGGCAGGCTCGATCCACAGATTTGTCTATGAGTGATATTTTCTTATGGGGGACACCTGAAAAGTGTAGTCTATAGAACCCAATGAACTTTGTTACTCAAATTAAAGAACAGAATTACTACAGCTTGTTGGGAGATACCATTACTTATTTTTCAGCACGTACGTCAGGAATTTGAAAATCGTTTGTTGTCAGGAGGTGAATGGTGCGCATTTTGAGCAGTTATTGATATAAAGTTCAATCTAGTAGTACGCCGTGTAATTTGAATAGGAATTTGATCCTATTGGGGCTGAGGAGATCCCCCCCACCACCTATAAAATCTCCTCTGCATCTACACATGTGCAGATGCACACTCTCTACAGAAACAAGTATAGAACGGGATTTTAAGTACCTATGTGTGGGGAATTTTGGTAAAGAAGGGGATTTTATACGAAAATTTTAAACGCTCGCCATTCATGACTTGTGAGGTGTATTGACCTGGGACCAACGTTAATAATTGTTTTTTATTCAGATTTTTCGAACGGCATGCAACTTGACCTACCTTTCCATTTGAAATTTTTGAGTTGATCCCCACTCCCAACCCCCAAGGGATCACACACCAAAAATTTTTCACTCAAAAAGTGTGCCCCAAAAATAATGGGATACGTGTTCACCAATTTTTCCATCTACCCAACCGTTTCCGAATAAATGACCCTGGGTCAGACTTTGTGGACGCCCTGTATATATATATATATATAATTCCATCGCAATGGGGGTTACAACCCCTCATCACCACTGCGTACGCCTGTATTCAGCGGCTCAGTGGACACAGCAGTGAGGCAGTAACCCAGAGATCGATGGTTTGACTTCAGCATGAGTGCATATTACATTTTTTCTTTACCGAAAAGAAGACTAAAAGCTCAAGCTTGCGTTCCCTCCTTTCCTGCAATAATTTCTCCTATAGAAAAATTGCTTAAAGTCAGTAAAATCTCCCTTTATCGAAAAGAAACTCTCTGCAACCTACCTAATCTTCCATCCACACAGGCCTGTAGCCAAACCAGATCCAACAAGGGCCCTAGTTGCCCCATTGAGTTATTTATACATACGGAACAATCCCCGGATGCCTTTTGCCACATATGCCCATTGCCTTGCCCTTCTATCCTGATTACAGGCCTGCCTCCACAGCAGTTCCCAATTTACCAAAATCTGGGGAAAAGGCTTTAAAGGGTTTATTCAGCAATAGCAACCTACGCATCATATAAGCCAAAGGTAGTCAAATCGAAGTTTTAACTAAAAGGGAATATGTGGCTAGCACGATCAAAATCTTCGAATAGCTCCTATACAAACCTTTTACCAAGGTTCCCACAGCGGCTTCGTACCAATTATAATAAGCTTATTCAGGCTTCATGAGTAAAGAGAAGAGATAATTCACGGCTTCATATGCCTTTCCTAGGGGATTCTATGGTCGCTCAAACAGGGACGGCTTAAGGACCGGGCGGTCGCCCGGAGCCCCGTTTGGATAAGGGCGCCAAACCGAAATCAAGTTTTTTTTTTAGTTAATAATAGAAGGTCTATTTAAAAAGAGACAAGTTTAAAGAAATTTTTAGAGACATCTTTAGAGAAATTCTTTCAGAGACTGTTGGCCACTTTTATCGCGTAGGCTATATGGCTCACTGTGCATCTGTGAAAATCTCCTGTTTTCGCCGAAGTTCGGGGGAGGGAGGGGGGGTACCAAAAAGTAATCTGTGCCAGTCAGAATCAACCTTGAGCCTCTCCTGCTTTCAAAGGTCCACAAACCTGACGCTCCTTTCCGTCCAATCCTTTCCGACATCGGCACCATTTCTTGGAAATTTGCTAAATTTCTTTTTTTATTTTCTCCCCTCTGATTACTACTAATTTTTTTTCTTGTAAACATTCTGTTGATTTTGTAACCAAGTTCACGATTTTATTTTCGAAGATTGCACCATCCCTTTGTTAGACATTATTTCAACGTTTATGAATGTTCCTGTTGTGGGTGCTCCTAAAGGCATCCAGCGGCCCAATTCCGGTAGACTACGCAAAACCGTAAATTAATGAATTGATAACCTTAACAGCGACTTCATAATTTTTACTTACTTTGTATTTATGGGGCGACATTACCAACAAACAGAGGTTACGGCAATAGATACTCCATTATCCCCCTTTTTATGCGATATTCACATACACACCATTTCGAAACTAGACTGAAAAATCACGTCCACATTTTGGATTCGGTTTTATCATTTGGAAGGGTCCACTTGACCAAATTTTGTTGATATTTCCACTGTCACGCAGTGGCGTAGGCAGAAAGTTCATAAGGGGAGGGTTATAGGCTTAATGGGAGGGGTTACAGAGCTACCATTCATCGTAGCCAGGGGGTGGTTTTGGGGGTTGTAACCCCCATTGCAATGAAATTTTGTATATTTAATTTACCATGGGAATAATGTGTGATATAATAATATACGAGTTGTAGCTCTGTAAACCCCCTCATTGAGCCTATAACCCCCCCCCCCTTATGAACGTTCTGCCTACGCCTATGACCATTCATACATTCCTATGTTAAATATACAAAATTTCATTGCAATGGGGAGGGGTTACAACTCCCAAAATTGCTCCTGGCTACGCCTCCGCTGTTGTGTAAACTCAGTAGACCAGTGTTTCTCAAACTTTGGTCACTCACGTACCACTTCAAGCATTCCTTTACTTATCGCAGACCATCTGGAGACTCGCCCGCCCCCCCCGATTTGAGGCGATTTCTTGGAAGGCTTATATATATATAAGAGCTCCGCAAAGAGAGATTTTTTCATCCCTTGAAATATAATTTGTAGATAATTTTAATTCCTTTTGTGGAAAATTTTAAACTTAAAATGGAAAAAAAAAAAAAACTTTTGGCAAAAAAAACTCTCCGACCATGTTTTTTGGAAAAAGATTAAAACACAATTATTAAAATATCAGGACATACGCATATGCAGAAAGTTCGTAACGTGGGGTTATAGGCTCAATGGGGGGTTACAGAGCTACAACTCACATGTTCCTATGTTAAATACCCAAAATTACATTGCAGTGGGGGTCACAACCCCTGCGTACGCCAATGGATCAGGATATGGAATAGGGAGGTTGGCTAAATTTAACGGGGACAGATGACTTAACTTTTAGTTTTACATCTATTTCTTCCACGACAAATGAATTATAAAAGGTAAATATTGCACATAAAAGGTAAATATTGTATATAGAAGATAAATATTGTATATACGATTGTATATATTTTGAGAACGTGTAAATATAGAAAATTAAAAGTATTTGTATATTCTTAAAATATGGGTTGGTTGCCAAACCCACCTGAAACAAAATAATTTTTAGAGTAACACTATTTGATAAGGAGAGTATAAGTTACGATCTTATTTTGTCAAATTTACCATGAAAATTACATTTTTAATTTAATCAAATAATAATAAGTAACGTAGACAGTATAGGTGACAGACAGTTTAGACAGAGGATTCAAACCTTTCACGAAATGCCGAAAGGTAAGGTTTATAACAAGTAATATTTATGAGAAATTCCTTAAATCTCACCCGAACCTAAATTGTAGCTACGCCGGCAATTTTTAGTTCATCTTTTTTTTTTTTCTGAGATTTGTTGATGATCTAGCGAACTACTTGCTAAGCCGTCGCGGAACACTAGTGGTCTGCTGACCAAACTTTGAGAAACACTACAATAGATGCACATCTAGAATTTTCACTTGACATCCAGAAAGACAACTCTGCCTTTTCTTGGCGTTTTTATTGAAAAGGTAGGAAGCCAGTTTGTCACGTCTTTTTACTGTAAGTCACTCGCTGTATTACTCCCACCTCACGCTGAACTCTGTCATGCATTTAAAAAAGATAGCTTTTTATGCCTACATAAACTGGGCTTTAAAAAAAAGCGTTCAACTGCATTTACTCATGAACTTATTTTTTTAAAATTAATCGCAGTGGACAGAGACACCCTATCATTGTTGATTTGGCCTTCTTCAAATTTACTAGACTTTCTCCCCAAACCACGTTGCCATAGGCGTAGAGTTATATGTGTCCGTGGGGCCCTACCCCCCACATAATTTGAAATAAATTACAATTTTACATATATATTGCAATGTATAAATGTTCATAATATGTGATTGGGCCCCTCAATAATTTTGGAAACTCTACGTTGATGCACGTTAGATAACTGCAGCGAAGTTAAATTCTCTGGTGGTTATCCTCTCCTATTTTGCAAAAATTATTATCGCTTTAGCGAAAAAAATAAAAGAAAAAAAACCCCTTCAAATTCATTTTTCTTCAAACAGTACAAAATCCAACTTTCCAAGTTAAAAGATAGTATCCCCGCGTTTCAACGCTGAGGAATGTACCAAATAGTTTGTGAATGTAATCTCTTCTGCATTGGCTAGATCAAGTGCACTCTACTTCACAGGCTAAAGGAGACCACCAAACCTTTAGTTGACCGAAAAAAAGTTGAACCGGATTGCATAATTCTTCAATCGCGGTTCACTGCTGGGATAAAAAGCATATGTTTAATTTTCAAAATGCCGCTATCATCCGTCAAACCAGATCACCATCTGAATTGGCAATTTTTGAAGGATTGTATATCAACCAACACTTTGGAAATGTCGTAAATGATCACAAATCAGCACCGAGTTTCATCCAAGCATGGAAACTTAATTTCTATTCTCCAGTCAACAAGTATCACATCACTCGCTTCAACTTCCTTTTCATTCCAGATAAAGGAAACTGCCATTGCTTAGAACAGATCTTACACCCAGCAAACGGTCCTCAACTGGCAACGTAACAGATACACTGAAACGGCAATACTTCAGTATTTGTTTAGCTTTGGGATTATATGTATTGCCTGATGAGTGACGGCTAAGGCCCATCCAAAACGTACATCGTAACCTTTGTTCAATTGGATTTACATCGCCTACAATGCTAGGTTTATTCTCTTTACGCCGGTTCTAGTACATATTACACCAAAAAGTGGAATGCCAAAAACTTATCATAACGAAAATAGAAATGTTTTGAGTTTTAAGGCACAAGGGCAATGCTGCGCTGGGACCTACAGTTTTCCGAGGAATCCGAACCTCTTAAGACCTAGGGAACCCACTCCAGAACTACGATGAGCAGTTAGTCAGTGTTCTTTTTTTAGCACAGTTGGGATTCGAACCCGAGATAACTACACACTGGGTGAACACGTTACCACCACAGGACCTAAAAACAGAAAGGCAACAAAGAGTCTACATTCATTAGTTGAAATTATGGTTAATTAACTAATTTTACGTCACCAACACAGCTCAATGTGTTATCTGGGAAAGGATTTGGAACCTAGCACAATGTTCAAACTATGAAAGATACACAACCCACATTTAAATACAGCTGGATGTAATGGAGGAAGATTAAAAAAAAAAGAATGAAGTCGAAAAATGGTGAAAGGAAATTTTAGACAGAGCAAAGTGGCTAACGATCACAGATATGCCAAACTGTCAAATATCCAAAACGAATAAATGAACGATTTTGGCAATCTGTCATAAATGGGCACTCATTTAGTAATTGAAAGATTTAGCACACCGCCAGAAACAATCATCGAAGAGGCCCAAATCTCTTATGGACTGTATTATTAGAAGAAACAACTTATAGACCTTAATGAGTGAACTCGCTCATTTTAATAGCTGCTTAAAATGACAAATCTGGATGACATAGAAGGTTCAGATGTTTCGATTAAAGTATTATTGAAAACAAAGTGTAATGTAAGAAAGGGGTGGGGTTTAAGCTACGCTCCTGGATAGAGGGTATGTAAAATCACATACCATGTAAAACAGTATTTCTACAATCTTCACACACAAATTTCATTTTATCCATGTCTCCTTATCTTATCTCATCGCATTTTTCTTTGTACGTCTATCTGAGGAGGGGGAAAAAAAAGTTGTAGGTTTAAGAACATGTTAAAGAATAAGTTGGCGTTACATGAGGTGCAGTGAATTTCTAAGGTAATTAATACTATCCATGCTTGCCACATTTCCTGGTGACAACACTTAGCTGCAAATAAATTGCAATATTGCATTCAAAATTTTTTATATATTAATGGTTTATATGTAATGTGAAATTAAACATCTTTGACGTAACACATTTGTGAATTCCAAATCTTTGGTAACAGTATAACTGAAATGATTATAAATTATAATGTCAATAAACACAAATCTTAATTAGAATGTATGAATAAAAAAAATAATTATGTTTATTCATAAATCAAGTTTTGCTATTTTCAGCTAAATAATTAACTTTCAGGTTTCATTATTATATACCCTTTTACACCATTAACGCCATTAATTATGACTTCCACATGATTAATATCTCTATCATTAATTATGATTTGCATGCTTTTGCCTTTTTATCATTAACTATGTAATTTCCGTGTTATTAATTATGAGCTCCTCGGTAATTAGTTTCGTTTGAAAATTATACAAAACATGTTAAGATGTGGCACATCTCTGACAGATGGCAGCACGTGTCTACATTTGCAACCAGAACTATTTGCAAATAGATGGCGCCACATGTTTGTAAATAAAATTACATGAAATGAAGTATATATTACAGACCACTGGGGGATCCAGGATGGAGGGGCGATCGCATCATCGATGATATCATGAAAAATGAAATGAAAAGTACTGGACACTTGGCTAAAATAGCAATCTGAGACAAATTGACTCCCTTGCAAGTTTTCTGAACCCACCCTTGCTACAGATAATTTTTTTTTAACATCTTTATGAGATTGGAGACGGTTATTATTAATTTGGCATTCAATGTGTTTTTTGTTTTATGATGCAGGAATAGTTACAGTCATTCAGTGCAGGATTTACTTGTAGGCCAATTAGTCCGTGGTCTAGGAGTCCACAACTTTTGAGCCCCCCAGAGGACTTACGGGAGCTGATGCTATT
The DNA here is from genome assembly GCA_006491805.2 of Dysdera silvatica. Classification (NCBI taxonomy): domain Eukaryota; kingdom Metazoa; phylum Arthropoda; class Arachnida; order Araneae; family Dysderidae; genus Dysdera; species Dysdera silvatica. Next base: position 46,149,271 of record QLNU02014176.1, on the reverse strand, counting down.
TAAATTTAAGCATCAATTTTATCTTGTTTATTTACAATTGTCAGAGAAATTTTCATTACATATATATATATATACCAAAGGGCGGACTAGGCCCAGGTTCGCCCTCATGGGCAATAGAGCTCGCGCCTTTAAATGGACAAGGAGTCATACTCCGAAAATCCAAGGTATGCGCCCTTTGAGAGGACCCAGTCCACCCCTGTATATACCTGAATACTTTAAATAATGAACTTCAAAGAAAAAACACAATTTATTCACTATGCCAGGGCCATATTCTTTAGGAACCCATTCTTTCCTTCGGGCCTAGGGCCAATAAAAGCCTTAATACGGCACTGAGGTTATGCTGCTTTAAGGATGCATTACCCCGATCACATACATTTTAACCCTTTCACTACCAATGTTTTCTTCGGGTTGGGACATAGGTATCCCGTTAGTAGCGAAAGGGTTAAACAAATAAACACACTATTTTTTTTCAGCCATTTTTTTATTGTCAAATCATCCAAACATCACCAACAAGGTTTGACCTAACATAGTCACAAAATTAAGCTATTGTCACAAATTCAATCAATTCCTTCCCTTTCTTTAAAACTTCGTTTTAACGATCTCAGTTTTTCTGCTCTTCTTTTTTGGGAAATATATTTTTCATCATAAATCCGTTTTTGTTGAGCTGATACACTCATTTCACCATTAATGGCATCATCAAGTTTAGCTCTCAGCATCTCTCTGGCAAGTTTTCTGTTGTCTTGTAAAAGTCTTGATTCATGACATTTAACAAAAATTCCTAAAATGAAAAACATTTGTCCTAGGTAAAGACAGCAATTGTATACATGTATTACAGAAATTTACATATATATATATGCAGAATACCTGATGGTACATGTTTAAGCCAAACACAATTGGATGTTTTATTAACTGCTGACCCACCAGGCCCATGACCTCTGATGAAGTGTTCACTAAGTTCATGTTCATCCAAATTTGGAAACTTGGAAAAGTCAATGTTTCTTAATTTACTTTTGTATCTCAACAAATTCATTAAAGAACTTTGTACGATAAGTTTTATCATATTTCTCACTTCACTCTTTTTGCCTTACATGAAAAGTGTTTCGTTTTTTGGTTGTCGAATTAATTTGCTGCTTTACAAATAGTATCAGTAAATCAAAAACACAGGGAAAAGTGAACACATAGTTTTTCTATATACCTGAAGGTAAATGTTTCAGAAACACACAATTTGAAGTTTTGTTTACTGCTTGCCCACCAGGGCCATGGCCTTTAATAAAGTTCTCAACCAAATCATCTTCGTTCAAGACAGGGTATCGTGATTTGTCAATACTTGATTTCCAACGAGCTGCATTTATTTTGAAAGTCCTTGTAAGAGAATACGACGAATTACTCTTTAAAATACACAACCATTTCATCCTTATCTGTTCTTTAAAAAACCTTGATTTGCACACAAGATTACAGCAAGCGTTTATTTTTCAAAAAATTCTTTCCTTTCTAAAAGAAAAAAAATTATTAATCAACAAAAAAGTGAATTATATATATATATATATATACCAGGAGTCGAAATTAACTTTTTAAATCAGGTGCACAAGTGCACCAAAGTCTTGTGACTTAGGTGCACTAAATACTAGTTACTATACTTTTATTACTGATACATATATCTTAAATACAATCAAGCCTCTATTTAACAAATGGCTATTTCGTAAATTTCTCTAGTGTGTGTTTTTTCTCCTTTTTGGGACGCTGAACTATTTACGAATTCCCTTGTAAAAATATCTCCAAATAGCAAAGTCCATTCTCTATTTACAGAAGTATTTTCCTTCTTCCAAACCCTTCCACAACTTTATACTCATAATCTGTTTCTCATGCCTTACAAAGATGTGAAACACATTGTGATGAGAAAAAAAAATTCACACTAACTGTTCAGATGAAAAAAAACAATCGACATAAATTATGTATAATATTTTTGTTTGTGGTTTTACGGCTCAAAGACTACAGTGGTCATGCTGCGCCGGGACCTACTGTTTTCCGAGGAATCCGAACCTCTTAAGGCCTAGGGAACCAAACCCCGGACTACAGTGAGCAGTGCGATCTTTATGAGATCGCTGAGTAAGCATTCTTTGCACTGTTGGGAGTCGAACCCGGATTAGCGGCGCACTAGGCGAATGTGTTACCATGCTATGCAACTGCAGGACTATAATACTTTTTGTGGCGAAATGGATACACATGCACAGGGCTGAACGAATTGTGGTGAACCATACTCTCTAAATAAAAGTTGTAATCGCCCACTTCAAACAAAAATCTCTGGAAAAACCAAGTAGGAAAAGATTTCCTAGCTGCCAATTGCAAAACTCTAGTTGCCAATGACATCTAGACAACCAGATTTATCGAGCCCTGCACATGTATATGTATATAAATCAAATATTCAAGTCAAAACTCAAATCAAGTCAAATTATAATTACAAGACATATGGAATTATATGATGTTAATGATTAGTTAATGATGTAATAATATGATGTTAATCATTAGTTAGTGATGTAATAATATGTTAATCAGTTAATGATTTAATCATTAAATGGTGATATAAAAGTATAATTTAATCTGATTAATTAAATTAAATCAAAAAAATTTCACTGCATTAATTTAATAGTTAAGTTTTAATACAAACAGGGCTTACACTAACATTGGCAAAAAAAAATCCTGACTTTTCCAATGGTTTCTCCCTAATTTCTTTGACTTCTCTTTGTGGATTCAACTAAACTTTCGTGGTAGGAAAGATGGTTTCACTTCCATTTGTTTTGTGGTTTTACGGCTCAAAGACTACAGTGGTCATGCTGCGCCGGGACCTACTGTTTTCCGAGGAATCCGAACCTCTTAAGGCCTAGGGAACCAAACCCCGGACTACAGTGAGCAGTGCGATCTTTATGAGATCTCTGAGTAAGCGTTCTCTGCTGTGTTGGAAGTCAAACGAGGGTTAACGGCACACTAAGCAAAAGCATTACTATACTGCACCACCGCAGGACTTCACTTCCATAAGAGATTTAGCTATTTAATACAGAAGTTACGGAAGTTTTCCCTGACTTTTTTTAGGTTCAACCAGAAAATCCCATTTTCCCCTGACATTTAGGCACCACTTCAAATTCCTTGACAATTCTATGTTTTACGGATAGATGGGTACACTGCACAAATGAGAAGAAAATCAGCAATAACGAAGTTCTACATACGAAATTTTTTTAAAGATCAAAATTCGCAAGATGTAGAATATTCTGTTAAAGCTATTTGTATATCATTGACATTATGGAAGTCATACTAACTTCATACTGAAATTGGATATCATCTTCAACTTCCAGCTCCTTTTTTTCAGTAAACTCTTTCCTGATTCTGTATAAATAATATGACTTATCTGTAAATTTCAATATCCTTGAATAATTCAATAGATCCCTATAGAGTTTCAAAATTTCTCTTCGCCCAGGTGTCATTACAATTCCTACAGGAAATCGAAAAACACATAAATCGATAACAAAAAAGTTTACAATTGTTGCGAGTAGTTTTGAATCTCAAAACTGCATATAAAATCATCCAAACTAAGTTCAAATGTTTAATATGACTTCCAAACCACCGTACTTACAAAGCCAAGTTTATTCCAAATTAAACAGAGTCCACTGAACTTCAAAGTGTAATTGAAACACAGAAAATTATCATTATTTAAGATCAATTCATTAAAGCAAAGAAACTGCTAAACGTCGAATATATATATCAGGACTAATGAGAAGTGTTTTTCTTCTATATCATTCAATTAATAAATACCGTTAATTAATAAAATGGAGAAATACAATAGATGAAATCCACATACTAATCATACTTACTAAAAAAATAAAAGAAGCTAAAACATATCAAAAGTAAATATTAAACAGAGGGGCAAGATACAAATATTACAACTAAACATTAAAACCAAATTATTTATTTCGCAGAATGTGTTTTTAATCTCTTGAAAGAAAATATAATTTTAATATTTTTTTGATGATTACATAAATAATTTAATATGGGACTAATACACATTATGTGACCTATAAGCTATTGCAACTAGCATATGCAGAAAGTTTGTAGGTTTAAAGGGAGGGAGGGAAGGTTACAAGGCTAGAATTCCAACTCACATTGATGGAAAAAAAAAACCCCTGACTAATTGCAAACAGAACTTTGAATTGAACTTCAGTTTAAAGGAAAATAGCTTCCCTTTCACATCAAATCGATCTATTCAGAACAGATATATGAAACAATTTCAACATCCACGGTTTTTAGCTCAGACTAGAGCTATTTTGTTATATAAGAAAATGAGGCATTGTCCATGACCTAGATTCAAAGTAGTGTCCCTCCGTTAAGCCTGGAGTGCCTTGACCATTAGGCCATTGAGGACAGGAATGAGGCTTAAGGGCCTAGTGGTCAAGGTGCTCAGGGATCAACAGAGAGACCCTACTGAAAAGGTGAATCACTGGAAAAACTATGATTAGCAATATAAAACATGACTAACATGGTTAAATTTAATGTAAAAAGGTTGACAACTGTTTTGGAGGCAATGTCCTTCCTTTCTCGAAACTAACAAAGAAAGGCCATCGCATTCGAAACATTTGTCAACTTTTTTACATAAAATCTGAGTTAGTCCTGTTTTTTATTGCTAACCATAGGAGGGACCCTAGTTCGAATCTACGTCAAGGACAATGTCTCTTTTTCTCCTATAACAAAACAGCTCTAGTCTGAGCTAAAAAAAACATGAGTGCCGGGATTATTTCATATAATAAATTCCCCACAAAAAAACTCACCCCTGAGGCTTTCTATGTTAACCATTATTTGACGATTGTGTTATTCCTGAGAAAGGTAATATCTTACAACAATTCAGAACAGAAGCTATTTTCCCACGATTTCTCCAGGTTTAACCAAAAAATCTCGTTTTTCCTTTACTTCTCCATGATTTTTAGGGACAGTTTAAAATTTCCAGGCTTTCAAAGTATGTGGGAACCCTATATGTATACATCAAATTATAGTAAATATATATTTATATTTCATAGTGGTTATGACCCCCCCTCAATCTTCCACCACTGCATATATCCATGGCTATGGCATACATGTAAGATTTCACAGCAAGGTCTATTGAAAATAAAATCCAGTCTAATGATCTCAAAAGCCACACACAAAAGGCCATTGGCCCAATAGAATGTGCATTAAAAAACAACAATGCAACTCTATAAAATTTTTAAAAAAAATATATATACATACATATATATATATATATATATATATATAGAGTAGAGGTTATCATTGTTAAAGTAAAAAGCCTGAAATGGCGATGGGCTAGGCATATCGCAAGAAGAACTGATCAACGATGGACAACGCAAATTCTCAACTGGATTCCAAGAGACCACCGAAGACCTAGAAAATGTCCTCAAAACTACAGATCTTACTTACAATTTCTTTATTGCATCCACAATTTTTGAAGATTTCATTTTGTTTATTTGTACATTACCTATTAATTTTATAATTAAGAATGTCTCGCCATCAGCATGGCCTACACGAAAGCAAAATGGGGGATATGTTATTTTGGGGTGTCTACTGAATTTTGAAAATGCAAATTCATGACTTTTTCTTGACTTATTCATGACTTTACAGAAAATTTTCTTGACCTATATAATTCACAGGGACATAACCAGATTTTTTTGGGGTATTAAGTCACCTTGACAACGAGACAAAGGATAATGTTTTTGTTTGTTTTTTTGGCAGACTCAGTATTTTGTAATTCAGGACAATATATCTTGATATTCCCCAAAGTGTGCAAAACAGAAGCTGACAAAAAAAATTTCCCTAATATTTCCTTGATTTTCAAAAACATGTCCTTTAAAATTCCACTAATGTTTTGACTAATAATATAACACATGACTTACTTTTTCCAAATTTTTTTCTCACCTAAATTCTTATTGGTGCTTTATTGTTAGAAAAGACAGTTTATGTTACAAATCTTATTGTTTATAAGAAGACTCTAGTTAATATGCAACACGTGAATTAATAATTCAATTGTAGTTAGTCAATTTTATGAAAACTATCAACTCTTGGAAACCTTCCTTTAGTCAAAGACTGGAGGAAATAAACTTACGTTTTCATAATTCACAGCAACATTTGTTACATATATATCCATAATTCAAAAAAAAAATTTTTTTCAGCAGTTACTGAAAAAAAAAATCTCTTCCCTTTTCGAAATTTCACATTTGTTTTAGTCTTTTCTCTGCAACATCGATTTCAATTTGAGTGTCAGCAGCTTCTTCGCTTTGTTTTGTTGTGATCATTTTCATGGTATATTACTGGTTTCGTCGCGCTGGATGTTTATTGTACATGCTGTTGCAAATCCACTTTATTTTTCCTACTATTAGCCCAAAAATAATCGCTGAGACGGGATCCAATGCTCCTAAACACTATTTTTTTTTTTTACTATTGGCTGAAAAATAGTCGCTATTCTGTTCTGTGCATGCCCCAGCTCTCCCATCATTCATGACCAAGGGTATAGTCATAAATTAAGGAGTGCAGGAATGCTCTGACCCAGATTATTAAAAAATATATAAAATGTGATTGGTATTTCAAATCACTGATTTTGAAATATAACATTTTCGATGCCAAGTATAAGATTGCGCTGTTTTAAAGAAGCATTTAACAACAATTTCTGTTATTTTCCTTGAAAAAAAAAGCAGTGTGCGTTCCCGCCCCACTACACCCCTATTCATAACTCACTTCCTTTCTCACGTTTATACAGATTCAAATCGGCACAAGAAAACAATATCGAAGTTGTGGAACACAGAAAGAAAAATAAAACTACTCTTGAGCGGCATCACAAAAATTTTTAAGAACAAATTATAAAAAATCATAAAATATTCCAACTTACCTTAAAAACTTGTGCCTTGTTTTATGATAACGGATAGAAGAAAAACACATGTGCCATACAAACAACATTGGGATAAAAAGTGTTAACCTTAAACTCTTGCATGGTATTTAGTGCTAGTGGCATTAGGGTCGTAGAGTTGTGATCGAGGTTGCCCAGAAGAAAACTGCTGTTTTCTAGCCAAAACTCCGTTTTCACATGGGTTAATATTTTATTTAATATAAAATTATCACATGGGTTTATATTTTTATAATATTTTATATAATATTGGGTGGGGTTATAGCATGCCAAATACATGGCATACTATAACCCCACCCAAAATAGCCAGATTTAGATATAAATTATGCTTTTTTGGCTGCAAGAAGAGTGTTTTGCTATAAAATAGTTAAAAAATCAGGAACTGATAAAAACTCTTTCCGGAAGTAAAATTCATGACCTTGGTTGCGAATTCGTTACTTTTCCTTGACTTTCGTGATCTTTTTGACAATTCTTGACTTTTTGTGACCAATAGACACCCTGTATTTGATAATAGCGATTTAGAAAATGGTAACGATATAAATTTGGATATTTTCTAGCCAAAACTCTGTTTTCACCAAATACACGGCACCCTATGACCCCACCCAAAATAGCCAGATTAGCCAGACCTTCCACTTATTAACATGAGAAAGCGACGTTGACCATGAATGGATTATTATTATTTAATAATTAAGCAATATAAAATTACTTAATAATTAAGCAATATAAAATTACTTAATAATTAAGCAATTTAAAATTATTTAATAATTAAGCAATTTAAAATTATTTAATAATTAAGCAATTTAAAATTATTTAATAATTAAGCAATTTAAAATTATTTAATAATTAAGCAGTAGAAAATTATTTGATAACTGTTTTGTGCTGCATTGCTCGCGTTGAGGAAAAGAACCGGCGCTGGACACTCCCACCCACTTATTGGAAACTGCGACCAGTACCCGGCAACATGCTCGGCTTATGGAAAACCCCATGAGCTTGTTGGGGCCTGTGTTGATCTTTAGGATGATCAAGGGTGGGGGGCTTGAAAACTTTGCCTCTGAAGAGGTCAAAGGTCCGCTCTGGGTTTATTTGAAAACTAAAGAGAGAAAAACACTACTACTTTTTGACTTTTCGTTTTCTATTACTTTTATTGCATTTAACATCTATAATTTACTTCTACAATTTTATGTATTTCAGTTTATTAGGTGAATTTGTTTTGTTACCATTATATAAAAAATCAACATTTATAATGCAGAAACAAAATTAAGTAATGGTGTTTTTTCTGTTCTAACAACACAATAAATAATTATCTCTCAGAATATTGGATTTTTTCCCAGTTCAATGGGACATTTTTTAGCACTGCTCTACCAACAGTGTGAAACAAAGTGCGGGAACCAATCGCGGTACTCTGCGTTATAATAGTGTTTGTTTGATCAAAATCGGTCCAGTAGTTTTTGAATGAATTGGGAACAGACAAACGCAACTTCTAAAAATTTCCGAATTGTGTTCTATCTCATGAAAGAAATCTCAAAAATAAAAAATTTCAGTGTATGGGGTTTTATAACAAATGCGGCCCATAAATTTTCTCTTATTTATAATTGCCCATTCCATGCAGACAGCAATAGCTAGTCTGCTATGAAATATTGGTAAGCAATTTACCCATCGTGTGTCAGTTTACCTTTAATTGTACAGAAGGTGTTTTCATACAAAACATACATCTACTGTATTCTATGCACATTGGCGGCCAGTTTCACGTTTTCCCATGCTATATGAAAAGCACTCAATTATATCTGCTCTAAGGTCAGACTTCACACACAGAACAAACAATTGAACAAAGCAAAACTGCTCCATTATGAACTTCCGATATCCAACACTGATTGATGAATGAACGTAATCCTTTCGGTCTTCAAGAACTGAACATTATAGCATTGATAATGAATTTGTCTTTACTCCACCGAACAATTAGTCCCCACTAGCCTTCTTCCAAGAGAAAAGCGAATATTTTTCGCCTTACCCACCACTCTTCAAAGATCGCCGCTTCAAATGTCAGTGCCTTTTGACATCTACATTTATGTTATGTGGTAGCCACCAGTTTATTTAGAATAGATAAATAGATACCTACCTTGGCACCCTACCGGCCGTAATGGGAAAAATAAACTTTTCAAGGCTACACGGAAGTGAACTTTGAAATTAACTTTTGAAGTTCGGTTGAACACGTGTACGTAAAAAGGATATAAATAATTTTATCTCAGACCATGTTGTATAAAATGTTGAACCATTTTTTTATTTTCTATAAGCTGTTTGTAAGTTCAATGTTCCTTGAAGGTTTTTACATCAACTTCTTCATTTTACGTTACTCGAAGATGTATGTTTTTTTTTA
>QLNU02014176.1:46114795-46139863 GCA_006491805.2 Dysdera silvatica | reverse complement strand
AATCAATGAGTTACAGTGAGTTAATTCTAAAAAAGTTACTTAATGTCATACTATGGAACACTCGTTTTGTTGACTACAGCTATATGAGTCAGATTTTGGTATGCTGTCTGTGTTGTTTTATGTTTTTCAAAAGGAAAGTTATCCTTCATTCATTCATTTATGTGTTTGAAATAAATTGTTTTATTTTAAAGAGAATGCATTTCTTCAATGTTCTTCAAACACACTGAAAGTGGTGCTAAAGAAATTGATGAAATTAGGTTTAATTCATCACAAAACTCCATTAACACAAACCCCAAAGCCATTTATAACTTAATTACAGTGAATTTACAAATTCAAAAGCTGTATTAAAAAGTGTGGTGCTACTGCACAAGACACGTTACCCACATCAATTCTAGCCAGTGTTTCCAAAACTGGCAATCAGCACAAGGTGAGTAGCCGCAATGTGTGGCGCCTTCTGGGATTTTAGTGATTCCTCCCCTTCCACCCCAACCCTAAATTAAAAAATGATAATCCTCCTCTTCCCTCCCCTCCTAAACCCTAAAAAAAGAAAAAACAAGTATACACACATTATTTTCATTGCCTTTTTGCACTTTGGACACTCATACTCAGACACAATTAACCCCCTCTTTCATGGCTCACTCAATCACACTTTTCTTACCTTACATACGTAATCCACAAAAAAATAAAACATTCAAATGCTCATACATTTTCGCTGCAACGAACAAAATACGAAAAGTGTGAATGTGAAGCAAGCGGAAAATGGCGTCTATAACCAGTTCTCACTACATCACACTCTTGTATGTGACATCAGACTATGTTACGTCACAAACCCATCTAGTGCAATTTTCAACGATTTCTAGAGGATAGTGAGAGATGAAGGTAACGTCCCATGCAGTTACACCAAAAGTGTATTTCTTTACACTGAAATCTTTTTTATATACATTATATTAGTTTTCATGCAAAATGATATGAACTGAGTTCGGTCAAAAGTTTTTCAAAATTTTCAGTAAGCAATGTGGTATGAAAAGCACAGTTCAGGAAAATTATTTTAATAAGTTATTTATTATAACAATGAATTTCAAATTTCCCTGACTTGGGCCTTTGTATTTCAAATTTCCCTGACTTTTCCAGGTATTCCAGATGAGTAGACACCCTGATTTAATCAATTTTTTTATGTACTTACTTATGTTATGGCCAGTGGTGGTTCTAGGCTGGGACGAGGACAGCCATGGCCTCTTCAAATGTAACTGAATTTTATTATATTTCCTATGTGCATGGATGCCACCACAAAGGCACCTGTGCACATATAGCAGGAATTTATGCTCCCAAATTTTGCTTTGTTTAGGACCTCTACTGGTGGTTACGGCTTTTCATGAATTAACACATTCTGTTTTCTCTTCTCTAGAAACCACTTCAAATTTACAGTCATTACGGGTATGACATCATAATATCTCTGATGTCACACCTTACTGTCTCGCTCAATTCTCCAAACCGCCATTATTTGAGTCTGACCTTTTTTTTTTTTTGGATAACAAGTAAAAGGCAAGAAGAGTGTCATTCAATGGGCTATGAAAGACGGATTGAATGCTGCCAAGTATTAGCGATGCAGATGTGAGAAGACGAAGTTATTTCATAATAAAAATTTACAGGCATATACTGATTCACCATGATACTAATTCAGACCTAACTCGAAGACTATCCACCAGGCAGCAAGAGCAGAAGCATGCTTACAGTGATAGTGACTCTGGGCGAAACAGATTTTAGCGGCCCTCAAAAATGTTTTAATGTGACAAAATAATAAAAAAAACTGACCAGGGTTTCGTATTATGAAATAAGGTTCTTCACTGGTTCAAATACCAAAGATAACAAGAAGATAAAGAAATTAAAAATAAATGTTTCTAAACAAACTTAGCCAGGGATATATCAATCGCTTGGCAATTCTTGCTTAACTTCCGATTTTGTGGATAAATGAAAGGGTTTTATTTAAGTCTACTGGCACATTATAAACACAACGGAAAGCCAGAACAATGTAATTAGAAATTTTTGTTTCTCAGAATTTTGTGATACGTTCTTTTTTGTCAGAAACCAGGAGTGTAATGGCTATAAGACCACCACAATAAACATAGTAACAGGCATAGTTTACTGATGCTAACGCATTTGACTAATAGTGTGGATATCTATTTTGACCACCATTTAGAAGCTGTATGAGCATTATGAGAAATATGACATCATACACAAAAGGTCAATTGACCAAATACTCTGGGAAAGTATATAACAGCCGGTACAAACTTATTTTTTGGTGCTTGCACTGCAATTTTTAGCGGCCCTGAGCTACGTTTCAAGAAATCCTTCGCTACATTTCTGGGCGATCTTATCCCCTGTGCGATTTGTTGCCAAGCCATGGCAACCCTGCCACAGTAACCTCTTTCTCAGATTACGTCATAACGCGCTCGCTTCCCGGCCGCCATGTTTTTTTAAGGAGTAATTACCTGTTATACTGAGTTTACTACCTATTATAACCTTTTCAGATTTTTTTAACAAAAAAAAAAAACTTCTGTCTTTAAGCTTCTGATTTTTTATGGCTTTTGGAATCATTTCCCCCCCATTTCCTTTTTGTGACGCCGTCTCCACATATACTCTGCGTAGTATGAGTCAAACAGCTTTTCAGCGCCGACATTCCGATTCTCCATTATCCCCTCATACCTTCTGCGAAGTAAGAGTCCAACAGCTAATCGATGCCGATTTGCAAAGTACAAGTTCAACAGATTTTCATCGTCAACATTATGATACTCCACATACCCCTCATCTCCCCCATACCTCTTCTAACATTTCCTCCTATACCTTCTCTAACCTCTTCCTCCCATACCTCCTCGAACTGCTTTCTCCCATAGCTCCTGAAACCTTTTCCTCCTATATCCCCTCTCCGTCCCAAACATACTATCAATTCCAATCCGTTACAAAAATAAAAACATTTAAACATTCGCACATCCTATCGCTAACTCACAAACCACTACGGGCACAAACGGACGCTAAGACACTACAACTACCACGCGCATTTTTAACTCTCCACAAAACTTTCCCTCTGTTTTAAGAGTATAGCATCAGTTTTGGAGACGAGTTGGCGACAAAACAGGGGATTCAGCTGTAGTTTCACCCATTTCTGGAGTCTAGCTTAAGTTTCAGCGACGTTCAAATCGCCTTGGCGACAAGGCTCTAACATGCAGTGTTTCCCTTTACCATGTACGATTATTGTAAAAAATTACACGCCATTCTTGACTCGGCTTTAAACGATTTGAGCATACCGATAATGCCAAGGCGAAACTAACTTCAGCCAGATAGTGTATTATTTTTACGGTTTCTGTTCTTATTTCATGGACTTTTATTCTTATGAATATTCATAAAAAAATTCACAAATCATAATACAGTTGACTCCCGATTTTACGATCTCTTAATGACCTCAAAAATGTTTCATAAAATAGAAAGTTCATAAATGAGAATACTAGTTCTATGGAATACATTTCGAGATCAACGAAATAATTCGCAAACACGTAAAGTTCGTGAAAACACGATTCAACCGTATCCTAAAATAAATCTAAAATTTACCTTAATAATTCAATAAACAGCATGCAAAATCTATTGCATAACGTTGTCGTCAAAAGATAATGAAACGATACTACCGACTTTATATCGATATTTCCTTTTCGATAGTATGGTTTCTATTGTATCTACTCGGGTGCTTTTTAAAATGAAGATGATATAAATTAGAAACATCACGCAAAATAAATACTTTCTACTGCTTGGTAATGAATCAAAGAGAATAAAAATTTAAAAACATGCTTTAAGAAGTAGCAAAAATAATTTTTAATTCATTTTTAAAAAAGTTGGTTTCCTGTGGGGATGTATAGAGTCTCGTGTGTTAGCAGAGACGAGGCACGTGAGAGTTTGCCCATGCGCATTCTATAAAAAGTAGAGTTGTCAGACGTTGTCAAGCAAGAAATCGTCCATTTACCGGAGCCGTGGAGAGACTAGCATCTATATCCTGACATGAATCTCACGAAAATGATGCATTGCGCATGCCCACAGACTGCTTGGTCGATGCTCCTGAGCCTTACCTAAGGGGGTGGTATAAGAATTGAAGAAATATTGTACTTCTACAAATGCATTACGACTGTAATCGTAAACAGAGAAGAATAGTAAATTAGTGTTGACGTTTTATCCTGCTTTGGATCCCAATATGTTAGGTATTTTCCTTCTTTTTTTTTTTTTTTAAATGAGTGTTACGATGTGACTGAATTTGTAAATGCATTCCATTGAATACGTACCTTAGGATATTGGCGTAATCTAGTAGGAGCTCCTGCCCCCAACCCTGTTTTTGTTTAGAAAAGAGGCAAAATCGCATGTACGCTGTGGGGGGTGGGGGGGAGATTGTGCAAGGGTTTCATTGGGAAGGGTGGCCGCCGGATCGTATTTATGCTATATTTAACTCTTAGTTGTAAACATCACGGGAATCTACTTACGTTTTCAGTCACATCATAATCACACAATAACTTTCACACTAGCACTCCTTAGCAAAAAGTGTTACGTTGGGATCCATAGCAAGAGTTAAACGTCATCACTAATTTACGAGTCTTTCTCTGTTTACGATTATAGTCGTAGCGCATTTGTCGAAGTCTGACGTTTCCGCAATTCTTGTACCACCCCCTAGGGAAGGGCCCAGAAGCATCGACAATGAAATCCGTGGGCATGCACAATTCATCATTTTCGTGGGAGTCATGTCTGGATATAGATGTTAGTCGTGGATGCTAATCGTGGAGAGCGTTCACTCACGACGGTACTGGGCATAAAAGTATTCTGGCAGGGGTAAGAGAGTCACGTGTGCCCCAGTTTCTTAGAACATAGGCAAAATCGTGTTTTTCCACTTAATTTTCTGTCCCCCCCCCCATCCCCACCCCAGTTTGCGCTATATTTAACCCTCAAATTACCAGGCGCGGATATTGGAGGGGAATGGGGGGGGATGGTCGCCCTCCCCTTAAGTGAAATTTAACATTGAAAAGATACAAGGTAAAGGTCCAATGAGGTATCATTTCCAAAAATCAAGTCATTAATCGCGTCCCTTTGAATGACCTGTAAATTTGCTCCTGCAACTTACGCCTGTGGTACCGAGCATACTATATTTCTTGTTTTGACAATATGTACCATTATTTATAAAAAGGTTACTTCCAGACTTCCCGATTTTATTTATTTATTTTTTTTTTTAAGGCAAGAACGAAAACCTTTGTCAAATTATTATGTATTTTCAATGTACCTCAAAGTATGAAAAAAATGCATTTTTTATTCAAATTTTAAATTATAAACTCAAGCAGTTATAAATAAATATAATATTGATTTAACGTTAACGATTTTAAAAAAATTATATCATCATCATCATCATCATATTCAACCATTATCTATCCACTGCTGGATGAAGGTCTCTCCAAATGCTTTCCACACAAGTCTATCCTGAGCAATTCGCTTCCACGTCACCCCAACCTGTTTTCTTATTTCATCCACCCATCTAGTTTGAGGACGTTTTCTAGGTCTTCGGTGGTCTCTTGGAATCCAGTTCAGAATTTCTGTTGTCCATCGTTGATCAGTTCTTCTTGCAATATGCCCAGCCCATCGCCATTTCAGCCCTTTTACTTTAACAATGATGTCCTCTACTCTAGTTTGCTCTCTCACCCAAGTGTTTCTTTTTCGATCTCTCCTCAAAATATGAAAAAAATGCATTTTTTATTCAAATATTAAATTATAAATTCAAACAATTACAAGTAAAGTAATATTGATTTAACGTTAACGATTTTAAAAATTTATATATAATATATTATATTTATATGCAATACATTATATTTATATGAAATATATTATATTTATATACAATATATTACATTTATATATATTATATTTATATGCACTATATTGTATCTACATGTATGGAATATATTATGTTTATATAAAATATATGTTAATAATTTAAATATATTTTTAAATAACACAACAGTAGAATCCCGATTATCTGAAATAAAGGAGAAGTGGGCGGACTCGGTTTCGGATAAGCAAAACTTTAGGTAATGTGAAAATTAAAATTTTAGTGTAACTATGAAAAAACTCGCTTATTTAAAAACACGTTTAATCGCATACTATTAAACTATGATAATAATGAAAAGTCACAAAGTGTATTTACTATGTGTATTAATTGAGATATTAACTACTTCGGAGTGCACTAAACACAAATATTTGCCTTTCTGCTCATTCGTGAATATTAT
This sequence comes from Dysdera silvatica, assembly GCA_006491805.2. Lineage (NCBI taxonomy): Eukaryota > Metazoa > Arthropoda > Arachnida > Araneae > Dysderidae > Dysdera > Dysdera silvatica. Next base: position 46,133,561 of record QLNU02014176.1, on the reverse strand, counting down.
TCTTAAAATATTTCCTCTATAAAACATTTATTCATGAAAAATGTTTAGAAAACTAAAATGACAAATTCCAGGAAAATTTCTCACGGCCCTGTATAATTAATGCCAGGGACCGGCGGATTAGAAACGCTATTTTAGAACATAAAGAAACAACCGAAAATCTGGGGGGAAAACCATCGTAAGTCTATCTCTTCTAGTGATGGACTAAACTGTTATTTTTGAATAACCTGTTCCAACCGGATAAGATTCCAATCACCGGTGACTGGAACGTATGCGCTACTTCACAGGTTTTGGGAATTGAGGAACTTAACGATTACACATTTCAATGCTCAATCCGTAACAGAGCGTCGTGCAAACTCCATAAAAACAATAAATCCTTTGAAAAACAAAATGTACACACACGAAATACAAAACTAAAGGGCAAAAATGAGGTTTTAAAATACTGAATTTTAGATATTTTAAAAAATACACAATATTAAAAATCAAAGAAAGTTTAAAAAACTAATTCAAAGTAATGAAATACAGCAAAAAATATTGACACTGCTGTAAATTAATTGGTAAAACATACTGGAAGGTTACAATGTGGAACTAATTAAACAGCATAATAATAATACAAAATACGTGTTCTCAGCTGATGTAGTTATACACATGTATGTATTCAGAATTTTTCATGTGTAAAGCTCAGTAATGTAAAAATATTAATACTTGTACTAATTAATATACATGGATAAAAAATCTATTCCATTAAATATGAATTGGCATTTAGGAACAATAATCTTTCGGCGTGAAGAGGCTCCAACCGATTTCTCCCATCGGTTAAAATGTTACCAGCCTTTGAGAAGAAGGTGTCCCTTCTTTAGGAGGGGACCAGAGGAATCGTCCGTTAAATAGAGGTATCCTTTATGAAAGGTAACACTCTCTATGCTCTGTATTCCAAAAGTCAAGCATACGGAAGTAAATGCAATATAACTCACTTGCTGCTTTAATGATCTCCAACATAGGCGTAATCTGGCGGGAGCGAGGGGGCACTTGCCCCCCAGTTTGCGCTATTATTGAACCCTAAGTTACGCCCACGGTCTCCAAGTTTCACAAAAATATAATTGAGTTATTTATTCAAGAATTTAACAATAAAATTTAAGAAATTATATTTAACGAAACAATACAGAGTTTCACCAGGAGATTCCATAACAAACAGTTATTTCGACACTGGCGTAAGGTTTAAAAAACCTTAATATTCGACGTCGTCCATTTCATGGCTTGGCTGAACATAAAACTTCTAAGAAAAGGAAGCTGGGGCATCCGCCATTTTGATGCCATCGTATCACGTGATCTCATTCAATACTGTGTTAAAGTTGAATGATTTGCAAGTGTTTTAGTTTTAATAAAATAGGGTTAAATGGATGGGTATACCACTGTAAATTGTTTAAATCACTCGAGAAATATACATAGAACGCTTAGATTTGTAACAGATCCTGTAAGAAGAAGAAAATGGATTATTAATTTTCCAATGGCAAACGTTGTGTTATGAAACCGGAAGTGTACAACAAAATGGCGGCTGATGCGTCAGCCTAGAATTCTAGGGGCTCTAGCGGAACATATTCACCCTCTTCTCTGAGAATCCAAGCAAAGGAAGGGGTAATGTTTTTGTTTATTTCAGTGTAGAAGTAAGCACTCGGACATAAAAGCTTTTTAATAAACCCCTCGCGACAGCTAGACTGACGTTCTCGAGTAAAGGCGCTTGTCCGTAAATTGTGCGACAGTTCGTCGTCGTCGTCGTCGTGTTTGCAAGAAGTGTAATGGGAAAGGTGGCCGCCGAATGGGGCAGCGCTGTATTCCCAGACTGGCTTTTGTCACATAAAATGACGACCAGTGGACCGAGAAGGGACACTGGGGGGGAGGGGGCATTGCAGGGGATTGTCGATCGAAACAGGCGTACAGAGACGCACAGCTCACATGATTGTCGTCATTCAACAAAGTGACAGTTCGAAATGTCCAGTGTGTACAACTGCGGCCAATTGCTATCAGGACACTATATTAAAGCTTCCATTCACACCTCAAGGTTACATGGGGGGCTGTGTATTTTTATTGCGAAAGGACGACTAAATATTCCATTTATTTGTACATTCAAAAATAAACATTCTTTCTCCTTTTCGAAGAATGAACACTTCAATATTTTTTCATTGTTTTTTATCTATTAGACTCTTCGCATAGATAGTACTGATAAAAGATTATCTGACGTGGTTATTATTCTTAAAACTGTCTTTGTTCTTTTCAGCAAACGATAAAATCATTTTTCTAACTGAAACAGTGTGCTCCATCCCGCGGGATGCACTCGGCCTGCAAGGCCTTTTTTAGCGATCCTTTGCTACATTTAAAGGCCCATAACTTTGTTTTTTAGCAACTTTGAGTTTTGGGTGAATTGGCTTCACGCAGCTTCACTTAAATGTCGCCATTGACATCCACTATATGCCTAAAAGTATCCAGACACTTTGGATTTTTTAATTTTTTTGAATTTCTAAAAAACTGCTCGGCCAATTGTTCTCTAACTTTGGAGGTATATAGAACATACTTAAATGCACACTTTCTAATAAAGTTTTAGTGACTTGTGCATTTAGGAACCACCCACATATTGACAAAATGAAAAATATATTTGATCACCCTGTATCATAAAAAGCTGAAAATTATTTGTAACTTTCAGAAAATATTTAAGCAGTTATGCATAATGCCAGTGTGCATTTTCGTAAAACAAACATGTATATTCCTGAAGATAGAAACGTTTCTTTAAGAAATCCCAAATTTTGTCATAATTTTTTTGTTTATAACATACACAATTTTCAGTCAAATTTCACAAGACTTACAGAACATTTGTCAACGTACAAGAAAAATATTATACTTAAATTAGAAATTAATATATTGAATAAACGATGAGATATGAGCATTTGAAGAAAATAATTTTTTACTGCGCATGCGCGAAAGATATGAATAACTTTCTTTCATACTTTTGCAGTTAATAGTATGGGGCAACTTCAAAATATATACCAGTGGGGTATCTTGAAAATTCAGAAAGTTATCGACGATGTAGTGAGCCGTATTTCTCTAATTCTCGAAAGTAGAGAGATGATAAGGGGGTTTTCCACAAATTGTTGTATTCCAAATTACCAAACACCCCTGTTCTGAAAATGAAATATTCCAGATTTATGCAAATAAGGATCAAAAGTATCCGTACACCAGGATATTTTTCTTCCCCTTTACAGAAGTCAAAAACCTTGCTTGGTGCAGAATGACCATTGTTGTCCTTGCGCCATAAAAATACAACAAACCAACAAGAAGTCAAAAATTAGTATGAAGTGGGGCCATATTTTGCTGCAATGACGGCTACCACTCTATCTGGGAGGCTATCTACTAGTTTCTGGAATTTTTCAGTGGGAATTGCATGCCATTCTTGCAAAAGAATATTAGTCAGCTCTTTCACTGATGTGGGCCATTTTGGCCTAGCTCGCAGTCGACGTTCTAATTCATCCCATAGGTGTTCTATGGGATTTAGGTCTGGGCTCTGAGCATGCCAGTCCAATTCCTCAACATCCATGTCAGCAAACCAGCTCTGTACAGCCTGTGCTGTGTGGATAGGAGCACGATCTTGTTGAAACAAGAATGAACCCACTCCAAACTGTTGTCACAATGTAGACAACATGGAACTGCCTAAAATGTCGAGATAGCCTTCCATCTTCAGAATTCCCTTCATAGGAAGCAGAGGGCTCAGCCCGAACCATGATAAACATCCCCAAACCATTATGTTTCCACCACCAAACTTAACTTGCGGCACAATACAGTCAAGTAAAAAGCGTTTACCCAGCATTCTCCACATCCAGTCTCTACCATCTGATTGCCAAATAGTTTACCGTAATTCATCGCTCCATAACACTTCACGCCACTGCTGCAGGCTCCATGTTTTGCACACTTTGAATCATTGTAAGCGACGCTTGACATTGATTGCAGTAATGCTTGGTTTATATGCAGCTGCTCGGCCATGAAAACCAAGACTTTGCAGCTCCCGACGAACTGTCTTTGTGCTGACGTTGCATCCAGAGGCATCTTGAAAATCCGCACGAACTTTTTCCGCCGATTTCATGCGGTTCACTTTCACAACTCTCTTCAGCACTCTGCGTTCCCTGTCTACTAGACGAAGTGGTCGACCAGGTCGTGGATGCACCGTTGTAGTCCCCGTATGTTCCCACTTTACGATAACATCATTAACGGTGGAACGGGGCACTCGTAACATCACAGAAATCTCACGAACAGATTTTCCAGAGCGGTGACAACCAATGACTTCACTATACAATATTTTTTTTCTGTGTTGACCATATTTGGCAATTGTGTTATCCCTGCGGAGGGTAATAATACCTTAACACCTTTACATACGGAGAAAGAGAGCGTTGTTTCCTGTCCTCATTCGTCTAGCGGTCCAAGACACTCCGGGCTAAACGGAGGGACCCTGGTTCGAATCCAGGATGGGGAAGGCGTTTCTCCCAAAAACAAAAAATCTCTAGTTTAGAGCTACACACACGTAGAAAGCAAAAATTATTGTATAATAAATTCCCCCACGAAAAACTCACAATAATCTCGCCCCGGAGGCTTTTCTGTGTTGACCTTTATTTGGCAATTGTGTTATCCCTGTGAAAGGTAATAATATCTTACATCCTAATGACTTCACCACGTTCAAAATCATTTAGCTCGCCCTTTCCTCCCATTTTACTTTTCTAGTTTTGAAATTATAATTGTTAACTCGTCAGACTTCTTTTATACTTGTCTGAGAGCTAGAAATTTGACGTCACTAACAGAATCCACCACGTAGAGGGGTGTCCAGATACTTTTGATCCTTATTTGCATAAATCTGGAATATTTCATTTTCAGAACAGGGGTGTTTGGTAATTTGGAATATGACAATTTGTGGAAAAAACCCTTATCATCTAGCTACTTTCAGAGAATTAGAGAAATACGGCTCACTATATCATCGATAACTTTCTGAATTTTCAAGATATCCCACTGGTATTTTTTTTAAGTTGCTCTATACTATTGACTACAAAATTATGAAAGAAAGTTATTCATATCTTTCGCGCATGCGCAGTAAAAAATTATTTTCTTCAAATGCTCATATCTCATCGTGTATTCAATATATTAATTTCTAATTTAAGTATAATATTTTTCTTGTACGTTGACAAATGTTTTATAAGTTTCGTGAAATTTGACTGAAAATTGTGGATATTATAAGCAAAAAACATGTGACAAAATTTGGGTTTTCTTAAAGAAACGTTTCTATCTTCATGAATATACATGTCTATTTTACAAAAATGCACACAGGCATTAAGCATAGCTGGTTAAATATTTTCTGAAAGTTACAAATAATTTCCAGCTTTTTATGATACAGGGTGATCAAATATATTTTTTCACTTTGTCAATATGTGGGTGGTCCCCTAAATGCACAAGTCACCGAAACTGTATTGCAAAGTGTGCATACAAGCATGTTCTATATATCTTCAAAGTCAAAGAATAATTGGCCGAGTAGTTTTTAGAAATTTGAAAAAAAATAAAAAATCCAAAGTGTCCGGATACTTTTGGGCATGTAGTGTACGTTAAATTGGCTCACATATCAAGGACGTGTAAAAGTAAATCAAATTGTTATCACCTACCCGTTTGCGCAGAAAGCAATAATATTATCAGTGACGTTTGTCTGCTGTTGTGATCCTTAGAATAAAAGATATTTGTTATGGCGATTGAACTTTTGAACTTTGATATAAAAAAATTAGATAAAATGTTTATCTACAATGAAGAATTCAAATATGTCTTTGAGTACCATTGTGTTACCTAAAAAGGCCCGTTGTTTTCGATGCGGAGGCGTTGAAGAAGGAGTATGACAGCCATGAAGAGAATATTGGCTGTACCGGGGTATTTAACCTCCATATTATTGGAAAAAGGTAAAAAGTTTAATAAAAATTAAGGTGTTTATACGCAGCGTAAATTAACTAAAGAATTACAATATTTTGATTTCGCAAAAGTTATTTCTTGCGAATTTTACAAATATGAGACCTTTTTTTTCAGGAGTTATTTATTTGATATCGTTCATTACTTCTTACATCTACATCACATTTCGCCAAGTGCTGAAGAAGAAACGATTCGATCTGTATGATTGGAAAGCCGATGGTCAACCTGAGAAAAATGGCTTTTTTATCCCTGCCAAAGAATGGGAATTGGAGACACCAAAGAAGTCAACGCTGCTTAATAAAGTAAATTTTAGTAATCTACAAATTAGTTTCACCAAAGTAACGAATCAAAATTAAACCCACTGTTTGAACCCACCCAGTAGGGTTGTACAGGCTGTCCCAAAAACATGGTTTGGGGGTATAAAATTAAATTGTTTAAATTTTATTTTTGAGATTATTGAGATTAAGTTAAGGGAAATTAAATAAATGGTGAACGCGTTGTGTTTATAATATAGCTGTCCCTCCATAATTAATTTAAAAGTAATCATGAAAAGAAAACTATTCCGCAAATTCAGGATTTCGGAAAAGGGAAGCCAATTTGCCCCCCCTATTAAATCAATAAACTTGGGTCCGTCCTTTTGAAGACATACCCACTAATCAAACACGATGTAAATGCCTTAATTAACTACTTAATTATGCCCTTAAGCTGGAACTTAATCAGACATGTACGAGGTGCTATCGGAAAGTTTCCGGACTGCTATTACTGAGATCGTATCTGCAGAAGCGGAGGCAAATATAGGTCAAAGTCACATTCCAGCAACCCGCCTTTACTAATTTCACTGCCTGACTTCAAGATGTGAGCACGCAATTTTTTTCTGTGAATTTTTTTTCAACTTCGTGTTTTGGACTGTTTGCGATTTAGCAATGGACAGAAAAATCGAACAGCGTGTGTGCATCAAATTTTTTGCTCGAACCTCGGTAAATCTTTAACCGAAACTCTTGAAATGCTTCGTATGGTTTTTGGTGATGAAGCTTTAAATCGGATAATGGCACTCGCGTTTCAAGGCGGGTCGTTATTCATTTGAAGATGACAAAGGTTCAGAGCGACCAAGCAAAATAGATGAAAACGTGGAAAAAATTGGAAAACTCATGCGAGAAGATCATCGCCTAACTATCCAAGAACTTGAAAACAATGCTGTAATCGGTTATGGAGTTTGCCAAGAAATTTTGATGGAGAATTTGAATATGCGGCGCATTGCTGCAAAGTTTGTTCCAAGACTCCTGACAAACGATCAAAAGGAACAACGCATGAAAGTTTGTTTTGAACTCCGTGCAAAAGCTAATGAGGATGTCAGTTTCATTTCTAAGGTCATAACAGGTGACGAAAGTTGGATTTACGGCTATGGTCCCGAAACAAAGCAGCAATCCTCACAGTGGAAGAGTCCAAGCTCCTCAAGGCCAAAGAAAGCGCGTCAAGTTCGGTGCGCAACAAAGAGTATGCTCATTGTATTTTTCGACAGCAAAGGGATTGTTCATCGTGTATGTCCCTCCTAAGATTACAGTTAATTCTGACTTTTACTATGGTGTTCTGAGGCGTTTGGGAGAAGATGTGCAACGAAAACTACTTGAATTTTGGGGTGATGGGGACTGGTTTCTTCATCACGCCAATGCACCAGCCCACACCTCCCTAAAGACAATGCAGTTCTTAGCTCATAACAACATGGTTGGTTTTTTTTTCCACCCACCCTATTCACCGGATCTGGCTCCCTGTGATTTTGCAGCATTCCCAAAATTAAAAATGAAACTTAAAGGACGACGTTTTCTGTGTCCGACATTCAACGAAAATCGCAGGTGGTCCTTGACAGCTTTCAAGAGAATGACTTCAGGAGTACTTTCGAGGAGTGGAAGAAGCAGTGGGATCGGTGTATACGTTCACAAGGCGACTATTTTGAAGGGTTGAAGGAGATGCCACCAAACTTAAGTAAGTTCAAACAAAACTTGTTTTTCTACCAAATCCCGGAACTTTCCGATAGCACCTCGTACATCAAGTGTGCACACCGATAGGCAAAAGAAAACTACTCCAAGGAGTCATTCCAAGATGTCATTTGAAATTTTAGCATTTAATAAAATAAAACACGTAATGATTAATTACAATCCATTTTCTGGGGAAACATGCCCCAAGTTTCTCCTGGAAAATAGTTACAGGTGATAGACCTAGGGTTAATACCCTGAATACATAAGTTACAGTGACGGGGACCAGATTCCCCCAACCAATCATTTACATATTAGAATTCTTTCCGCATTCGACAATAATAAGAATTTGACCAACTACCCATGCTATTACACTCATTCTAAACATCCTTTCGCTACCATGGATGAAGCATGATTAACTATTCTATTTCGGGTCTAGAGAGTTTTCTTCAGATGAATAACGGCATTTCGGGTCTAGAGAGTCTTCTTCAGATGAATAACTGCAATTCATCTGAGCCAATTAATTAAAATGAAATGAATAAATGTCCTAACAAAATTAAACTATGACACAAAGAGTTTTTAAATTAAATTAAACAGAAAGGAAGGCCAAGGGCATAATTACCATATAGGGTGGTCCACGACGAAGTGGGGGCCCCAGACACCTGAACTCACATATGTCCTCACATATTAATTGAATGACAGTGCACTGCTAGAAAAAGTTGACCTGGTCAACACGGGATCAAAAAAATGTGCCTACGAGTTTGGAGACAAGGCTATCTAGTAAAAAGACTTTTCAGTCACCAAATAGCTCCCGGGTCCCGCCAAGCCGATGCGATGGACCCACTGCCTCATGTGATAGCGCAACTTACGGATTTGACACCAGGGTCGCTGCAGGACGTACAGTAGTGCCAGGTCGCCAAGGTTTTAGTGATCATTCTAGAATTTTTGGCGGCTAGTTACAAGATCCCTTGGGATAGATGACCGGCAACATCTTAGGACGGCTTGGAGTATACTTGGACAATTGAGACTGCCTCTCGCCACAGTGTCATTTCCAGACACCTGGCGCCGAAGTATATTTTTGAATCGGTTTCAATAGTCAGGCAGTACGTCGGTATTTCTGATATAGACAAAGACTACACAGATGCTTGAGGTATGCATTCTAGGATGGTCTTCTTCTAGGAGCTTCGTTATTGTGAACTTGGCTAGCGAAACCTGATGATAAATGCTAATTTCGCCTTGACCACCCAAAAGTAGAATAAATGAAAGGAGGGAGGAAAAGGGTTTCTAATCTCGAACCATAGACGAAAGGATAGATAAATAAAATACTAGGATAATTGATTGGATTAAAAAAAATAAAATAAAAATTATTAGATAAATAAAAGTAAAGAATTTAATTAAAGGAAATAATAATTGAAATTAGCCACTAATTAAAAAATACGCTAATGCTTGCCCCAAATGTAAATGATGAACGAAAATAAACATTTCTGTTGTCAAGTAACATTTAAAATATTTCGCATGAATTATCTTAGTATTCAAGATATACAATTAAAACATTCATAATGCCAATGGAATCAAACGAATTACAAAATCTTACCTGAGCTTGGTTATTACATATTCATTCATAAACACTTAGCTGAACAATACTTCCTTGGCTGAAAAAGAAAATATTAGTAATGTCCTAAGTTTTTATTTGAAAAACAAAGTCTATGTGAAAAGTTTGTCCACTGGTTTGAATGTCATGGAACGGACTCTCTAATACATCAGCAGGCACGTGTTAGTCCCTAGGAGCAATGCGATTCGTAATTAGGATACCCTATTAAATTGTCCCGCAGTGTTAAGGTCCCGCCTTCAATAAGGTCCGGTTTAATTATGAATTGTATTTGAGCATGTCATGGTTCCTAATCTGGTTATGGGGTCCAACGTATAACAATAGCACAATTACATGGTCAATTCTCTTGTTGTCTTTCATCAGTTAGTTGCTCCAGTTGTTCTCTTTTTCTAAAAAACAATCAAAAGAAGGAGGCAGAATCGAATGATAATTTACATTTTTACGATATTGTGTCTCACAGTTTGTTACGTGGAAATTTTATTAAGTGAATAAACGTGTAATTATGAAGATGATGTAATGAAGCCACCCATATATTTAAATAATTAAAAAGTATAATTTTCATAAATTTTTTGCGATACAACAACATTGATCACAGCTCTAATTTCTTAAATATTGATCCTAGACATATGTGTTAAATTGCAAAGTGGCGTAAGAAAAGGGGCAGAATTTTATGAAATCGATTAAAATTGCAGAGGATTATTTTTTGAAAAAATACAAACTTTAAATTTTTATACAGTCCCTGTACACAAAAATTCCCAATGAGTAAAATGTGCCCCATACTCCAATAGGTCAATATACAAAATTTCAGCATTCTAGTGGATAAAAGAACCAGAGATATGAAGACCCAAAATAACGTGGCTTAGCAGAATGAATTTCCCCATTGCCGGCATATACCTATTGCTCCCTTCAAAAAGTGGAATCAGTCAGTTATTTTGGGTTTTCATATCTCTGGTTCTTTTTCCATAAGGAGGAGGAGGAATTGTGCATGGGTTTCATTGGCGCGCCGAAAGCGGCGCTGTCTTTTTCCACAAGAACGCTGAAATTTTGTACATTGACTTATTACAGTATGGGGAACATTTGACTTACTGGAAGTTTTTGTGTACAGGGACTGTATAAAAATTTAAATTTCGTATTTCTTCAAAAAATAATCCTCTGCAACTTTAATAAATTTTATAAAATTCTGCACCTTTTTTTTACGCCGCTTTCCAATTTAATACATATGTCTAGAATCGATATTTAAGAAATTAGAGCTGCTGTCAATGTTTTTGGGGCACCCTGTGTAAGTGTATGTGTTCTTTAACGATTTCTATCGCTAAGTTTCTGTGGCTTGAAGGGTTTATGGTTAGGAATTTACACTATTGCATATTTAGTTTTCAGATGATGCATTCGTATTTGGAACGAATTCCAAGTCGGAAAGTTTGGCTGTTCATGTGGCAAGAATTCCAAATAATCAGGTCCGATGTTCAGTAACGCTAAAGTTGCAGAATGGAAAAGTGTATTCTTTGCCAAAGGAACACGAGATACAAGAAGCATCAGCAGAAGACTTCACTTTCGGTTGCTCAAGAGTTAAACTACAATGCCTCGCACCAATGCGAAGATGGCGAGTATTTTTCAATGGAGTTTTAGAGTAAGTATTGTTGTACGTTATTACCAGGCTCGTAGATAGACGCTGGTTATAGGGGGTGGGTCTCAGAAAGCTGCAGGTGGGCTTAGAAGTCGTTAATGTTTTGTGATGTATATTATTTATATGTTTAATAATACCATGGGCTCCCATATAGGGGGCACAGGGAGCTCAAGTCCACCCCTCACCCTTTCAAAAATTTGATTTGCCCGATTCTACAATGAATTACTTTAAAAAAAATTTACAGTCACATTTTAAAATAAGGTACTTTTTAGCTCATTACTAATTGTCAAGCAGTATCAATTATTTTTGTAGCGTTTTGGTATCTTGTACATTCACTAAAATTCTTGACAGCTTTGAGAAGGAGGTAATAATTTTTCTCAGACACCCCTAGAAGTACTCTTAAAGTTTCTCAGCCCCATAGAAGTACTCTTAATGTTTCTCAGCCCCATAGAAGTACTCTTAAAGTTTCTCAGCCCCATAGAAGTACTCTTAATGTTTCTCAGCCCCATAGAAGTACTCTTAATGTTTCTCAGCCCCATAGAAGTACTCTTAATGTTTCTCAGCCCCATAGAAGTACTCTTAATGTTTCTCAGTCCCATAGAAGTACTCGTATGAGTGCCCATGCATAATACTAAACATCTAAGCAGACTAATATATTTAACATTAATGAATAAACTTCTTAATATAAATCTTTCATTGGAAACTTACATTTATAAATATTAGTGTATAGGTTTACTAAAATTTGCAATTTACCTTATCATTATTATAGAATAGATGAAGACTCAAACCTCTGCAAAATACATGATGTATACTATATCTGCCACAAAAGTCTATTTTGAATTTTTTGTATTTTTAACGTCAAAGAACAATTTTCATTGTCATGTACTATTATATAGAAAACAAAAAATTTAAAAACTTTTAAATAATTTATTTTGAAAATAAAAATGAAACCAAAAATATCTTCTAGGGGGCGGGGTTAACTACATTTCCAAGGTTGTCATCCTTCCTGACCCTAGGCTGGCTATGGCCCTGGTTAATTATTAATTTATCATCCGCAAATGACACTTTGTCAAGGGTAGATAATGTAACGTAATATCGAAATCCTCCTGCGAGTATTGGCGTAAAGTATTTTTAGTGAAAATATTTGTTTTATTTAAATCATAACTGTAGTCCCCAATACCGTACATAGATGAAATAAACATTTCTGATTTAATTTAAAAAATTATGCTTTTGGCTTTTCATCCTTGGATTCAAATCTCTGTGAGCTTCAACTTGCATAAACATATTGCACACAGGTCAAAGGTAACATTTATCACATTGTCAGGGCCATGGTTAGGGGATGCAAGCTGAACGGCCGCCCAGGGCCGCTAAAATTTAGGGCAGCCAAAATGTGTAGTGCAAATACCAAGAAATCAGTTTTTAGCGGCCCCATATACTTTCGACAGAGTATTTGGTCAACTCACCTTTTGCGTGTGACGTCATACTTCCCATAATGCAGCTTCTAAATGGTGGTCAAAATAAATACATGTGTTATTAGTCAAATGCGTTAGCATCGGTAGTCCATGTACGACATTATGTTTATTGTACTGGCCATATGGCCACTGCAGAGACTCGTGGCACTTGGCTGCCCACAAAACTAGAAAAATTACTTTGTAAGTTCTAACAGTATATAAAAAGCGGCTTTGTTCATTGAGCTATCTTTGATAGATAGGAACAGAAATTATTGAAAACAATATTCAACGGGTTACATTTCTCAAAGAAAGAATAGCTCATATTTCAAAAAAAAGAAAAGCACAGTTGTAATTTAGCGGAAGCAAGGGGCATTTATCTCCCACCCCTATTTTTTTGAAAAAGAACAAAAAAATCTTACTTTTTCCTATACAATTTTAGGTTTTTTGTTTTTTTGCCCCCAGTTTACGCTATATTTAACCCTCTAAGTTAAGCATGTGGGCAAAATATATTAAATATTTGAAGACAGAAAGAAATAAGTACGGCAACATCAAGTATTAGAAATTATAAAATTTGATCTCCTCGTGGGAGTACTCGACGAAAAGAGAAATCGTGGGGGGTTGTGCATGTGAAATAGAAATTTCATTTCTTCCAACTTCTGTTATATTTAATTCATTTCTCTTCACTGGAATGATTCTAATGGAGCAAGAGCTCTAAAATTCAGCTTTGTGAGCTTGAAAAACTGCAACACTTGATAAGTATTTTCATAAATTTTAAAGTTTATAAACTTTAATTTTAACTATGTATTAAAGCTTCATTTTGTTTTCGCAGCATATGTTCCTGGTAGTTGTTGAAAATGACCGAATTTTAACTATATATAGCAATAGACTTGGATGCAGTGATATGTATGAAAAATTTATTGGTATAATAAAAGAAGAATTTGAAAAAAATTAAAAAATTAATGATGAAAAAAGAAAACTTGATAAACCGTGGTGTATAAAAACAAAAAATAAAGCTTTTAGGAAATTTCTAAATACAAGAAATAGAACGAATTGGATTGTCTTCAATGTAAAAAAAAGAAACAATATAACGAAATTGATAAGAAAAAAAAGAAATAATATTATATGAAAAAGTTTCTAAACGAAAACATGAAACAACAATGGAATAATATCAACGAAATTTCAGGAATAAAGAACAAGGAAATGAAAAATACTATAAAACTAAAAATTGAAAACAGAGAAGTAAAGGATGAAAGAGAAATTGTTGAGGAATTTGATACTTTTTTTGCTAATGTAGAAAATATGCAGAAAATATGATAAAAAGCAAAGACAAGAATTACATAATATGAATGATAATGGGATTCACATAATAAATAGTATGTATTTTGGAGAGATTGCTCTCTCAGGAATAGAGAAAGAAATTAAAATAATAAAAGACAATAAAGCTGCAGGATTTGATGATATATAACCTAATGTAAAGATTAATTTATATATCCATTATATATATATAATAAAATAATAGAGTCAACAGAAATACCCAAAAAATGAAAATGTCCAAAATAATCCCTGTTTTCAAAAAGGGTAAAAAAAATGATATCCATAACTGTAGACCAATATCTTCACTGCAAATTTTTACTAAGATATTAGAAAAAATAATATATAATAGATTATTTGATTATTTGGGAAAAAAAATAAAATCTTATCGCATAATCAATTTGGATTCCTAAAATAAAAATCAACAGATGATATACTATTAAAACAATTGCAACAATTCAAAATAAAATAGAATGAATATATAATGAAATTGTTCTTTGATCTGTCTAGAGCGTTTGACGTTTTAGATAGAGAAAGATTATTAAATAATTCGGAAAAATTATGGAGTACGAGGTATGGTATTGAATTTATTTAGGGATTATTTAACGGATAGATTCCAAGTATTGATGTCGAAAAAGTCAATTCTAGACAACTCAGAAATTCATACGGAGTGCCTCAGGGTTCCGGGTCCCTTACTTTTGTTTATCTATAACAATGATATATTATAGTAGAAGTTGAGGAGGTAGATATGTATGCTGATGACACAAGTTTATTGATATGTGATAAAACTTTAGCAGGACTATTTGCTAAAGCTAAAGAAAAAGTGAACATTTTATATAATTGGTTCTTAAAATAAACTATTTGTAAATACAAAGAAAACAAAATATATCATTTTCCGAAATATTAATAAAAATATAGACTCGATTATGAATTATGAATTAAGAATGATTGAAGAAGAAATTAAACATACAGAAGAATGGAAATTCTTGGGTTGGATAATTGATGATAAATTAACTTGGAGCAAACATATAGAAACAATAAGTAAAAAAATACGACGGGAAGTAGGACTAATTACAAGAATTACAGACATGGTACCGGAAAACATTGCAATAAAACTATATTATGCCTTGGTGAATAGTTATCTAATATATGGAAACTGTGTTTGGGGTAATATGGGGAATTGCAAAAAATAAAATTGTACAGACCATCATGGATAGCGCAATTACAAATATAGCGAGTAAATCTAACAAACAAAAATCAGAAATTAGAAATAAATATAAAATACTAGATGTTGCTGAAACTCATGAATTTATTATCTTAAAGGTAATATATGAATGGAAACAAATGGGTAAACATATAAATATAATAAACTTCAAAGTAAAGGAAAATATCAGAAATACAAGATTGCAAGATACATATGAACCTATTGCAATAAGGACAGGAATGGGTGAGAAAAATATCAATTTTTATGGCCTTAAATATTGGAATTGTTTGCCTGAGACTATAAAAGAAATTAACAACATCTGTAGATTTAAATCACAACTGAAAATGCATATATTAGCACGCACTAATTAAATGCGGGTGTAACCTTGGGAATGCATGTGTTAATAAATTTCATTTTGATGCATTTTCCACCATGTCTCCAGTAAATTTATTAATAGTTGAATGCTTTGAACTTTATCATTAACAATGATTGTACGTCATCGAAAATAAACTTATTCTTATAGTTTTATGAACGCTTTCAAGTAATGTGTTAATTAATAAAAGACTAACCTCTCAACACATGGATAATATCTAACTTATATATAAAGGCTACCTCAAATTATCTTACACATGACTAATAATTGTTATATTAAAAAAGACATAATCTTTTTCACAGAGAATGTTCACACGAGGATCTGCCAATTTCGGAGAAGTATAAGCACGTGAAATTTACATTTTTGTAAGTATAATAATTAAGTTACTATTATCATTTATTATTAAATTACGTTTAATATTCAAAATGGTTGCTCAAAATAATTTCATTATGACGTCACCCACTGTATAACTACATGGAATATGTCATAATACACCTCTTATATCCTTATACATGTAAATCATTAATTACCTCTAAATTTGGTTCCATTTTCTTCAATTATTGAATAATGTTTCATGCAAATAATATTCCGTACTTCCATTATACATAATTATCAATTAACATATTTTTATAATTATCTATTTATATAATACCAGTAATTATAAATTGGCACGTTAATAAATTATTTTTTGGTGTATTTCCATTAATTATGAATTGATATTGTCATTAATTACCAATTGATATTGTCATTAATTACCAATTGATATTGTCATTAATTACCAATTGATATTGTCATTAATTATCATTATTTTTGAGATTATGTGTTTTAAGGGCGATGATACCTAAGGTCATTTGCACCAGTACTTATAGAGTTTTTTCGAAGAATCCGAATCTCTAGAGAAATAAACCTCAAGCTACGGATCAGTAGAATGAAAGACAAACGTTTGTTACCGTTTGGATGCCCACTCAAGTTGTAGCAAAATATGTAAATACGTTACAGCTACATCGCCATAGGGCTACTTAATATTTTAATTAATTATCGATTACTATTTCGATTATTTCTGAGTTTTAATCAATTTAACAACTGTTACATTTTATTATCTGTTTATATTAAAAATCGAGCTAAATTTAATTACTCTATTATAAATTAAATAATTTTTTCTAAAACTCTGTGTAAATGCTTTCGGTATCTCAGTTAAATGAATTCTTTGTTATTGCTTAATGTCTGCATTGTACATTTCTCGAAATAATTCATAAAAAAAAAGGTGAGTCTAAAAAATAGTAAAAATGAAAATAACAGCAGTGGTCTCGAATACCATTTCAAAGTACTGTTTATTATTTTAGATGGGTGGCATCGACGGATGTTTTCGATTTTGCGACTGATATGTCAAAAGTCATGCTTTCCCACTCTGCAGCAAGTGCGACATCATGGACGTTATTGCCAACAATGTTTTTAAATAGGTATTTCTAATATCGTGCTTTCATGTACAGTTTATTCGCGAGAAGTTGGCGTGTAGAACCGTTACAATTCTCGGGAGCTTACATCACAGACGGGTTATTTCATTGCAGTATAGGGTAGTGCGCCCTACGTAACTGGTTTTTCGAGCGCGAGGTGTTCTGGCAAAATACTGACCATTGATAGTGACCTCTGAACCCCGATACAAATTTATAATGACCTCTAAACCACGAAACAAACTTTCTTGTGGGCGGTTTCCAATCCATAAAAAAGAGGAGGGGATTGTATAAACATCAAGCTACTTGGGCGTAATTAATTTTAATGGCTATATAAGATGGCAAAAAACGGAGGATGCACAACTGATATATTAAATTGTCCATAAACCATCTACGTTTATGAAAAGCGAATCCAGGGAGATCCGAGCTTATTTATATACGAGGATGATAAATTTATATATACTTATTATAGATCTCTACGTTGACTTTCAAATATTGCAGACACACGCCTGAGAATAAGCTTACATTGGTTTTGGTGTTTCGCCCACGCCCCACCCCCCCGAAAATATTTTCTGGATCCGCCCTTTGACATGAATACTTTCACGTATAGTTCGAGTTTTCTATGACTTTTAGGACAACATGGGAAATCAAACTCCACTAGCGTGAACATGAAGTTTATAAGGGGGTAAAGGTTTTTAAGAGGGTCACGGAGCTCCAACTCCATTTAGTCGTAAGTGCGTACGTATACAGGGTAATTCAGAATTAATGTTAGAACTCCAAGAGGTGATAGTATCTATCAAGGCAAACAATATTTCCCACAGAACTTACGGTCGCAAACCACTCGCAGCGCTAGTTCTAAAACCGTCCTGCATGTACAAATAGTTACAACCAGTGCATGAGAAGCGCCGGGTCAGATAATAAGTGCATAGATGATTAGGACGTCACATTTCTCGCTTCCCGTGCACTAGTTGTAAATATTTGTACATGCTGGACGGTTGTCGAACTGGGGCTATGGACGGTTTGCGACCCTGTGTTCTATGGCAAATATGGTTCATTTTGATGGATACTATCACCCCGTAAAGTTTTAAACAATAGCTCTGAATCAGGGCCGTTTCTAGGCGTTTTGCTGCCCTAGTCGAGAATTGAAAAATGCCTCCCCCACCCTTTTACTACCATTACTCTTTCGACTAGATCTCCCTCTCTGCCCCAACCAACATCCAGCGGTTCAACAACGTAAATGTTCTATTATACTTTTAATCATTAAACCCGTTAATTATATTTATATTTTAAACTTATATTAGTTATTTTGTAATATTAGAATATTGTGAATAGTAAAACAATTGCTACATGTTATAATTGTTTAATTTCAACATTTTATATTTTTGAAAACTGAAATATTAAAGGAGTAATATTTCAAAACACAACGTTGTATTATCAGAGCTAGAAGGCTTAAATGTATTAGAGATAGAAAAAAAACTTGTGTGCAAAATTAAATAATTAAACACATCAAGAAATTTTACATTCGTCGAAGTAAAGACTTATTAAGTAATTGTTTCGTATGCTTTTGAAAACAATTCGATGGTTTAATTTTTTCCATTTTTTTTTTCTCCTCATTTGCTCAGTTTTTTCTTTGATTTTTTTTTTTTATCCGCCCTAGGCGGTCGCCTACTCTGGCCTAATGGTAGAAACGGCCCTGCTCTGAATCACCCCGTATATAAAAACTGCATTATAATGGGGGGGTGGGGTACGACTACCATTAACCCTCTTCTGCGTACGCTAGTACAAACGCCCATGAGA
>QLNU02014176.1:46104404-46114526 GCA_006491805.2 Dysdera silvatica | reverse complement strand
CTGCATTTAAAGAATTATTATAATTTACATATTTTTTCTTACTTGTAATCTGAATATTTAGCGAATATATGAACTATATAATATTGTCTTACTTTTACGATTCAACAAAAACACAAATTGGGAACGCAGCACGTAAAATTTTGAAAAGAGATTAATACAATAACAGAAAATTCGGTAAATATTCACGTTATCTTTTATGATTTTCACGGTCCTAAGAAACATATTCATTGAAATACATGCGTAATCTGGCGGGGGTACTATCCCCTCCCTCCACTTTTTTTTAGAAAAGAGGAAAAATCTTATTTATGCTATATTTAACTCTTAAGTTACACCTATACGCGGGAATCTATGTACGGTTTACGATTTCAGTCACATCGTAATCACACAATATATTTTACATTAACACTCCTTAGCAAAAAGCGGGTGCGGCAGTAAGATGCTCACCTCAAAGTCAAATATATATAAAAAAAAATTACATGAAATAAATACTTACTAAACGCCTATTTCTGTCTTAAAAATCACCAAAAATGAAAAATCGGCGTAAAAAAAATAAGAAAATGCATTTTTTTTTAATATCCAAATTTTTACAATTCTAACGATTCTATTGGTGAAACCCTATCACGTGATAAGTTTCCGCATGCGTAGCTAACTGTGATGAAGGTCACCAAATTTTGGTCCTAAAGCGCCATTAGCTTAAACGTACTTTTAAGACTTTGTATTTGGCGATTATCGCTCAATAAAACAGCCAAACTGATCTCTCGTATTCACATATAATGTAAAAAATGCCATATCTACAATTTTATTACAACCTTTTTCTAAATTTTAACAAACAATCACGTGTAAAAAAAATTGCACATTCACGCATTACAACAAAAGTAAAAAACAAAATGTATTTTTATTCTGTTTTATTGAATTTTGAGAGGTGAGTAAATTGCCGAACGAAGACATCGGTAATTTCTCCGCAAATCTTCGTCTCGGCACGTTTACGATTTAACGCGGCATCAACTTACCAATGTTTCCTTAACTCTCATATGGTGTAAAAATGTAATAGTTGCGATTTTATTATAATGCATTTCTTACTTTCAACATACGCACACATATAAAACAGATATTGAGTATTCGCATGTTGTCAAAAAAAATCGAAAATAAAATACATTTTAACTCTATTTTACTAATTTTACAGAGGCGAATAAATTACTGCCACAAAAGATCGGTACTTTTACGACGTATGCCATAGTTTCCGAAGTTGGTGATGTCAGCACATGGTCGACTTCATGCGGCATCTCCGACCATCCAGTGCTCTCATGTAATATAAAAAATATCATATTTACTATTTTATTCGGATTTTTATCCTTAATTTCAGCACATTGATATTTGTGTAAAACATGTGCACTTAAATATGGCCTCAAAAATTGAAAATAAAAAGCATTTTTAGCAGAGGAAATTTTTCCAGAGAGAAAATTTTAGGGGAAGGGTACGTAAAATACTGTAGGACCCACTTATAACAAGTTCACATTTGGTGAGTTTCCGGTTATAGCGAGAAAATTATGGATTTGTTTGGTATAATGGTTAAGCACAATGCCACATGAGAGCTTTTAATGAACAAGTCTATCATAAGCTCTGGGTTTAAGGAGTAATTTAAGCAAAAGGATAAAAATTCGAAAATTTTAAAATTAATGTTGGTCGTTATAATGGTCTCTCGTTATAACCGATTTCCACCTTATTATTATATATTTGGGAGGGGGGAATTTCCATGATTCTCCCATTGTTTATAGTGGCGTAGCGTGGGGATGCCATCGGGGCGAAAGCCCCGGGGACAAATTTCTTAAGGCTCTCTCTAGAAATTTGCTTTAAGGCTCTCTCTAGTCTTATCTTTATTTCTAGGGGTACTAACGGTTTTAGAAGACGCACACTAGCGCACGCAAGGGAGCGTTATTACGCGTTATTACGCATACGCAAGGGAGCAATGAAATTTTGTATATTTAACATAGGAATATATGAGTTGTAGCTCTGTAACTCCCCCCCCATTAAGCCTATAACCCCCTTACATCAACGTAAATTTCTCAAAATTATTGGGTGGGGGGCAAGCACACAGTAGCGGCCCTAGACGTTGCGGGGTCCTGGGCTATTCACATTTGCGGGGCAACCAAATATTTTGGAAAGGAGGGGAACCTGGGGACCACTCACTCACTGGAGAACCTGGGGGTATGAAATAGACCCCAAGAGGAAAGGGGATTCGGAGGTCCTCCCCCGAAAAATTTGAAAAATGAACTCTTTAAAACAAGACTTTTGCGATCATTTGGCAGTTGAAGGTAAAGAATAGTTTTATCTTCTTGGTCAGTTGTTAATAACAAGTGCAATTCGATAAGGTAACAACAAATGAATAATAAGAAAAATAAAGAATCATTTGAGTATTGAAATTGGAAATAAATTACGTTTTATAATGAAAAGTAGTTTACAATTTAATGACAAACAGTTTACATTACAACTGCGCGATAATAAAAGGGCCGGCGCGGGACCCTGGGAGGTTGCCTGGATTTCCCGGCCTTGCAGCCGCCTCTTCAAGCACATATTATAGGCATTTATACATTATAGTATATGTTAAATTGCAATCGATTTAAAATTATTGCGGGCGGCTCGGGGCTCATGGCCACATTTAACTCTACGTCTATGCCCCTTATGAACTTTCCGGGTACGCCTATGCAGGAGCAATACCTAACTTGCTCCGGGTTCTGGTACCCACCCTACGCCGCTGCTTGTGTATCCGCCACTGACTTTTACCTTGTTTTTCTAATTTTAGAGGGGTGAATAAATTTAAATATGAGAGAATTTCGTAATTTTTCGACAAGTCTACTGTCATGGGACATCGGCCAAACGGATGGCCCAGGCTTAGGAGCTGACCCACAGGGCTCCCCCCACCAAAAAAAAAGATGCAGTGGTAATCGGTTATAACGAGCGCCGGATAAAAGGACCAAATTTTTACAAAAAGTTTGAATTCCCCACACCAAATCCCGCTCTAGATCTACCTGCCTGTCTTTTTATATAAATTGAAAATACAGTAAGAGCTGTACAGGGGCGCCCCGAGCATACCCGCATTGGGGGGGGGAGAAGCACACAATTTTCCAACTACCCAAAAGCGTTAAAAAAGATTTTATATATATACAGTGCGTTTGGTATTTTAGTGGACACTTGATAACAGTGCACTATCGTGAGAAATAATGCCAAATTTGAAAATGAAAATAAAGATACTACAATAAAACAGTATTCTGCAAAGTGGAAGATTAATAATCTTTATTAAATCATTCATAAATGTAACAAAATCAAGATGAGGCTTTCAATCTTGTTTGAAAATTTAATGGACACTTACTGAAATTGGAGTGTTTTATGTACATTAATACGCGAGATATCCTCCGTTTTTGCGTATAACTTTAAAGACACGTGAATCCATTGATTCTATCAATGTTTGTAAATACTTAGGATCGATTTGATACCAAGTTTCCACAATAGCGTCCTTTAAGGCATTAACCGACGTGAATTGCTTCCCATTTGCATATATTTGACGAACAATATAATCCCATACGTTTTCGATAGGATTTAAATCAGGACTACGTGTCGACCAAATCATACTTTTAAACTTTTTTGAATTTATCCATCTTTTGGTGGAGATAGATGCATGGCACGGTGCGTTGTCCTGTTGCAAAATCCAGTTTTCCCCACATATTTATGAGGCATATGGGAGGGCATATTCATTCAAAAGTTCTTGATAGCAGGTGGAATTCATACGACTGCCGATGAAAGCTCCAGGCGTAGTACCGTTGTAGCCAAAGACACTACAAATGGTCACCGACTCTCCTCCTTGAACTCTACAAGAAAAGTATTGCGGCGCTTTCCGTAAATCGTGCCAATAATGTTGAAAAGCATCCGGACCATCTAAGTTGAATTTCTTTTCCTCCGTGAAAAGTACCTGCAACCATTTATCGTTCCACTCCATGTGTCGTCGAGCCTAGTTTAAGTGTTCCTGTTTGTGAACTTGGGTGAGAAGTGGTTTACCCTTTCTTTTTCGAAAAGATAAATTTTTGGAATTAGAGAGCACATTCCATACTATCCAACGTTTAACTAGGAGCTAACTAAGGTCGTTTTGGATTTTTGCAGCCAACTTTCCTGTGTTACTGGCCTCTCTATTAATGTTCCGCTTATCTCTTTTACTCAGTTTTGGCTTCGCTCTCCGCTTCTTGGGTGGATCCTTTTGGGGTTTCTTTTTGAAAAGGCCCCTATAGTACTCCTTGGACGCTGAATAAGCTGACAAATTTTGAAAATGGATTTTCCATTTCGTTTAAAAGCCACAATTTCCTCTTTCTCGAAATCCGTAAGTATTTTCCTTTCTGACATGACTACAAACGCTGTTTTCGCAGACTCAAACCTGTTCACACGGGTATTTATACGAACCTACGCATCGAAAGAATACAATATGCAAATTTTTTAGCGCCTGCACTGCCATCTGTTAGTCAGGAATGATAGTGTCCCTTAAATTAACAAACAACATTTGTTACATAAATTTGCATTTTCCCCATTTATGTGACGATATATTTATATAAAATTTATTTTTCTACAAGACATTATGGTGTCTCGGCATTCTTCAAAAGCCAATTCTCAGTTTTTGTATTTTTTTTAGCATTTACGTAAAAATATCAGGTGTCCACTAAAATACCAAACGCACTGTATACATTTTGTTTCTTTAGCGCCTTTGGGCCTTGGGTATCTCGCTAAATACATCTGGCTTATCTGATTTACTTGTATTTTGCAACATACCTCCAGAAAAGTTGCCAAGCATGTAGTCCTAGGAAAGGCCCCTGACCACGGTTCTGGGGATGCATGCTTATATTACGACGTATTTATATGTGTAGGTGTATGTATATATATGTTTGAATATTGTATTTTCTATTAATCTTTTCTCTTACCTTAATTCTATTCAACCTGCGTTGTATGTACATCGTATATAATACAATCTTGAAAGAGGAAGGTTACCATTAAGTAGCTTTCCTTTTAAGATCAGACAATAAACAGTAAGTGAAATTCCACTCCTTTTCAGCCATTCAAAACGTGGCTACTTCTGTGAGAATGATAGTTTCTGAATGGAAGTAAATTTAACATTGTGTTCGCGAGAAAAAAAAAATCCATTTTTAGAAAAAGTGGAGCCTAACGGATGTGGTCATTCAAAGAGGCTTTATTGTATATCACATGGTAAGCATAATCTTACCACAACAATCTGGTGATTGAGCTAGTGTATCGTATAATATTCAACCTTCGTTTTTTACATGCACTATTCATCTTATATATGTATTTGCTATTTTTCACTATAACTTATCCATTATATAGCAGTGGCTCAATGAGCGCTAGACTTAGATAATTGCACAGTTATTTCTTCTTTATATTTTTCTTTATTATTCTTTTCTCCAATTCTAAATTTACTATATTTAAACTCCTCCCCCTTCTCTCTCTCTATATATATATATACAGTGAAAATCGGTTATAACGACCTCCAAGGGACCGTGAAAATTCGGTCGTTATAACCGATAGTCGTTATAAAGGATGTCTTTTTAAAATCATAGTAGCCTATAGCAATGTACTCTAGAGTTTTATACATTATTTTGACAGCAAAAACTATTAAACTTTTTGGTTTCAAAATTAAATAAAAATATACTTAATTATAATGAATTTAATTTCCGTTTATATTACGTTATAGCCAAACTAAGTACATAGTACTTTCTTAGTTTTTTAAATTGAAAAAATTGTAGAAAATACTAAAGTATATAATGTAGAAAACAAATCTAATGAATAATATTTATTATATTATACTAATGACTTCAGAACAGTGCCGGTTTAAGAGTTTTGTGGGCTCTACACTGAAAAAATAGAATGGGCCCTTTAAGAATATGACCCTCGTGATATTCAATTAATAAATCACTTTTTAAGTTCACTATCTTTAATATTCAGGTTTAGCAGTAATAAAAATTTCTCAGACATTTGTAAATAAACAAGATTAGAATAACGCTTAAATTTTGATAACTAACTTTAAATTTTAATAACTAGCCCACGTGGTTCTGCTTTATGACTGTCAAGTCGCGTCGTTATATCCGATACGAATTTCCCTAGTTAGAATCTACGTAGACTGGCTGCTTAGAAAACTATACACTTTTAAAATGTTGCAGAAATATGCCAATAACCATATATATATATATATACACAGGGTGGTCCTAAACTATATGTCAAAATGTAAAGGCAGGTAGAGGGGACCTAAATAAGCAGATTTCGTATAGGAATGTGTGTGCGGTAATGACACATTAAAGCGCTAGCTTGTAAAGCAGTATGAATGAATCACAGGAAACTGAAAAGACAAGTAAAGACAAAAGAAAACAAAAATTTATTAATAGTTTACAAGAGGTGCTCGAAAGAGCAGCCACCAACAGCGATACAAGATTCCACAGCATGGATCGGCGTACATTAGAAAAGACGTCAGGCATGTCGATCACATGTCCAGCAGCAACAGACAAGCGGGCAACAAAATCTTCTTCAGATGTGACGGGACTCTCGTACACCAGGCTTTTAATATGACCCCAGAAGAAAAAATCCAAGCAGGTTAAATCTTAAATCAAGCAGTTTAAAACACTTTGATGGTTCACACCCAACGCACGTCCTAAAGCTCTCGAGCTTGTTGAAGGATTATCCTCTACTGTGTTTTGTATTCTTTCTTCCACTGCAGGAACTCGTGCGTAACTTCCGATGCAGACACTTGAATGTTCGACGATCCGGCTGATTCCTATCCGGGAATCGCTCCCTGTACATTCTTTGAGCAGCTAATCCATTTCCTTTGCAGCCCCATACATGAAATGCATGTCGGCCAGCTCCGCATTGGTGAAACGATGCATGCTGCTCGAGATCCGTGCGGGAAATGATGAATCCAGCTAGCGAAGCGCTTTTATACGCCGCAGTCATCAGCGCTCTCTACCGGCTCAAGGCGACATTACCGCACACACAATCCTATACGAAATCTGCTTATTTAGGTCCCCTCTACCTGCCTTTACATTTTTGACATATAGTTTAGGACCACCCTGTATATATATATATTCGATAAATCGCATTATATTGTTGAATGCAAAAAAGTGCAAGATCTTTGCTTTGAATGAAAAAAGGTAAGTATAAAATTACATGCATTAGAAATATAAAATTTATCTCAGTTTTTATATATGTGGCCTTATTGTATTACAGTACAGCATGAGTAAGGTGTGAAAAAAAAAAAGGCAAGGAATTTTAAAAATGTTTCTGCTAGCAATGTCTGGAAAAGTCAGGGAATGTTAAAAATGTTCTATTGACAAGGTATGGTAAAGTCAGGGAATTTTAAAAGGTTATTTTGCTGGCTACCCTGACTTAATGTGTGTGAACTGAACACTTTAAAAAACACTTTGGTTGTGAAGGACAATTTTTAAGAATTTTTATGTGTTAACCAAGGTAATATACTCAAATGTAAATTTAAGTCATAATGACAAAATATTTTAGTAATTTTCCAATAAGCCTTATAAACATACTATATTTGCTAAAAATTTGTGTTTTTTGTTTATTGAAATCTACTGAAACAAAATGTAAATATAGTTTTTAACAGAGCATATCGGTAACTTTTGTGATTTCTGCACAGAGAAAGGAAGAGCTATTAAACTAACCGAATAGGAGGTTTTACAGTATAAATTAACTAAATGTTATTGAAATGCTACGTTAATGTTATCACATAACACAGCAAAATTACTTTTATTTTAAAATTACTGATTACGCTGTATTCAAACAATGCTTCTAAAATTCTTTGCAATTGCTTCTGAAAATGTTTTTCAATGTTGGCCGGTATGGTTATGCATATTATGGAAAAATGAATTAAAACAAAAAGTATAATAATTTGATATCATAATATAGCAATACAAACGATCTTACATATCAAGAATGTAGTGAACAATTGTTATAAGCGGAAAATTCGAACTTTGCAGAAAACACAATTTAAAAGCGTACATATGTAGATTAAATCAACAAACTTTGTAATAAGTTTGTCAATGCGTTGGAGTTATAGCACATTTAAAAATTTATTGTAAAATTTATTGATATAATGTGCACACAAGCTTTAAAACTCCATTTTCTTGAAAACAGTGCTTGCGCCTTCCATATTTGTATACTACACCATCAATATACTGTACCACAGTTTCATTAAGGATTATTATTATATATCTAGATACACATTGCACATTTCTATAACTCCGTTTCGTCAATGACATGGAATTTAGCTATACTCACATCGTTGGTCAAGACTGAGGGAGGTAAGCAAGAACGATCACATTTTCAATGTTCATATAAATTGTATAATTTGAATTTCTTTTCTTTCTTTATGGTATTTTTTTTTTCACATTTTACGAACTAAAACTACACATTCATGCTGTTTTGCAAATTCAATTTCCTCACTTCCCTTTCACTGACTTTCTCCGGATTCCGAAATTTTCAAAGGGAAAGGTAAGGAATTTCCTCAAACTGGGTGGACTTTGGATTTCTTAAGTTGTAAGGAAGGGGAGGGGGTGAAAGAGGAATTTGCATTAAATTTTGTATTAGTTTACACATTTCTGACAAAATGGTCTTTAATTAAACGTCAAGAGAGTGAGGGAATTGTTTCTGTTGGTTTGTGGCTGCATTTGAGAAACTGCGATATAAGGTAGGTATAAAACTAAATTTGACGCATGTATTTTAAATTTAGAAGATAAAGGCATGTGAGAGTTTTGGTACCGGAATTTATCGATGAGTTACAGTGTTAAACTTTAATTGTTATGTATGAGTTAAATCTACCCGGAAATTACTTCATTTGTTGTGAGTAAAAAGAAAGAATGGGATAGGAGGCTTATTTATATATGGTGAATATCGTATCTTTATTTAGGAAAAGTGCATATTTACAAACGATTTTTAAAGTCGTCTTTGTAATTAGAGTTATCCTTTT
This sequence comes from Dysdera silvatica, assembly GCA_006491805.2. Taxonomy (NCBI): domain Eukaryota; kingdom Metazoa; phylum Arthropoda; class Arachnida; order Araneae; family Dysderidae; genus Dysdera; species Dysdera silvatica. The sequence continues at coordinate 46,105,507 of QLNU02014176.1, read as the reverse complement.
TTTTTGCATGATATCATTCACATTTATGAACAGAAGCGGATTTGGGATTTTGTCATCTGTATGTTGAGATATTTTGCCATCTAATCTTACAAAATGTAACTAGGGGTTTGATAGAGGACATAACAAATTTTGGCATTTTCATCGAATTCTTAATTTGACATTCCTGACTCCAGTCGTTTCTAGCTTGTTAGCCATGCAGGTGCAAAAAATATATCGCTGCTCTTATTAATTTAATATTTAATTCAATAACTGTGTATGTGCAATGTTTACTTTTATATCCATATATACGTATTGGCCTGCAAAAAGGTTGCTGGTATCTAATTGGAAGGAGACCCACACGCTGAACGTATGTGATGATGTGTGGAACCGGCCAGGTATGGTAATTCAGTGACCTACCCCTCTTCAAGGCAGGCCGGCTTATCCAAGAGGCAAATTAATATTTGCTGCACAGATGGAAAGGCGGAGGCCACTCCACTCAACCCGTTCAGCCAGCATGGGTGAAATGATGGCTACACTCTCCCATGCTAATACACCAGAAACCATGGCCCCTAGTCTCCAGGTGCTGGAGTGCTCCTGATCAAGGCAGCGGTCAGCGTGGCATGAAAGCAGGGGGTGCTAAGAATCACTGGAATGGCCCAGGCTGCCGTTTGTTATTGACCTTGGCTACGTTTAATGGACGATCCCTTGCTTCTGAAGCAAAACTTCAGGAATTGGAAGAGGAACTAGACAAGATCAAATGGGACATTGTAGGACTCAGTGAAATTAGAAGAAAAGGTGAAGAGTTGGTGGAACTGAAAAGCGGACATTTGTTTTACTATAGAGGAACGGAAACTGGAAGAACAAGTGGTGTTGGCTTCTTAATCAACAAAAGAATTAAAGACTGTCTTCTGGAAGTTGAAAGTACATCAGATCGAGCAGCGAGGCTTGTTGTTCAACTAACCCAGCGATACCAACTTCAAATAGTACAGGTATATGCACCAACATCAAGCCATACCGACGAAGAGGTTGAAGAATTTTATGAAGAAATCAAAGAGTTACACACCAAAGGGAAACAACATATCAAGCTCATCATGGGGGGATTTCAATGCAAGAATTGGACAACA
>QLNU02014176.1:46064870-46087448 GCA_006491805.2 Dysdera silvatica | reverse complement strand
TTTTTCATGATGCCTACCAGGTGGCCTGTGTTTGGAAATCATTTTTTGAAGGTTAACACTAATGTTAATCCCATGGAAAGTGTTCAGTTCCATTGCTATGTGGCCGATCTTCGGAGGTTACCATCGTTTAGAGGTGACCGTTAAAGAAAGTTTTACTGTATAAAAGTTCTTTGTCTAAAAAATTTTAAAGTTAAAAAAACAAAACACATTGCATAGGCACCAACTTCAAGGAAACATTTGGAGGCCCCAAATAAAAGCCTGCTTTCTTAGGCCTGGTCTCAATCATGAGCGGGTTTCACCCCCACCCCCTGTGAATTTATTGAAAGGAAACAACCAAAGAATCAAATAGATAAGAAATAAAAGAAATAAATTTACATCAATTGCTTAATAATTATTGCAGCATTGCATGGCTGTGTTGGAGACAGGAGCGGATTTAGAAAACATTTTCAGGGGGCACAAATCTTGGAAACCGATGTAGAGACCTAAAAAAGGTAAATTTCTCGTTCTCGAGGTGGCACTCCTCCCCCTCTTGGTTAGAGGGTGTCATGCTGCTAGTGACCAGCACAGCTGTCGTCATGACTGTAGTGACCAATGAAGAAGAAATATTTGAATTGTATGTTAACCCTTTAAGGAATTTAAGGTAACCAACCTCGTTCAAAGGGCCATTTCTGAAAAGGAAGTTATATTTCTTAATTTATTGCATTTTCTAATAGACTGTACTGTAGCTAAGATGTATTCATTAATAAAATGTACATAATTATTGAGTTTCGATTTAGAAAGGGACATCTACGTGAAAGTCTAATAGCCTACTCGCAAAATAAGGAACACATTCATTGAAAGAAGTGCTCAGCCTGTGAAAGTTAATTTTATTAAAGCCAATTCAACAAATTCCAAACTATTCAAATCCTTGTGGACAGCCTCCATATTACTTTTGCACACAGAAGTGATGTGAGTTTCATGAGGATCAGGCCCATAGCTAGATGCTTGTAATGGGTGGGGCTCTGAAAGTTACAGGAGAGATCTCAGAAAGTTACACAGAAGGCTTAAAATTCGTAAATGTTTTGATGTATTTTATTAATATTTAATAATACTAAATATATGAGAGGAATAATATATCTAACGTTAATAAATAAATTTCTTAATGTAAATTTTGCATTGAAAACTTGTAAATTTTAGTATACCTCTCTATAATTCCCCCTACCCTTATTATAAAGTATATGAAGACTCAAACCTCTATTAAAAAATATAAGACCTAGTGTAGAAAGCTATTTTGAACACATCTTTATCGTCAAAGAACAATTTCCATTATCATGTACAATTTCGTACAAAACAAAAAATTTAAAATAAAATTCTACAATATTTTATTTTGAGAAAAAATATTTTCTGGGGGAAGGGGACCTCAGTCCCCTGTAGCCCCAGCCTAGCTATGGCTCTGATGAGAAAAGGTCCTCACAAAAAACTGTTCCATGAAACAAGCTCAAGGATTGCATTGAAATTATGAAAAGTCAGGTTTGAGAACTTGTACTGGGTGATTTGAAGGCAACAAAAGACATAAAAAAAAATAAAAAATTAGCAATTCGGAAGTATAGACAACAGCACAATGCTGTTTTCACAGAAATGCATAGTTTTTTTTTTTTAATAGTGAAAAAATTTATCAGAATGGTTATATTTGCCATTGCCAGGTGCCGCTTCAGTCATGTTAGTAGTTTGCTCAGTAACGCAACACATTTTGCAATGCAGCTAGGATTACAAATGTTCGATGTGATAGCTGTCCTTCATGACAATGGCTGTAAGATGTAACGCAACACCCTGCACAGCATCTAAGAGGGTTTCTTTCAGCTGTAATGCCTGTTACATGATGGCGAAAGTTTCTTGCAACATAGCCAAAGCAGTTCTGTGATTTACACTTCCATTGAGCAAAACATGTGCCTCGTCATTCCGAAGGTCATTTGACAGCCAGTCCACATCATTTTCCATCTGCAGAAAATCCCAATTTGCAAATTCATAATCTTTCGAAATTGGTTGGTTTCAGTTCCTGTACATGTTGGATTTTGTAAGAATACCACTTGAGGATGATCATGAGTGATCGCCATACAGTTCCGTATGAAATACCAGTTCATCTTGGAATTGTACACAAATTGCATTCCTCGTAAGGAGAAGCTGCTGATTGTGTGTTTGCTTTATGTTTGACCTCATGCACAACTGAAATAGGTTTTTTTTTGTTTGTTTTTTTACTCCCGCTCCTTGAGCATATTTCCAAACTGCCAGTGTCCTCAAACCTTTTTTTCATAGTTATCAGTGAGGAACAAGACATTGGTCTCTTTCCACTTCTAATATCTCACGTCAAACAATAGGTGCCAAAGCTGCACTTGCACAGTTCTGATAATATAGCTTAACGAAAAGAAGGCACAAGCTGATAGAGGGTTTTCCACTTCCCAGTCTCGGAGGAGGAGCAAAAGGCATATTTCACCCCCACTACGCACACACCATTGAGGAATACTATTAAAATTTTAATTTCAAAAATATCATTAAACATTTCCACTAATGTAGCAAAGCTGAAAGAAACTTAGATTTTAATTTCATTTTCTGTTAATAGATGTTGGCACCATACCGTCAATAATACTATTTTACATTGCCCCCTGGCGTATCTATTGTTAAAAAAAAATAGTCTCTTTACCTGTCCATTTTCTTTTAGTCTTTATGAAACTATGGATCTTAAAGTGTGGTGCTTTGTGAAAGCAACAAAATTGTAAATGGTTCAAATGATTGTTTTGTGATTCATTTTAAGTTAACTATTAAATTAACATCTAATAAACAGTTAATTTATCTGGTCTAAATATTTTATAACTGTTAGAAATTCGGCCAATAGATGGCACCACTAGTTTGTCACTGTAAAAGGTCTCTCACACCCCTACTCTCCAAAACATTGGCACATACCTGACTAAAAGTGCTTTATCTCATAATGTAACATGCTTCACCTTGGCAGAACATTTAACTTTGGTAATAACTGTTAAATGTTGATTTAATGTTTTTTTATTTGAACTTTATTCACTATATCTGAAATTTACGTACCTCACAGCAAAATCAGATTGATTAATGTTGGCAGTCTGGCACCGTTTGAGGAGCGATGGCTAGTAAATCTCTTTAAGTAGTAACAAGCAGCAGCTCCTGATCCACTATAGCACCACCTAGCGGTGGAAAACGTAACTATTCTAATAAAATTTTTCGTTATTAAAAAAATCCCATGTCTTTCTATGCATTTCTGTGAAAACCGCATCGTGCAACTGTCTTTTTCGAATTTTTAATTTTTTACATTACTTTTTGATCACCTGGTATATCAAGATGAATAATAGTTATGAACTTTCAGCATAAATTATTGTGGTTAGAAATTATTTTAATGCTGTTTTTATTTGTTTTGATGTTAGATTGCTATTATAGAAATTGAAATAAATTGTAATAAAATGTAAAATAAAATATAAAAGCCTGTAAATGTCATTAATTTGAATAATCTGATTCAGAAGTAAATTTATTTGGAGAGGGTACATGCGTCACGGATACATAACAGTTGGGTCACTATTGGCACGACTTCAGCTTGGTCGCCAGCGGCATGGTAACATCTGGCATGTAACCGATTAGAGGCCTGTCTGTAACTCTGGATTTATACTGATGGTTGCATAAAGGCCACAGAAGTTGCTTTTGTCTGGGGGGGATAAGAAAGAAGAGGAATGGGAAGACATACTTAACTAATTATCAGAGAAAAATTACAATTTTAAATTTCTATTTTTTTCTTTTTCGCTCTTGCCATGGAGACACTGGAGATTACCTTCAACCTTATATGAACCAGAGCAGCAACAGTAGAATTAGGCGCTAACGTATAAAAACAAGAAAGTTATTCGTTTATGGTTTTACGGCTCAAAGACTACAGTGGTCATGCTGCGCCGGGACCTACTGTTTTCCGAGGAATCCGAACCTCTTAAGGCCTAGGGAACCAAACCCCGGACTACAGTGAGCAGTGCGATCTTTATGAGATCTCTGAGTAAGCGTTCTTTTTGCACTGTTGGGAGTCGAACCCGGGTTAACAGCGCACTAGACAAACACGTTACCACACTGTGCAAAACTTGTTTAAACGTAGAAAATCAGAAAACTAATGTCAAGGTTTAGCGTAGAATAAAAAGATAAAAATATATATGTATGTTTCCTAAAAACGAAAAGGTTTTATTAAACATAAAAATGTGGTATTTTCATGTTATTAAGGAACTTCGCCAAAATATTGAGTACAAAAAACAAGCTGAAATAAAACAAACTACATTGCACCATAGCAAGACTTTTCCTAGAAGAGAGTTACCCCTTTGGGCAAATCGCCTCGCTCCCCCACCCCTGTCTTGGGCTCAGACTATATAGCCGTCCCCGTCCTTTTCAGAGAATGGAATAGCTTCCTCAAAAAAAAAAAAAAAATTCATATCATACTCTTAATATTTTATATATGATAGCAATTTTTCTTAAAATATTGGTGCTATTTGACAAAGTAAATTTGTCTTCATAGGCTTTTCTGTTTTAATTTCTTTTCGCTGAGACTAAAGGTCACCCCCACCCAAACTCAGAAAAACGTTTCAGTAGTACTCAAACTTCCTCTCTTTCCTACTGTCTTCTGAACATAATATGAGTGTGTATATATACAGTAAAATTTCTGAATAGTATATCTGTATTTTCCCTCCTCGTATGTTAAAGAATTCTCCCTTCCAGAAAACATTAGCTGTTCTGACTGCCACTGGTAGCAGCCTAAGGCAGCAAGATGAGATGAAGTGTTTAGGACAAATTGGTCTAACGTCGGTGCTAAACAGTTTCAAGCATTACTGTAAGTTTTAAACAAAATGCATATAAATTCTAAAATTTAAAATGTAAATAAATTCTAAATTGTAATTAATTTCTAAAATATGGGGGAATACGGGCCCCCTAAAGATGGCACCTATGATACACTGAATAATTTGTTTTAGCAAATTCTGTTTAAAAGTTTACAAACAAAATTTTTGTACTTGTTTGGCAATTGTTTAATCAATAGTAACAGTATTTACAGCCAAAATGTCTAATATTATAGCATTTTGCCAGAGTCATTTAAAAATACAGAAATTTAAAGACGTTTTAAATGAAATTTCTTCACATTGCTTTATACTCACCAAACAACCTTTTCAAATGTCTTTAAATGACTGTCTAGCAAATTCTCCTTAATAAATTCTTCATAACTAACTGTAGATACCACAATGCCATTAGGTACTGTAAACTAAGTATACAATAAGTACACATTAAACACTATGTATGAAGTATATATTTTTTATGATCGTTTAATAACTGAAAAGCATTGGTAGTTACTTTTGAATATTTGCTGTCTGTTTCGGACCTCTCTGCCATTGTGAAGAGTTTGCCTAAAGATGAGCCTTTCCCACCACATAAGTTGGCTAATTGACATCGTTCCTTGTCAAATGGTATGGTTAAAGAAGATTCCATTACACATTCTGAAAAATAAAAAATTTAAGAAACATACACATCTTTGTCCTATTTCTTTATAAAAGTCTTTTCGAATGTCTTACATATACAGAAGGACTCGTTTATGTATGGTGAACCAGCTAATATAACCAGTTTCTGAACTTTATTAGGAAAATATGGGCATACGGATATTAGGAAAATATGGACTTTGGTGTAATAATTAAATACAATGAAAGTTTTATTTTAATTTTTAATAAGATTTTTGTAGAACCTCGATTTAATGAGTACATAAGGACATGATTTTAAAAACAAAATGTAGAATATTCTAAAAAAACAAAATTTTAAAAAAAGTGAGCAAAAACGTCTTTATAACTCAGATGAACAACATTGTGAAACAAACTTTCCACCATTTGAAAGCTGAAAATTTCTAAGAACTCTCATCCCTTCAGTAATACATGGTATAGCATTGGCAATAACCACCATCTTGAAGCAATGCATTCCATTGATGACCATGTGTTTGTTGAGGTGAAAAATCATGAAAATTTCATTTAATTAAAATTAAATATGAAATAAAATAATTAAAATATTAAATGAAATTGTAACAAATATTTAACACCTATGATAACCTATGTCCCTTCCTACAATAAAAAATCAGTTCTTCCATATTATAGCAACATCCGAAATATATTGCCAAGGTAGTTGGTAATTTTGGTGAAAATGTCGCCAAAATTTTGCCAAGTATTCTTATATTAGCATGGTGTTGCATTTTTGCTGAAGCTATTTGAGGCTTTTTATTTTATTTAAATATACTGTGCATGAAGGTACTGATTCAGGCAGCGCACATCGAATGTGATCGAAACGGCACGAGTCACGAAGCGACGAGCGGGGGTTCTGTGGGGTCTCCCCCTAGTTCGGTCTCTGTGATTCAGGTAAGTACTGATTTATTTATAAAAGTACTAATTTATAATCAAATTATTATACATATGCTGATTCAGGCAGCGCACATTGAATGTGATCGAAACAGCATGAGTCGCAAAGCGATGAGTGGGGGGGGAGGGGGGTCTCCACCCAGTTTGGTCTTTGTGATTCAGGTAAGTACTGATTTATTTACAAAAGTACTAGTTCATAATCAAAATATTATATTAACGGAGATACAAATACGGAGGTGTGCTATTGCCTGATATATAAAAGCTGCGATCTTGGCGAAATTTAGAAGTCGCCAAATAAAATCAAATGTTGCTATAGTATAGAGGTCCCAAAAAATCTTGCAAATAAAAGAATTAATATAAACTCTTTTGCAAAAGACGAAGCACCATGAAAATATTATCTGTTTATTATTATATGTTTTTATATCTCACATGTTTTTAATGAAATTAAATGTGCATCCAGCACATACATAGTTAAGGAAATGATAAAAAACAATCAAGGCTGTAGGACCCATCAATGGCTAGGAATTGCACATTGAATGTTCAGTAGTTCGTGTGGGGGTTAAAGGTAAATGTTATAAAGATGGCATAACCCCACCTCAGCCAAGCGTTGTGAAATGATGAAAGGTGCCATGGGTGGTATGGAAGAGACTGTAGTATATTGGATTGCAAACAATGATGCTGTTGGATCTGCTCAGGCCTTTCGGATATAACTGAAATTCCAGATATAATTTCAACTTTGATTTCTTAGCCTTCAAAATCGTACATTTCCCCAGGCCAACCAGCTACAACAGATAAATTCTCTCTTCACATCGAGCCAACTAAAGACAAATTCTATATACAAATAGCACCTGCAAAACCACATTGCATATATAGCTGCCACACAAACTAGTCTTTTATAATCTTAAATGGGTCAACCTAAAATGAAGTATGATTAATTTGTTAAATGAGGTTAGTAATTTGTAAATGCACCATTTGAAATAAAAAATATTCTATGAGAGTACATTTTAGAAGCATTCCAAATATTAATCTTCTGAAAATGCATTACTAACAGATGAATATTTTCTGCATGGTATAATAGGTTAATATCCCTTCCCATTTACAGATCAGTTCTATTTTTTAATGTTGATCCGATTTCTTTTACCATTCATATTTTGTCCTATATATATATTTCATATTTACATTATGTAATGATTTGGAAACTTATAAAAGAGTGTCCCACTTAAAAATGGAACATTTAAAGTGATATTCTGAAGAAAATGAAAAAAAAAAAAATTAACCATATTATATGATTAAAACACACAAGTTTGCAAAAACTATAAATAAAATTGAGTTGAAAATGGTAGAACCTACGTTTAAGAGTGTCTTGTAGAAGAAAACATTCTTGTTTGGATAATCTGTCTGATTCTGTGGCTATTCTGTAAGAAAGGAAAACTCATTTCACTCCAAAAAAAAAAAAAAAAAATTGTATTCATGATTAAATTACATATACATAGATTACCCTTCGAAAATGAAACCGCTTCCTGCATTATGATTTGTGAATAACTTTACAATTTTTACAGATTTTGAATTGCTATATTCTTCTTGCAAATTGGTACTTTCACCCACAATGCTCTCAATCGTGATATCGTACCTTTTTCCACCTATAGTAAAGGCAGATCAAAGTTTTGATGTCAGAATGGAACATTTAAACATACGTTGAATAGAAACATTAAATGAATTTCTATGTGTAACTGCCAAATAACAAATAACTAAATAAGATTTCGTTTTACATCAAATTATCCATTTCTCTTATTGTACGTAATCATCTTAATTTGTAAGATTTATAAAAGCATTTTTAAAAATTTTTAATTTTTGTTCGGTAAATTAATTATCAGCAAATAGCAGAACTTAATTTTGGAGCTACTGTTAATATGATGTCACTTTACAATTATGCAACTGATTTTGACTCATCTCTAGCAGAGATGCATTGTTTTCGTCAAACCACCAGGCGGTATTAGATGCTACTAACGGTGTTATGAAGCATAGTTTTAGATATTAGCTAGAGTGCATGAATGCATTTCAGGCAGACATCACTGTCTTTAGAAATCGACTGGGATAACCCAAAGAGAGAATGGGTTGTTTCTATTTCATACTGCTACTACTGGTTATTTAACAATAGTGTACTTCTATATTATAGCAGCCTCCGACATATATCGCCACGATAGAGGGTAATTATTGCCAAAAGTTGCCAAAATCTCACGACGTATTCTTATATTACCATTGTATTGCATTATAATATGGTATTTCTATAACACGTAATATATATTATAACATAATACAGGATTTCTGTAATAATACATTATAATATAGGATGCGATTATAATATGAGAGTATTGTTCTATTTTTATTTTGGTTGGTTGTAGTTTTATGGTGCAAGGACAGCAATGGCCATTCTGTGCCAATCAACGTGGGATATTATTTTGGTGATTTTGGAAATATCTTAAAGTCGCCAAATAACAACAGAGACCCCTATAATATGAAAGTACTAACAACAATTTCACCTGATGGTAGAAAAAAATTTCGTAAGTCAGGGAAATGAAAGGCAAATTTAAAAAGGATTTTAAACCTGTTTTTTTATTTAAGGTGTTCAACGTATGCTTTTTATCTTCATTTAAAAAAATTTATATTTATTTTACCTTTATTTAGGCATTTATACTTACCAGCATGCAATTTTGCAATTGTAACTTCGGCTGATGTTCCAGATATTTCCTTTTCGAGTTCGTCAACAGGATAAACAAACCCAGTAGCTCTCATCGTGTACCCATAAACAAACCTTTATTTGTGAAAATGAATTCAAGTCCCGATAAAATATATATTTAAATTTAAAAATTAAATCATTCAACACACTTATCTAGCAGAAATTTCAAACAATTCTATGTCAATGACAATCAACAAAAGTAGGAATGAGGAAAAAATACCGTTTTTTAACTCCTGGTATGGTGAGCATTCCAAAATGCACTGTAGTGCCATTCTGTGAAAATAGAATGATGCATGAAAGAACTATTTCAATCAGCCAAAGTCGTGAAATATAAAAATTGATATCAATTGCACAATGCATAGAAAATATATGTAATAAACAAACACTTGGCGTATTGGAGAACCATAAAGCAGTTAGACTCATAATAGGTAACTCATTCAGTAAGAAAGTAAATAATGAACTTCAACTAAAATAGACCTGTATACTGACATAATATCGCACCTTTGCGACAAAAGTGTTACAACTCAAAATTCGGTGGAAATTACTTAATGTTACAAATGTAGAAAACAGTGCTGCATCTTGCCATGCAAAATGTTAGGTCATAAGTTATTTGGGTTTCTGCTAGTTGGCACATGTCATTAGATGAACACAACATCCCTCAATTTAGCCAGAAACAGTTTTTTGCATTTTTTGAAGATTGGGATTTTTTGAGTTGTAACACTTTCGTTGCAAGGGTGTGATATGTTACTGGCGAAATGTAAAATGCAGGCATTGTATAGAATGCCTAAACACTTTTAGGCAAAGTATGAAATATCTATTTTATTTTAATATTTTACGATTAATGATGTTTCTAATGTAACGTAGCAAAGCACGAGACCTCTGATGCTTACTAATGTAAAACTTATTATTACTATTACTTATTATCATGAGCAGATCCAGAAATTTTTCAAGAGGGTTGGGTGGGGGGGGGATGTGATTTTTTTCAGATTCCGAGAACATATTTTTCATGACAACTAAGAAATACTGTCATGAAGAATGATAAAAAGCAGTACTAATAAAACGACAACTACAAAGCATATTATGAACCATAGGCATAACTTGGAGGTTAAATACAGCATAAACTACGGGGGGGGGCAAAAAAACAAAATTGTGTGGGGAAAATATACGATTTTGCCTTTTTTCTAAAAGAAACTGAAGAAGCAAGTGCCTCCTTGCTCCCCGCCAGCTTACGCCTACGTTACGAAGGGTAAGACACTATGGCAAATGACTATGACATCACGGCAAATGCCATGATGTCACAAAAGTAACGAGTGAAAAAAAGAATTGCCAAAGCGAAAGTGGTTACCGTATTGTAAAATAGCACCCAGTTTCACAAAATAAACCGCAGACTGCGTGATTATTTTGTGGTATAAATCCATAGCCTATTTAGAAATCTGAGAGTCTTGAAAAGAATAAATATCAAATTTTAGCTTTTTTGCAACAGACATTTTGATGCAGTGTTCATTACTCCTAATGAAACCTCCTCATGTAAACTTTAACATAAGACTGCTAAATACAACAGCTAAATTTACTCTTCACCTTAAACCAACTAGAGACAACTATGTACAAGCAGCACCTGTAAAACCACATTGCAAATACAGCTAAAAAAATAAAAGTACCTCCTTTTTCGTTCGCTGCATGGAGAAAAGGGAGCAGCAGGGTAAGAGGGGAAGGGGTGGAGGAAGAGAGGGGGGAATGAAAATAGGGGGAAAGGATGAGAGGGGAAGGGGAAGAGAGCAGAAAGAAAACAGGTGAAAGGGGTTGAAGGTGGAGAGGGATAGGGATGGAGGTTAGAAGTGGGAAGGGACCTTATAATGTAAGCAACATGACAGCAGACCAGGACAAAGTTGCCATGTGTTAGAAACACTTCCCACTAAAAACACGAAATGGGATGGAATCTGTATAAGTGCTGAAGCTTTTCTGCCCATAAAAACACTTGATCTCCCCCCCATAGCTACTCAGAGCCAGCCCATGGGTTTTGAATTTCTATGCTACTGAAGCCAAGATTAGGGTTCCAAATTCTAAAAGCAATCCTTTTTGAATATAGACTTTCCTAGTTATATATCTGCTAAAGAGAGGGGAATTTTTTTTTTACAGCTGAGGAGCAAAGCATTTTTACTTAAAAATACAAAGCTACCTGAACAGGGTGGAAGGTTTCCTATTTCTCTCTTTTAATGACTACCCATGGGACTCTTTCCTTGGAGTGGTAGGAAAGACTTCATTTCTTCAGCAGGATTTCCCATTTCTCTCTTTTAATGACTACCCATGGGACTCTTTCCTTGGAGACTGTATTCATCAGCACTTTTTCCCCTTCAATGTTATCTCCATCCTCTTTCATATCCAATGACTAGACTAGGAACTTCTTTCTTTGCACCCGAATTCTCTTCGGGGCGAGTTATATGGCAGATGCTACAATATAGAGCTTTTCTGCCTAGGGCCAAAGTTCATATCACTAATATTACTCAAAACCTATCACTTCTCGTAATTCGTCAATCTTTCACTTAAGCAAATCTCTTAAATTTAAATTGAAGTTTTAACGTCACCAGTCAAAATACGAATTTAGTTCGAAAAAAGTTTGATTCCAAATAAACCTATACTGAAACCCTTTCTATATAACTCAAAAGTTCTATCACGATGTTCCACTAAACTAATTTCTTATCAAAGTTCTTCAATCTTTTTCTTCAACAAACTTCATTGAACTTAAATTTTTCCGTTATCAATCAGAATACAAATGCAGTTCACAAATTCTCAAGACTCTAAGAAATCGCCTAAATCACTAGCTTCAAGTCCTTGTAACTCAAAACATGTCCAGTACTAGAACTGAAACTCTTCAAGTATTGCTCGAAGTAAGCTATTTACTTTTCGTACGTAAACACTGAATTTTTCTCTCTTTTAATCAATCGTACTTTGTAATCACTACGTTTCTAATATTCTCTAAACGTATTTCAATCGTACTTTGCATATTCACAGTATTATTTTATGTTTCAGTAGTCATCATCATTTAAAACACTAAATTCTTTCACTTTAAATCAATCGTACTCTGCAATCACTATATTTCCATGACTTCGATTTCTTCGAAAAACAGTAAGTTCTTTAGAAACCTCAAACTAATCACACTGACTTCGAAACTTGATAGTTAATATCGAATTTAGTAGAATAAACTCATACAAACTAAAGCTGTTCTATTTCCAAAAAATCCATCCATACTACAAAGATCAACTGGCAGTTTAAAGAAATCATCCAGTACGCTATAAGCATTCAATCTTCCAGCCTTGCATTTAATAGGACGACCAATAGCCTTAAAAGAACCGAAGCAAATTAAAAACGCAATTTCTTCTACAAAGTGATAAGCGTACTTGAAAAATTAAATACTTAATAAAATAAATTAAAAGAACGTATCATTGAACGTGCGATAGAAAAGCACATCTATCGTGTCACGCTTCAACGAGACCTGTCTAATTTGCTAGGCTAGTAACTTTCTTTCTCCCGGAGATAAAACGCAGACAAATAAACATATCTATAGTCTTGTATATATATATTTGAACAAATGAAAAATTGGCGGGACGGTCGCGGTGAGAATTTCGAATTTCGCCGAAATTTAAAACAAAATTGCTGAAGTGTAATATATATTTAAAAAAATCGTTTCAAAGCAGCACTATACATAATTTTTTCGTTACTAAATAAGCATTATAATGTAGGTATTGTGCACCTAAATAAATGGGAAGGTTGGCCGCTGGAGGCGGCACTGCAACCCCAAGCATGTACAGTGAAACACGTCTTAACTAGAGTTGTAAAAAACCCGGGAATTTTGGGCACATTGGAAACTTTGAACATAGAAACCAAGATAACTGAAATAAAGGAGATAGTCCCGTCCTCACCTTTCCGTTAGACCAGAACCCCCGTACGGACAAACTACGGTTGCACTTCGGACTTCATGGCGTTTCTCACAACAAAAACAAGGAATTAAAAGGGTAGAAACTAAGGCAGATTTCCCCTCCCATTAAACAATTGTAACTAGGATGATTGGGATTAAAATGGGATTAAAATTAAATTTTTATTGTTTTATTTCTAAAAAAGACAGTGGTTATATCATTATGAAACGCAGTGTATGTATATATCAGTGGCGTGCACTCAAAATGTGCTAGTTGTGCGTAACATGCCTTCCAAATAATTCCAAATTAATTAAGTAATATATATATACACACAAATGTTATCAATTAGTTTTAACCTTATTCAGATATAAGTGATTAATTGCATCTTTATTTACAACTTTTAATAATGTAATTTATTTTTTAAAAGTAACTTAACATGACATTGAATGAATTTAGATGAATGAAATAACAGGTAAACACCGGCAGTACTAAATAAATTGTCAGGCCCTATGTAGCCATCACCGACCTGAACAATGAAATATAATTGTACAATAGATCACAGACCTTGATACAGAATTTTAGACATGAGTGATAATTTTGAGGGCCATATAAACTTTCAATATACTACCTTGAAATGTCCATAAACCTCTGTGTAACGGCTGTCTTGCAGGTCACTAACATTTCCTAAAAAACGGCAAGATGTAGAATTGGTGTAATTATCTAATAATGTTTTTTGGGGTTTTTTTTCAGTTTTTGGTTGGATACGTCTCCAACACTTACAATATCTAAATTATCATCATTTTGGCGCAGTATAGCCCAGATGCTCTTGCGCCATAAAAAAGCCAAACAAACAAATCAATCAAATTATCATCAGAATATTTAAGGATTACCTAAAAATCTGCCACGAGATCCCCACAGGTATATTTCTGTTTCTGGTTCATTTTCGATCTTCACAGTTCCTTGCAACATCCCTCCTTGTTCATAGCGATCAAAAGTCGAAGATATTCTTAAAAAAAGACAAAATAAAAAAAGCATTTCATAAACATTTAACACGCGTTTTTCCTAAATAAAGTTAAAAATCAATAAACAAATAAACAACTATTAAACGACAATATGAATATAATAATAGATTGCAATTTAGGGGGTGGACTGGGTTCTTTTCTCAAAGAGCGCATACCTTGGATTTTCAGAAGACGCGAGTACATTCGAAGGTGCGAGTCCTATTGCCTATGAGGGCGCATCGGCCCTCGGTCCAGTCCGCCCCTGTTGCAATTTACACTATAGCATAAACAATCAGCTGGGGCTTCCTTTCGACCTAGTAAATGTCTACCTGTATTTTAATATCATGCAACCTCCCTATTGTTTTTATCTACTAGTGAGAAAAAATACTATTAATTAATTAAAATTACTAATGCCATTATTATCACAAATATTCAACCAACCTGTCTATGGTTATAAAATATTATTACATTACCCTTCTCAGGGCTAACCGAATTGCCAAATAATGGTTAACACGCCACGCCACCAGGGGCGAGTTTTTGACTGTGTCAAATTTATAAACTATAATAAATTCTCTCACAAAAACTCGCCCCGTTGGCTTTGTGTGTTGGCGATTATTTGCCAATTGTGTTAGTCCTGAGAAGAGTACTAATATCTTACATACGGATATAATGCCTTGCACACGGAGAAAAGATCGTCGTTTCTCTCCTCGATGGCCTAGCAGTTAAAGCATTCAGAGCTCAACGGAGGGATCTTAATTCGACTCTAGGTCGTGGACGATGTCTTTTTTTCTCCTATACCTAAAAGCTCTAATTGGGCTCAAACGTGGGTGTGGAAATTATTAACTCACACCAAACGGCTATTTGTCAGCTTTTTCCAAGGCAAATAATTTTTAATGCTAAACGTTTTATTATAAATTTACTTGTTGTATTCAACAAGTGCTTATCTTAAACTTGCCTCATGAGCTCAAAAATACATTATTTCGAAATGAAGTACCTATTTAAATGATCGAAATGTAATATTTCAGCTACTTCAGGATAACCCCTCTATTTTACGGCTAAATTTTTCTGTCCGGCAAGTGACCTCTAATAAGTAGTTTCACTGTATTTATGAATACTTCGCTACTAACTATTGTTAGAAATAGCTATTGTATATCATTGATAAACACATATAAAGGATACAATTTATGAAAATGGGCTGCTAAGGGATACGCAATGAAAAAGGTTTGGATCTGCTAAAGTAGATTATCAATTCCATACTTTCAACTCCTCCCGCCTAATACATTCACACTTTTCTTACCTCGTCTATGACTATTAGAAAATCTATTTCACCCCAGTGTCAATTGCTATATTCATAGCCTTTGTTACATTGTTAGTAAGTGTAATTGATTCAGAGGTCACTGAAGTCTATTTGCCCCATCACACATAACCTTACGTCCATCCTGGAATGTCAAAATACTAACCAGTAAAAATTTTATTGTAGAAAAACTGTGCATATGTAGGGGCTGACCATAACTATTTGGGGCCCCGCCCCTACTTGCATTTAGGGGTCCCTAACGCGCATATAAAGACTGGATATAAATCTGAAAAATGAGCACGCCCTTATTCCCATTTAAAAAAAAAATGTATGTAAGAATATGTTTTTCGATCACACTGTCACGCCAACATCGTAGTTGCAATTGGACCCCAGTTATGATTTCTCTGAATTCGTTTTGGATTGTAAATCCGAGGAAGGAAAAAATAACGATTTTTTTTTATCCACTTAGTAATTTTTACATTAAATAAAATTGTTAAATGAACATTTGAAAGGCCCCCTCCTTTCGTAGGGCCCCGGCGCTGGCCCCGCGAGCCCTTGCCATAATCTGGCTCTGCGCATATGATTGGCGATTTTCAGGTGAGATATTCAAAATACCTTTTCAAAAACGTTGTTGGTAATAAAGTCCACGATGTTGCATTTGCGGCGGAATGAGAAATCAGGGTTTTAGACATGTCAGTAGAAAAGTCAAAAACGTCTGTAGAAGCAGCCCATCTAAAATAATTATATTTTAAAATAGAATAAGCTGAATATGAATACATACATATACATAAACTATATTAAAAATATAGTAAGTTTAGTATTAAAGCGGATAAATCACGTAAATAAAAACCACTGATGTTACTGCAGTTCCGAACGGCGGGAAAGAAAAATTACCATAAATAAATAACTTACTAAGAGGATATGCACACCACATGAGGCTAAGATAGTTATTATCAGAACATCATTGCATACAGTGGCGGCAAATGACTAGGGAGCTTCACCTCACACCTCGATCACAAGCAGAATTATCTAGTCACGTCGAAGTCTCGAAAACAAGACTTCGTAGACGCGGACCTACATGGACCGCGCCTGAAAATGACCAAACCCGAGTAGGCCCGAACTATTGGTTTGATTTGTTCGATCGGGCCTAAACATTTTCAGGACAGGACCAGAGGCGGATTTACGATTTTGCCGCCTAATCTTAACAAGCAAGTGAAAGAAAATCGCCTAAGGTCGATATTTAAATTTAGCGGGTTTCAATTAAATTTAGCGGGTTTCAATTAAATTGACATTAATTCGATACTCTCTAATTTGTAACCATCTAATTCGAGACTCGCCACTCTCTAATTCGCAACTCTCTAATTCTCAAGTAACTCGGTAGGTTTTCAGCATTAACAATAACCATCATTATTGCATTTACAGAAGACCCTTACCCTTTTTGCGTACAGACAGAAAAACCAACAGCAATAGTGGGTTTAATATCTATTGAAACCTGCTAATAAATGTAACTAGAGGCATAACAGAAATTTTGATACTTTTGAGATTTCTTAATTTGAGAACTTGTTAATTTGAGGCCTCTGGCAATTATTTCAAATCCTTATTTTCACAAGTGTTCGCGAATTTAGTGTGCCCCTGTACAGGCCCGAGCAGGGCTCTAATCGAATCATAGAACTCATGGACCCTACAAGTATAACCCTACATGAGCCAAGCCTGTGCACGTATATGTGCATGTAAACATGCATTCACATTTGCATGCATACACACATTATGTAATGCATGCATGCATGTAAACGAGCGAGCGCTTGCAGAGGGGAGGGGAGAATGGTCTGTCATCTGTAGCTCAATTGGAAGAGCCTTTTGGTCGGATACCAAGAGGTCGTGGGTTCGGTTCCCACCACACACCGTGAAATGATTCTTCTCTTTGCCAGCAATTTATCACCTACATAATCCAATATTTACACAGTTCTTAATGCATAATGCAACGTATACATCCCCTAATGTATAATTAAAAACAGATAAGAGATCTCTATGCCAATACAACAATAATTTTACATTGTTGTATTTACGGTACCATTGTTGTACTTACGGAAAACCCTTAAATTATCCGTTTTATTTTCGACAGACAGACCAAAAACAATAGTGGATTTAATATCTATTGAATTTCTCTAATAAGAGCAGAAAAAAAATAGCAAAATTAAAGTAAGGGCCTAGCAAAAAGTAGAATAAAGGTAAAGAGCAAAATAAGAAAAATAAAAAAAGGAAATAACAGAAGAAAGCACGAAATGGGAAACGGAATGGAAGTATAGAAAAAAAAATACAAAGAGTAAATTGCCAAAGCAGAAAAATTCTGTCATTGGTTCAAAAATCTTTGTTCCCTGTACCAAATAATTACGGAAAGTGAACAAAGCTTTGAAATATGAGCTAATATATATAAAACGTTTTAACCAAGCAATACAAGAGTTTGATCAAGAAATTCCATAATAAACAGTTATTTAAATACTGGAACACAACGTTTCGAGAGCCAACTGCTTCATTTCAGTGTTTCGTGAAAGATTTGAATCCTCTAAATACACCCATGCTGTCTACATTGCTTATTATTATTTAACTAAATTAATGATGTCATTTTCATTGTAAATTTGACAAAATAAGATCGTAACTTATACTCTCTTTATCAAATAGCGTTACTCTAAAAATTATTTTGTTTCAGGTGGGTTTGGCAATCAATCCATGTTTCAAAAACATGATTGGAGATTTTAGAGACTTTTGCCTGTGCATTTTTTTTTAAGTAAAAAATAAATAAATAAGTAAATAAATAAAAGCTTCAAATTTACCATAAAAGGAGTTAAAATTAATTACAAATTTTATTTTAGGGGATGAATAAATATCTCCTGCCGGAGCTCCTATATACGTATATAAGCCTGCCAATAAGTCACATAAATAGAGGGTTATTTTGGTTATGTCTTTCCTTGGGAGAGGCGGAGGGAGTGGGGGATGAGTGTGACGGTAGCTAAGTAGGGCTTATTACGTATATTAACCATAGTTAGCGCCCTCAATTTCAGGCACTAGATTTTGTAATGGGAGAAGAAATCCCCTCCCCCGGTGGTCCGCGATAAATAAAGATCAAAGTTTTAGAAACACTGATCTAAGCTTTCCGCGACCATAATTCGTGTTGTGAAAGGTTGGGAACCGTTGACTTAACTGATAAGAAAGGTATCCGTTTTAAATTCCCTAATAATTATTCCTTAAACTAATACTAAAATTGTTAGTTAAATTTGTAATGAAAAGGTGACAAAATTCAAAAATTTGTAATTTAGTAAGTTTTAAACATCAAGAGAAATTATTAATAGGCTAATAATTAAATGAAATATTAATTAATATTAATATTTATTTATATGTGTTATTTTATAAATGTTAGTTAATGAAATAATAATTTAACATGGTAAAAGTGCACAGTCCGTCACCTGCTGATTATTTTAAGTGTTTTCAAATCGGTTGGCAACACGGCAAATAACATGCTGCTATGTTGTTTACGGTGGTTTTTGGACTCTGTAATTTTCCTGAATCAGTGAAGGCGTAGTTGGGGAGACCCCCCTCCAGCTTCGGGCTTCGCTCTTGCTGTCCGTTTAAATCGCATTCGACTGACGCCTGAATCTTAAAAATGTTGAATGCTTGGGGAAAACACAGAGCTCGTGCAAATGACGTTATAAACGCTAAGGAGACGTCTAAACATGACATCACAGAAAGTATGATGTCAGAAACCGATCTACTGAAATTATAGAGCATTTTTAGGAGGAGAGAAATCTACGTGACGAACCATGCACTTGCGCCTTAAATATTAATAAAATTAAGCGAATTGTTAAATCAACGGTATTGATGGTGAACTATGTTAATTTATTAGAAATACTTTATAAAGCTTCTACAGAGGAATGATTGTTTTAAATAATAAATACATTTGTTCAATAATTACTTACAAAAGCGCAAATTTTACGTGTTTATACTTCTCGGAAAATGGAAGATCCTCATCCGAACATTCCTGTAAAAAAAAAAGACAATATTTTGAGATCAAATTCTTAACACATATCGAGTTAATCGATAGTTAAATAGTTAGGTTATCGGTCAGATTAGTTAACATTTTATAGTTAGAGTATCGGTTTTAGCGGATATTATTGTAGCGCAAGGTCAGTACCCGCTAAGTAAGACTCGGGTTAACAAAAACGAAGTTCATTAGCAATAGCAGTAAAATAAAAAAGCAATTAAGGAAGTGCCAGATTGGAACACGGTTCATCAAGGCTTGGAAATCCCAATTACATCATTTCGTACAGGTGGCAGTCTCTAGGATACCAAGATCATATGCCTCAAATCTTCTGCGGTTAGAAGTCCAGAGACTCATAGTCGGAGATCAAACACAGAAACTTAGCTAGCTTTGATATCAGTCCTCATATTCCTGAAACAGAAAATCGCAAGAGGCGAGAGCAGGCTTCACCATCTGACGGAATGTGCAGAATGATCATCATTAGTTAAATAACATTTTGCAGGAGGGCCACGCCATACATGTGATTACGCGACTTGCGCTAAACTAACTAAAAGGAATAGAAATCGTACGTGGAATTAACTAAAACATCCCAGTATGGGATTGGTTGATTGATTGATTGTTTGGCTTTTTTATGGCGCAAGAGCATCTGGGCTATACTGCGCCCCCAGTATGGGAGTTTGTCTATTGTTTCATTCCATAGACGAGCCTTACGCCACTCCTGACTCCACTTCTCAAGAAACATTCCTGGACTTTGCATAGTAATGATGAAGTCAGAATATCTGAGCTCCACTGTCTTACTCTTAACGATACAAATGTATGCTCGCAACATAAGTAACAAATTGGTGTCGTAGGTAACAAGGTAATAGGTTTAGCCGAACAGTAACGCTGCAGTCGGGACAATCCGTTATAAACTCGTTAAGAAAATAGTAAAAGTAAATTATGCAGGAAGAGGGACTTACTTCAAAATCCCATTGAAAAACACTCGCCATCTTCTCATCGGCGCAAGACATTGAAGTTTAAGCCTAGAGGAACCGAAAGTAAAGTCTTCCGTTGAAGCTCGTTGGATCACGTTTTCCTTGGGCAAATAATACACTTTACCATTCTGCAATCTCAACGCCAGTGAACATCGGACTTCGTTATTTGGAATTCTTGCCACATGAATAGCCAAACTTTCTGCTTTGGAATTCGCTCCGAATATGAATGCATCATCTGAAAACTAAATATACAATATCAAAATATTGGCACAGACTTAAAATTTTTTGGAAGTTTCGGCAATTTTAAGATTTTTGCATGTTCAAGAAATCTACCCAGATTTTCTTCTTAATTTTCGCTTTGAAAAGAGTTAGTTTAAATGCTCTTAAGCAACAGTGTTTGTGATATTATTTATCACATCGAATTTAGTGGACGCGATGGACCACATTCTTTTTTTAGGCACAATAAATAGCCCGATGTGTGAATTCCTGCATATATTTTATGCACATAGAACCTAACATTTTGTATAAATGGGAAATGAATAATGAAGAACTGGAATTGATAATGAAGAACTGGAATTGATAATGAAACGTAACATTTATGCATATAGGCTTATATGTAATTTTTCCACGAAATACGCGCAAAAACATTAGAAGCTCGGAGAACCGGTTACAAAATTATCCGGATGTCTCAAAGTATCTAGAACTCACGAAGTCGATGCCTGCGACCATAAATTCCTAGTCATCAACCCTAGTGGCGTCTCCCGAGTTGGAAATATGGGAGTACTGCAAATAAATTGGATCTTAAACTAAATTCTATTTTTAACACAATATACAAAAATATAAAAGAAATACACACATTGATTAAATATTATATTTATTTTCTCACTTCAACAAAACAACTCACTTTACCTGTATAATATTGGTCTAATGCTTATAATGAACTAATGAAGATTCAAAGCACTAGAGATATACTTCACGATTCTTTCTTTCACAAATAACAGAAATCTGTGTTCTCAGTTTCCCTTTCTTTAGCATTGAACGTACACACGAACACCCACAGATAGACGATGAAGGGTAAAGGGGATGGGGGGCTTGATACCCCCTTATCGCTCTTCAATGTTTGCATTTTTTTAAGCTAATATTTATAAAAAATAAAATAAAAATACATTTTGGAAGACTTGTAATGTAAAATGTTTGTCATTAAACTGTAGGCCCCCTATTCATTATATAACTTAAATTTTGTATTCGAATTTTATACTTCAAATGATCTTTATTGTTCTTATTAACATTTATTATATATATAATTCTTATTAGCATTTGTTATACTTTTATCAAATTAAGATTCTTGTTATTAACAACGGACCACAAGAAGACAAAACTATTTACCATCTCCCATCAAATGGCTTAAAAACCTTGTTTTAAAGAGCCATTCCCGAACCCCCCCTTTTCTCTGAGGTCTATTCCATACTCATAGGCTCCCCGGTGAGGCCCCTTTCAAAAATATTAGGGCCCGGCAAAAGCAAATAGTCCAAGGCCCTGCGAAGTCTAGGGCCGCTATTGCTTGTTTGGCTCTAGTGGTTGATTCCTATTTCGCTCTTTCACTTCCGATAATTATCCTCACCTTCCCGACAGAAATAAGGCAGATTTTCCCGATCTCTTCTATGCCCCACACCCCTACGCAATATATAATTTATTATGATCAGACTCCACACTCCCTACGAAAGTAATATAGCAGTTAATGGTGAAAAATTCAAATTTCCAATTATTCAACCACATACAGTAATTGAAAGTGAACCTATTGAACTTAAAAAATGGACTTTTAACTCAGTAAATAAAATGCAAAAACCTACGTTGAGCACTTAGACTCTAATTTATCCAAAACTATTGCAAACAGTAAATTGAGTGATAACTCGTCACTCAAATACATGAGCAACTCTTTTTGTCATACTCCCGAAAATTCCATGTCGCACGTTTTGGGGGTAGAGGCCAGGGGCTGAATGAGCCGCCGGCCAACCTGCTCATGGGCCGGTGCGCCCTCATAGGTTATAGGACTCGCGCCCCCTAATAATCCAAGGTATGCGCCCTTTGAGAAGACCCAGTCCGCCCCTGGGTTGAGCCCTGCACAGGTCTGTTTCTTTAAGCCTGGCCCTGAGCCCGAAATACGGCCCGAAAATGAGTTTCTAGGCCCAACCCAGCTTGAAAATCGGCCTGTGGGCCC
>QLNU02014176.1:46039936-46058115 GCA_006491805.2 Dysdera silvatica | reverse complement strand
AAAACATTGTTTGTTTGTTTGGTTTTATGGCGCAAGAGCATCTTTGGGCTATACTGCGCCAGATGTCAAAACGAAGTAAATTTACACGGTAAACTAGCATTCGCTTCAATTGAGTGAACTGAAGTAAACTTGATTTGTTGACGATAGTTGATTTTCTAACTGCAATTCTATTTGCTGCTACAGAATAATAACAAAGAGTTATCGTTAAATTGAGGAAAATATAACACTGGTAGGTATTGTGCTAGGATTTTAATGGGAAAGGTGGCCGCCGAAGGGGGCAGCGCTGTATTCCCAGACAGGCTTTTGTCACATAAAATGACGACCAGTGGACCGAGAAGGGCCACTGGGGGGTGGGTGGGAGAGATTGTCGATCAGTGCAGGCGTTCAGAGACGCACTGCACACACAGGTGTCGTCACTCAACGTCGACCGGAGGCCATCCACGATCAGTCCGCCCCGAAGAGCGGCCGAAATAGATGGGTGGCGCGGAAGAACACCCCGGGCCGGCCGGTATTCCTACAGGAAACCACCGGACACCGTTGAGTGGGTGCGGTGCCGCGAGCGGCAGAGAACAGGCGCAAATGGTTCCATACAGCCAGGGCGCATGAAACTACAACCATCCGGACAAACATTACATGCCAAAGTATCATCCGCCAATGGTGAAAGCCGGCCCCAAGCGATCGCAGCGGACGAAGACAATGACGAACGCCCGTCATGGACGGAAGGTCCAGAACGGTCCCAGCGACGAAGTCCAAATTACGAGGGAGGGCGGAGTCCGGTCCCAGAATAGCGGAAGCAGACGTCAATCCACCGCTGTCCAGCGACCTGGTGAATGTTCCAAACACTCTGTCTTAGGGCCGGAACCAACACCCGCCAGCCCGGACAACAGAGAACAGACATCCGCACGCCACCAGAGCTGAGACCGAATTCCAAATAATAATTATAATAACATTGTGTGTGTGTGTGTGTGTGTGTCTCTTTTGCAAGGGGGAGGGGGGACTGGTGGCCGCCGAAGGTGGCGGCGCTGTGATCCCAGACAGGACGCTTGAACAGCGCAATCAGCCGCCGAGGCGGCTGAGGGGGGGATGGATTGCCGATCAACACGGCATTCATATATGCATAATAACATTAGACTCAATGTAACTCTCAATCCGGACCAATAAAAACAATCTTTAAATCGAGGATATCATTAATTCGAAGTCAGACTGTATTTGATTAGATTATTTGTGATCGTTTGAGTATTTGTTTATTTGCCATTTAATTCTTGTATTTTATCATGGATTTATCTGATGATTCTGATTTTAGTTTGTCAGATTTCAGCCATTCTTGTGTCGAATGCAGGAAAAAATTCAGAACTACGTCAACAACTTCTTCCCTAAAATTTTCCCTTTCCCTGGCATAATTTCCCTACGTGGAATACAGTAAAATCGTTTTAAGTCCTTTAACATTGTGCATCCTCGCTCTAGTCGCTAGTCAAAAGCAGCTGTTTGGCGAAGTATACTAATTCGTAAATTTGCTGATGCAGAGCCTTTTAATGTTATAAACAGGTACGACTACCAAAAGTATATTTCGTAATAAATTAGACTAGACAACAAATTTTTATGAAATATATGCTTCCAAGATAAAAATAGCAAATTCTTAACTAACTCTAATAACTGAACATGAATTTGATCATAAAAAAGCTTAATTGGCCATTTTTTTATTTTTAAATGGGCAGGTATTTTCTTACACGTTATAAGTACACGTGTGCATTAATATAACTATATAGGTATTGCATGTCTCATATTAAATAATTTTAAACAAATATAACAAAAAGCATTAAATGTAGCCTACTCATGATACATAAAATTTATTATAAAAATTTGGTAAAATTAAATTAACAATATTTTAATAATGTGAGAATTATTTTTTTGCTTATTTATCAGATAAACGTAGTAGAATTAATTATGTAAAGAATTTACGTTACCAGTTCACCACTGATGAATCCACCTTCCCTTTCTTTTGTATTCCACTTCAGGGACATCTAACAATGGCTTGAAAGTATCAAGGTGCAACATTTTCCCTAATATAGTTGCTCTATCATAGATACATTTTAATGGAAGCATTTGCTATGTTTATTAACATTTCTGCTGTTATCTGGAAAGAAACCGAGTTGGGAGTGCAAAAATTGCATCTTTACGACATTCTGCAGCCAGTTTTATGAAACAAAGCCATTATATTGTTAATCAGATCTTTGTAATTTTTTGCCTGTCATTCCTCAGGGAATTTGTTGCTACTTAACAAAAGGCATCCCATACTTGTTTTTCATCACATCAAAACAGATTCCCAAACTTTGGATCTCGGAAAAATTGTCTGATCTGAGGACTCGTAAAATCTCCCTCTTTATTTTTTTGCTTCACCTGGATAGGAATTTTTGTTTTGTGCAGATGATTCAGAGAAGTTTTTCAAAGAAGAGACGTGAGATCATTCTCCATCAGAATTCCAAACATTATCTTTTTCTGTGAGCTGTTGTACCATAATTTCCATAATACATGGTTAAACATGAAATAAGAAAATCATTTCTATTACCCTGTTATGCCATGCTACTGACTGTCGTTTATTTAAAAAAAAAAAATAAAAAAAACTGTTCTTGGCTAATGTTTAGACCGCAGTCAATGATCTTCCCATTTTCCAAAAATAACCAGCTCATTATGAGAAAACTTTCTCCTTTACCTATGCTCACAGGAAAAGGAATGACAAGTCAGCTGTAGCTTACTGGTTAGAACACTTCATTAAAAAAGAGAATGGGATTGTATCCCACCAGGTTTCCGAAAGTTCTCATTTTCTGCGAGTTGTTGTACCATGATTTCCACAGTCCATGGTTAAGGATAAAGTAAAAAAAAACATTTCTATTACTCCATCTCTAATTGTTCGTCTTTTCTTCAAACAAAAAATCACAGTTTATATATATTATCACGATCTTAGTTTTTCTTGCCTCTTAAAACATGAACGAACTGAACCCAAATTTGTAACATGTTCAATGATTGTAATAAATAAATAAATAAATATGACTCTTGAAGTAATTATAGGACTTTTATAGGAATTTGTCTTAAAAAATTATTTCATAATTTTTCATATTCAGATATATTATTCAGTGATCATTAATTTTCTATTTATAGGTTGTATATGTAGATAATGTTAATGTCATAGCTGCCGAGCTGCTGATTATGTCAGAAGTACCAAATGAAGTGGAAACACTACCAGAAGCAGAAGCCAGTGCAGAAAAAATAAAAGTATCTCCTCCGAATGATCTTCCGCTAAGCCTTGACTTGTACAATTATGACTCTCCAGATGCTCAGTCATGTCCTTATGTTCTAACAAGCCCACGTTCTTTAGAAGCTTGCTCAAGAGTTGGAATTAAGGTTTTAAACTACTCAAATAATTAACTGAAAATTCGATTTTAATATCCCAATTTTTATAATCGTTTACAGAGTGAAATTAAATAGAGATCCATGTGTGATTATCTTAAAATAAAAGCCTTTCTGATAAGCATTAGTCAACATTGATTTTAAAATCTCTCTTCTGTGCTCGTAAAGTTTTGAATCCAGCTATAGTAAGCTCTTACTGAACCACTTCCTCTTCAACTGGCTCGCTTGGTCCATTCGAACAGGAAATTGAGGGGGGTGGCAGTGATCCGCTATCTTCAATTTTTGTCATAGTTTCTAAAACAGTATTTCACTATTTTGTCTTTTTTAAATAATAATTATATCATTTTAAAATTAACTGATTTAGAAGTTTTCATTGTAACACTTCAATTCTGCCACTCCATTGCTATGAACAGCTGAAGTTTTCAAATGAACTGGCCAGGGTTCCATCATGGCCAGTTAGCGAGGTGCCTACTGCATGGAGTTTTGCATAATTGAAAATTATTTATAAGCGGATTGGATATATAGTAGAACCTGTCTAAAATGATCACCTTTGGGATTGGACTACAATGTTCACAATAGACAGGTGGTCACTATACAAGACAGTCTTTAGTGTAGACATAACTAAGTCTTTACCAGTTCTATCTTATAAAGAGTGGTCACTTTAGGTTTCACTGCATGATTCAAGTGAAATGATTGTGAAGTGATCAAGAATTTGTGAAGTGATCAAGATTGATCATTGTAAGATATTATTACCCTTCACAGGGATAACACAATTGCCAAATAATGGTCAACACAGAAAAGCCTTTTTCTCCAAATATAAAAAAAAGCTCTAGTTTGAGCTACTTAAACGTGGGTGGCAAAAAAAAAAAAAAATATATATATATTGTATAAGATGAATTAGGATGATAAATCATTGATTGAAATGACTGATTATTTTGTTATGGGAAATAACCATTCTCATTCTGTGAATGACTCCAAAGAAAGAGTCCAAACGATTCAATCTCTCTTTTAAATGGATGAGACTGGGGGAATACATTCACCAAGGGGAAAATGATTTTTCCTTCCTCTATATACGTAATCAGAAATCAATTTTAATTTTTAGTATATTTTTTCCCCCAAGTTCATTCGGTAAATACAGTTTGAGCCTTCCCAACCCGAAATGTGTGGGATCGAGATTGCCCCAGGTTGCTGTGGCTCAAAACTTTCATGGGCTTAACGATGAGCTGAAACTGTCTCTGTATAAAAGCTATCACACCTCTAACTTTACTTTTCCTTTTCACATATAGCGTGGAACCACTTCCTTCACAAGAGAGTTTTACATACTGAGACAGGAGGTTACTTACTAATTTATTGAAAAATGATAATAACATTTAGATAAAAAATATTTTTTTACATTTATGATAATAAAATTTAGAAATCTGGGGAGATCACCTCAAAGCTTAGAACAGACTGTAAGTGGAAGGAGAACATAGACATGACTAAGAGGCTATTGGGAGTGGGGAGGCCCTCTAAAACTATTTAGCCCCACTTAGAAAAGCAAAAATTACAAATTTATCCTATGCTGTCCATTGGGGAGGGAGAGTATATAGCCCTGTTCTGTATACAGAGTTGGCAAGTTTCTGCTAAGATTGTTAAAACCAGAATGCATCAGTGTAAAGTTCTTAAAATTATTAGGGGGTGGGCGGGCAAGCACATTTTATGTACGTTTATACATTATATGTAAAATCGCAATTTATTTCAGATTATTGGGGAGCTCAGGTTTCATGGGCCCATATAACTCTATTGCGTGTCAGAAACTAGTTTCTGCTACGAAAGTGACAATAACAGGCAGAAACCCAGAAAATAATTATTTTGTGCATTAAAAACTTATCAAAATACCACAAATTGTAAAAAAAGGGAGTGTATTTTAAAGTAAAATAGGTTTCGCTACAATGTGTATAGTATTTATTCAAAGGTTACATCATAGCAAATTCACTAGCATTTAAGTTCAGGCTGATCTTTTCGATAAAGCAGTCTATAGCAAAAGATCAGTTTTGCTTCCATTTCCTAATTCAAACAATTTCTTAATTTATTAGGAATAGACCAATAGCTTAAGAAAAATATTCTTCCAAGCCCACCAGTACTGCAAGTATTGTCATCATTACATAAACAAGAATTACAAAATCTTTATTTATGGTTGTTTTCTTCAAACTAGACCATAATATAGAAGCTGGGATATTTCTAATATTTCAATGGAGTAGTATGTTTCAAGAAAAAATGATTTTGCCCGAAAAGCTGCGATGTAAGACACAAAATTTGGGTTAGTGACATTAAGGAATTTCCTAGTATTGTCTTCCTGCTCCTGTGACAATTTAGATCACATGTACTTTGGATGAAGTATATAAACTGGCATATGATGTTGAGTTATTGCCTGATTGGGTCTACATTTAATTTTCGTTTGATTCATTTGTATTAGATTATCATCATCTATTAGAATTAACCAAATTTTACGAGCATCTGCAATAGGACAGCCATCTTTTTTGGACCTTATATACAGGGCAACAGAAATAGGTTTTAAGAGCTGTAACATATTTTTTTTTACATCTTTACTATCTGATTATTTTTTACTTGTATGGCTTCTTTATCATCCATATCGTTTTCATGATCTACAAGTAAATATGGATGATTCTTTATGAACAATTCCAAGCAATCTACCTAACTTTTCCACCTTATATTGCTGGGTGTTTGTGGCTTCACAGTATTTATGTATTCCTTTAGCCAAGCACCTTGTCTGTAATGATTTCTAAAATATTTCTAAACAGGTACCACATGCTTTACAACAGACTTTAAAAAAAAAAAAATATGCTTTGATGACTGTAATAAAGCTTATCTGATTAGTCATAAACTACTGTGACTTTTCCTTACAGCCTGTTTGCCAATATTGTTTCTTTTTATTTTACAAGTAAAGGTCTCACGAAGTAGAGAAGATAAATAAGGCAAAATAGGTGTAATAATTTAAATAATATGGCCTGCGAAAGATGGTTTTTGTAACAAATCTTTGATGTACTCTAGTATTTTTTAATTATTTTAAAACATTTTAATTATTGAAACAATTACTATAAAGCTTTACGATATATTAAATTATTGTAATAAACATATATTTTGTAATCTTTCATTTACTAAATAATACAATACTGTTTTAAGTACTTTTATTAGTTTCTGCCAGTTTCTCCCCACTTTTGCGGGTTAAAATCGGTTGTAACCAGTTTCTCCCATTGGCACAGCAAAAACCAGTTTCTGCCGTCAGAAAGCCAACCCTGTCTCTGTAGTTCTCAAGACTATTTACGCTAAAATAAATAGGAAGGGGGAGGAAGATTAAAGTATATGGGGAAATGCGGTTGTGATTCTTTTCTTCCCCACATATTTTAAATTACATGTCGGAAGTAATCAACCCACTTGGCTATTTTAAGACACACATGTTTATTTGAAAGAGAAAAGATACAGAGTAATATATAATTTACATATGGCATTTTCTACGCGGTGCAGAGCCTCTGATTGAACGTGCATGTTGGTTGATGGAAAACCAGATAGTGTTTGTAAAAGCATTTGATATTAAAATCATGCAGTAACTTGTTTATTGTTGCCTGGATACACTGAGAAAGCTCCTTAGTAGAGAAAACTCTGTTGCCATCCAGGTTTATATTGCAAACTAAGATATATGCATTGTTATCTGATTTCCCTACAAATATATATTAGCTTAAATTAGCCTACATGGTTTATGGCTAGACCCAAGCAGTGAATCGTAATTGTATTCCAAATAGACACTTGCTATAAGTGTGAAGTTATCGATTAGAGATATTTCATCTGTAAAATATATTCGGTACTTATGTATTATCCCATTGACCATCTACGCCATTTATGATTTTTTTCTTGGTCGCTGTAATTGATCATAATTATTCGTATTTAATCGTAACTTTACGATATTTTTGTTGTCTAAAAAATCGCAAGTTTACGATCCTTGATTATTTGCGAGACGCCATTTTGTTTGTTTGTTGACATTTTGCAGAATGAGTGCTGTTTCATGCCTGAACCCTGTTTTTTTTTGTTTTTAATAATTTTAGATGGATTATACTCTTCGGTAATTACCAAATGATGAGCATTCTGCGATTTTGTTTTTACAGGAAAAAGGAATTCTCCTTTCATCGTTTACTGATTCAGGCAATGCACATCGAATGTGATCGGAATTGTCACGAGTCGTGAAGGGTCTGGGTGGGTCTCCCCCTAATTGGGTCCCTGTGATTCAGGTAAGTGTACTAATTGCATGAAAAATACTAATTGCAATATAATATTGATTCAGCCTTTTTACTGATTCAGGCAGCATATATCGAATGTGATCGGAACGTTCGCGAAGCAATGAGAAGGGGTCTCCTTTCGTCGTTTTTCTTATGTAAAATTTTGAAGATATATAATAAAAAATATCATAAATAAATTTTTTAACGATAACTCAGAAAACATCTGTCACTAACATTAACTAACGATTTTTTCATCAGCAAACTCATTGTAAAAATGCATCTACAAAAAAAATCGCAAGTTGCATCGTGCTAACGGAAATTATCATAAAAATACGTCTACGATAAAAATCGTACGTGGCAAAAGTGGTCAACGAGATAATACGTAAATACCATATATTCTTAAATTCATTGATAATGATGCACGTTACTTACAGTTATTGAAAAATATTCAATTGATTTTTAATGTATGTTTCACTATTTGTGTTATTCAAGTTATAATTATTTTATGTGCACTGATGTTCCAAAATAATGAACACAAAAAATTGATTTTCTAGACAAAGTAATAAAATCAGCTTTAATTGTACTAACAAAACCATATGAAGTTTCACCAGGAGATTCAATAACGACTGTCATTTTGACACCCTTGTGCAAGGCTTAAAAACAATGTTTCAGGAGCCAATTACTCTCTTTGTCAAATGAAGGCAGAGTTGAAAGTCCTAAGTTCATATACCATCATCTTGGGAACCCCCTTCTGATGTCATTTGGTACAGGACAGTCCCAGCTGGGGAAACCTCCACACCCAATAGTATCATATAGCCACCACATTTTAGGTTTAGCCAAAATCTTGTCAGGTTTCAATGGAGGTTTTAAGACAGTTATATGTTTATTTAATCTATATTATCATTTTATTGTATGTGTGAAAATAAAAGCGATAATAGTCATCCAAATGTGCTCAAAATATTAGCTTGTGCAAAATAAATGTCATGTGAAACTATTTAGGCACATTTATTCATATGCATTGATGTACAGAATTGAGATCATGAACATAACATTTTGAACACTAGTGTGCATGCAGTGCTTTCTAATAGTGCTTATACATTGATGTTTAAGTACTTACATTTGTTTTTAAAATGTTATTAGCCTGTTGATCTCCTACAAAAATCCTTTGAAGAGTTTTCTGGTGATATTGAACCTGGTAAGCCTTTAGATGAAGTCTGTAAGCTCTACGATGTCCAGGAGAGGCATAGAATTAGTAAGTGTACTGTATGAAAAATAATTCTCTTTGTTAAACGTTTAATGCACGATCATAAATATGTTGGAATATTTAGTACAATCACCGCTCCTTCTTGTATTCGTGTATTTTACGTTCCAAAACTACAATGTTGTGAATTATCTTAAATGGGATACACATTGTTCAACAAGATTTCCAAACAATGCTACATTTGTGCGCAACTAGGTTTACTAAGAGACTGATTTAGCTCAATAGGTCTGAAGATACAATAGTCTTAACTATTGAGCTGATAATAGTCAGTCGGTTATATACAGTGTCTGTCAAATGATCCTCAGAATACTTTGCTGCTACTTTTTGCGCTACATTGTCATAATACTAACGAATGTGGCATTTCAAGTGCTTATAAATGCTGCATTCGGACGAATTGAACTGGACTTCACTGCCACTAAGTATTGTTGTACATAAATGTATTTCGATCAAGTTGTCTTATTAAGCCATCAGTGATATTCCTGATGACTCATAGCACAGCCGTAGAACATAAAACATACTAATACAGGGGATTCCTTTTTTCTCTATATAATTCAAAACAATTTCTGGAACTTTCTGGACCAGTGGTTCCCAACTGGTGGTCCATGAAACACTGGTGGCCCACGAAGGAGTCCCAAATAATCCATGAGATGGGTCATTATTTAAAAAAGATTATTGAAAAAAACATTATTAAATATTAAAATGAAACTCTGTATTTTGCACTCCCCCCCTCCAACTCCTGAAGAAAAGTTGACTATGCTATTTCATGTAGAGATGAACGTTCTGATGAAATGTAAGGACTTTCCATTGCTGCCACTAGGAATTTCGCCGTGGTAAAACTGCTTTGTTTGGCTCCACTGCTAACAACACTGCTTTGTTTACTTCTGCACATCTACATCTCCCTCCCTCCAAAAAAAAACTGGTTCTCTTTTTTATTAAGAACTTGCAGTCAATTCGTGCAGGGACAGAATTAGCGGTCATTCAAGTGGCAGGCGGGGCGGGGGATGATAGGCCTCCACCCCTCTAAATCCACCCCAGAAATCGTGAGAATTTTTGGAAGTGGTCCACAAGTAAAATTGAATGTGAAAAGGTGGTCCACAGCTTAAATTGAGTTGGGAACCACTATTCTAGAGAAAAGAGATTTTTTTTTTATAATTATTATAAAGTTCGATGACTGAACCTACTGTCTATGTACGTTCTTGGCCGAATTTCTTTCCATTATGAATGAGTTATTGTAATTATTTTGGTATTTCAATGATCATGACCACAGCCATTTTTGGGCTCTACATTTGACTTCTAGTAAGCTTGGTTATATGTATGTAAATGTATTACCATAAATAGATTATTTTAATACTCATAGCTGTCATTATGTTAATACTCCTCAGATAACCCATAATACAGTCTTATGACATGAAATATATAAATTGAATTTTGGTTTTTCTATTGATTTGCAGTTTTGCTTGAAAAGTGCCAAGCTGAGAGGGATTTCATCATCTGGAGAACCACCTGCAAACAGCGATCACAGTCTTTATCGCCTTGTAGAAGGAACAAATGTACACAAAAGACAAAAGGTGAAATGTTTATTTAGGAAACATACTTCCACACAACATGCTGTTCTCTGTTGAATACTGACATTTATTTTGATAAATATTGCAGATTCTCACGTTTGTACGTCTGTTCATCCACAAAATGTGACACGAAAATCAACAGAAGATATTTTATCCACTACACAAAATCAGGAAGATCGACCTAGTCGACTGACTGGACGACAGTCGAGAAGTTCCTCAGTCAAAAATCGGAGCCCTCGACCGACGTCATTCTCGACACCAGCATCGCCTTATTTTAGAGGCTCTAGTAACTTATTTGTACGAATAACTTCTCCGGTAGTTTGTGCAAAACTGCAGAGCTTTCCTCGAAACAAAATGAGGTTACCACCCAAGGTAGTTCTATGATATTTCATATTCAACATATATTATTAGTTAAGAATTATTCTTACATTTACTCTTTAGCCAAACTAAATCTTGATAACTGATATTTGTTCAGATCTGTTATCTTCATATTCATAAATTCAAATCTTTTATTTGTACGAAAAACTGAAACTTTGTTATATTTCACATGTAATGTCATGGGGCATTATGTGTAAACTTCGTATTATTGATTCTTACATACAGGCAATCAGTGTCGAGTACAAAAAAGCATGTTCAATATGACTACTGCCAAATAAAAGTTAAGAGATGACCAATGGAATCAGAGATGTGGTCTCTATGTGATATGAGATAGAGGGAGAGCTGATCAGTGCAAGTTAGCAGAAGAGATAGTTCATAAAATTAGTGCTAGAAGGGTGGAGACCTGGCCAATATGATCTATGCCATATAGAGGCTGTAGTAGTAAATGTTATCTGTATGTGTCAGATATAGGAATAGGTGTGGCTGATGTGATCAGCGCATGACAGATAATGAGGTGGTTTATATAAAAACAATAGTAAATGGATAGAGTCCTTTCCAATATGATTATTACCCCAAAGAGGGTACGGTAACACATGTGATCTCATTCTGTTGGATAGTGGGAAGGGTCACTAATAATCAGTGCTAGATAGAGACAGAAAGTGAAGTAACTTGCGAAAGATAAAGGGAGTCAATGTGCTGGGTAAAGGAGAGAGATAGTAAAGCATGTAACGTGTTCCATTTGTAATTAAGACATACAGTAAAACCTCCCTACAACGATGTCCGATATAACGATAAATCCCTCTACAACGATAATTTTTCTCGGTCCGTATAATAGTGTTGTAGAGAGGTTTTACTGTATAATGAACCCTCCCTATAACAATAACTCCCTCTACAACGATAATTTTTCTCCGTCCGTATAATATTGTTGTGGAGAGGTTTCACTGTATATGTCTTTTTTCTTTTATGTATATATATGCTTATGTAGTATGTTGGTAGTCATAGAGTAGCATGATCTTAGTTGTCTTTGTGCCATTAAATACGAGCAAAAAACATTACTAGTTTCCAGGAGCCAGGAGCGTAGAGTGTGACGTCAGTGTAGTATCTTGTAGATTTTGGGTTTGAGTCTAGATTTAATCGTGACTACTTTTTCTTTTAATTCCCATAAGTCTGAAAGGGTTCTATTTTGATCTAAAATAAATGTGTACGTTAAACCATCACCAAATATAAATCAAATAAGGGATTATGCAACCTTAAGGCGATAAACTGATAAGGAAACGATGTTTGCATTGTAACTTTGCAGTATATGGAGAGAGACTGTCTTTTCCTATTCCTTTTTCCCTATTGTCTTTCCCCATTCATAGTCCTGATTACTTGTATTTACATGGTTTATTTCACAGCTTTAGACATGTCGTAATTATTGATAAGCTCACAGTAAAACATGTTCGTTAATCTAATACCATAGAAGTGCTTTCAAAGTCAAAACGTAATCAAAGGCTATACAAATCTAAACTGTTTATTAAATTCAATAATGTAAAATGAAATCTGTAGGATATGAAAATACTTGAAGTGATTCTTCAGAAATATGAAAAACAGGAAGAAGAAGAACACCGAAGGGCAAAGGCCATGTGGTTATGGGACAAGGAAAAAGAAGAACGTGAAAAGCGGAAAGAAATGGCAGAGATGCAAAGGTGGAAAAATCTCGCTCTCAAGCAGAAGAGGAGCTGCTCTGAAGAGGTTCACTAAAATTTTATTTTCATAAGAGAAATCTTGACTGCCATTTTTTCCTTTCCTTACCAAGGGTTTTGAAAAATTATTTCACAAATATTTAAAAGTTTTGGAAGTTATGTTCATTTGAAGGTAGTATTTTTAATCCATTTGTGTCCCGACATCTTTCACAATACTTTCATATAACAATTTTTTTCCATTCGTGAATATAGCTACTATTAACTGCACTTTTTATCAAGGAAGATTCCATTTCTCAAACAGCCTTATAAGAACAGAATGAAGAAAGAGTATGGCAATTGAGTAATGAATGCCAGTTAGTCTTAAAAGGCACCTAAAGCATGGCAATAAACGTTAAAAGGCATCTAAAGTTCTGGAAAGCAAGTACAGAAATTGATGGCTAATCCAGGATTTTTTTTGTAGTAGGAATATACACCCTATAACAAAAAAATCGACGCACCAAGGAGGAGTTGTCCGATTGCGATAAAAATTGGTGGATGTGAAGAACATACATAGAAAAAGAAATCATTAAAATTTCAGAACAATTGAATGATTTATTGCAGAGTTTGACCGTTACAAAGGGAGGAAGTCAATAAGGCGTTGGTCCACCTCTGGCCTGGATGCAAGCTGTCACCCGGCGTGGCATAGACTGATAAAGATCCCGGATGGTGTCCTGCGGAATTTCTTGCCAAATTGTCTCCAACTGTCGGGCTAAATCGTCAACATTCCGGGATGGTTGCAATCGCCTTCCCATAGCGTCCCAAATGTGCTCTATGGGAGAGAGATCAGGAGATCTAGCTTGCCAAGGAAGTGTTGGGCAAGCTTGAAGACAATTCATAGCAACACGTGCCGTGTGCGGCCGGGCATTGTCTTGTTGAAACGTAAGTCCAGGGTGTCGCAAAAGGAACGGTAACACAACCGGTCGTAGAATGTCGTCTACGTACCGCTGTGCTGTAAGTGTGCCAGAAATGACCACCAAAGGGGTCCGGCTATCAAAGGAGATGGCATCCTAGACCATAACGCCCTGTTGTGGGCATGTGTGGCGTGCAATAGTAAGGGCAGGATCCCCACGCTGCCCTGGACGTCTCCAGACACGTCTGCGGTTGTCGTCAGGACACAGTTGGAAACGGGACTCGTCACTAAAGACTATACGTCCCCAGTCAGCGCAGTTCCAAGTTGATCGAGCCCGGCACCACTGTAATCGGACTTGACGGTGTAAAGGCGTGAGAGGTAAGCGGCGTAACGGTCGGCGCGAGCGTAAATTCCGCTCTCTCAGTCATCTGCAGAGGGTCATGTTGGACACATGTGTGCGGGCCACACGTTGGATAGTTGATAACGACGAATCCGGTGCTGTGACAGCTGCTCTGACAATCGCTCTGTCTTCCCGTTCTGTTGTGGCCGCTGACATCTACCATTGTTGACCCACTCTTGCCAGCACCGTCCAATCGCCGCATCGCTTCGACCCACATGTCCAGCGATTCTTCGATTCGTCCAACCAGCCTCTTTCAATCCGATAGCACAACCTCTTTCAAACTCTGACATATGCTCGTAATGAGCACGAATCTTTCGGCGAGGCATTGTTACAGTCGACGTAAGATATCCGCAGTCAAAATGCAACAGAAATTTTGACCACATATTGAGAATCGCTCCTTATATACACCTGCTGAATGCGCAGTTCCGATGCGCTGGAGTTCCCGCTATTCATTCATTGGACACCAAATTTTAATCATTTGCATGTTCGGTCAAAATGTCTTTGCATACGAAATTTCATTACAATCGGACAACTCCTTCTTGGTGCATCGATTTTTTTGTTATAGAGTGTATATATAAAGTGTTAATGCTGTCAGTAAGTCAATTTATTTTGTATAAGGCATGCTTGTTTGAGCGGATTAAAGGCCCTCATCCCACTCTCAGATCCATCAGTAATCGAATCGCTAAGTCGATGAAGCATTTTAAATATATTAGATGCTTTCCTCAATAGTTTAAAATCATATTAGGAGCAAAATAACTTTTCAAAAAAATAATAATAATTAGCATTCTCTCCTAGTTAATGCCCTTCGTTAACTTTTTCCAATTACTGAAATCAAATATATGTATATTATGATATCTTTAGAGATTCAACCTGAACAGAGATGAACCTGCAGCCAACAAGTGCTGTGCCAGACATATTGGCTCTCCACAGGAAGAAAAAGTTGGTCTGTTAACACCTCAACAAAAACGGCGTAGTTTGAAGGTGAATATTTGCTTTGTTTTTGTAAATGGACTTGGATCACTGGCATCTTCTTTTTTCTCCTCAATTTACGATTCTATGTGGGTATTCGACTGCCATGGTGATTATTAATCTATGATAAAATCGTGTAATTGGGGACAACATATATCATCA
This sequence comes from Dysdera silvatica, assembly GCA_006491805.2. Taxonomy (NCBI): domain Eukaryota; kingdom Metazoa; phylum Arthropoda; class Arachnida; order Araneae; family Dysderidae; genus Dysdera; species Dysdera silvatica. The sequence continues at coordinate 46,043,130 of QLNU02014176.1, read as the reverse complement.
CATACATATATACAGTGAATGATATTGCCCGTCCACAATGGACAGCACACGGATTCATGTGACAGTCACAAATCTGGGAACACTATATTCATACTAATGTACCAGTGGCGTGCAGTGCATGGAAGCAGTTTAAGCATTGCTTGCCTAACTTCGATTGAAAATAAAAATAAAAACGCATTTCCATTTTTTTTCTTTAACTTTAAGGGTTCAACAGAAATTGTGTTCGTGTAAATTTATCAGAGGTCAAAATAATCTCTGCAATATTTTTGTTGCTCAAGTTCGCCACATTCCAAAGAAGGGGCTTGTGACATTGAATCAGAAGCAATTCGAGTCTTGCTATCCAGTGAGAATACTATGGGCACAATTACAGATACAATTTTATTGTTATTGTGTTCTATTGTTTTGTATATAATCATGTTTTTTGCTTTAAATCTATGAGTATCCTGAACTAAATGTTAATTAAATTTATAAATACTGATTATTGTAACCTTTTAAGCTGCATAAGCACAAAATAATTTTAATCTGAGAAGCAATTAAAAAATTACTTGTATCAACGATGCTGCTGCTATCTAGTAGCAGCAATGCAAACTTTTTCTACATTTTGGCTAGTTTAAGAGAAAGACTCTTTGGCTAATGAGGCTTGCAAGGAAAATGATACAAAGCAAAAATAAATGTATTGCTCTCCTGAAAAAAATGTCACTGAATGCCACTGTACTGCACTATTTATTATTTACATTTATATAACTCCAGGAATGCTTACATTTATAGTGTTTTACAATTGTTGTTGGTCAGAGATTTGATTTTATTCTTGTGTATGTATTATTTATCCTTATATACGTGGTGTCTCATTAGTATTTTGCTTTCATAAATTACATTTATAGAATAATGTTTTGAAACATCTATTTTGTATACATGCATATATGTAATCGAACAGATTAAGATTTTAGTAAATGGAGTACGATTGTATGAAATTAGGCAATGTTAACATATGTTGATTAATTTTGTGCCATTGAAAATATATCGTAGACTGAGTGGAATATCTGGCTTATAACCTTTAAGTAGCTGCCATAGGGTCATTGCATATGTTTCCCTTTCATTGCAGGCTCCTAGAAATCAAAGAGAGAACTCTTTTGAGGAAAATCGGTTAACTCGTTGTGGCGGGTCTGAGCGATTGTCTCGATACGATGCTCAACAGAAATTAAAAGCGATACGACTGAAAGAAGAGAAATTCGAAAAAAGGAAACAACAAATAATACAGAAGCGAGATTGTGAACTAAAGAGAAGTGCGTGGGTGTCTGTCCTTTTTTATATTTTTCCAAATTGGTTATTTTATATGGATTCCCTAAACTTATATTCTCCGATGAAAACTGGTTGTATATTCATTTTCTGTCTACCGTTATTTTCTGTTTACCGTTATTACAAAGTGTGTAATTTATGCTTAATAATTTTTGACACCCATGTTTGAGCTCAAACTTGAACTCTTATATATAAGAGAAAAAGAGACACGGTTCCCAAACTGGAGTCAAACTAGGGTTCCTCTATTGAGCCCAGAGTGCCTTAACCGCTAGACCATCGAATACAAGAACAACACTCCTTTTCTCCCTGTATAAGGTTGTAAAATATTATTACAGGGATAACACAATTGCCAAATAATGGTCAACACACAAAGTCACTGGGGCAAGTTTTTTGTGGAGGTTTTATTATACGTAATTTTTGACATCTACGTTTGAGCTCAAACTTTACCTTTTATGTATAAGGGAAAAAGAGACATATGTAATTTATTTATATATATGTAGTGAATCCTTGATTTTCCTATGCAATAAGGGTAGGGGGACTTTATTAGATAATTTTTATGGTGTGTTTTTTTCCAATTATGGGACAATGAATACTTTATAATTGTATTGTAATATTTTTCCTTGGGTATGATAAATCACCTTAAGGTCATTTATTTAATAAATCTTTTTTTTTTTTGTAGTGGCACAGAGGTAATACGTTTGTGTACCTTGCCATTAACCCAGGTTTGATTCTAATGATACTGTGGTGCCATTTTTTTTTCTGCCACCATAGTCTATGGTTTGGTTTCCCAGAAAACTGCAAATCTCAGCGGAGTGGAGCACAGAGTTGTCCCTTGCTGTTCTTGCACCCTACAAAATCAACCGGCCCAACGAAGCATGACTTTAGCTGTCGTTACGAAGCAAACATAAATTTGTGACTATTTGGTTAAATGTTCAGAAGTGTGAATAGCGAATTAATTGGTTTAGAAGTTTGTTTTTATTTTTAATTATAGCATGGCTGTTTGTGTGGAATAAGTACAAATTTTATTTATCTAAACACCGAGGTTAAGATCATTATCAGCTGTTATAGTAGGCATAGCATATTGCCATTCAGTTGGGTAGAATGATGTAACTTCTGACTTCTTGCCTTTTAAATGTATATTATTAAATATACTGACTTTTTAATCATGACTGAGGAAGAGCATGGAAAAGGCTGCATACGAGCTGTTCATCGAAATGTGACCTAATGCATCAGTTGCATATGTATTTTGAAGAAGAAATTATGACATATTACATTTATAAGAAATTATAATTCTTTTCACTCACTGTATTGTTACTTCTTTAATGCACTTTGTTGTGCTTCGTGGTACATAAAACTTATGCAAGTAGAACACTGATATTTCGACCAAGTACATGTAGAGATTTTACTCCGATCATGCCTTCCTTTGCAAAAAAACGAAAGGCTGGGTAATCTGTATGTATACAGTATAATATGTTTTGTATCAATAACTCAAGTATAAATGGGTTTTACATCTTAGGAATATTATACGCTTTAGAAAAAATTTACTGTACATAGGAATCCATGATATGAAATGTGTGAACATTTAAAATTTTCCATTTTGTTGCCCTAACTAACGACCGTACTAATAAAAGGGTTCCCACGCATTTGACAAACCTGGAATTCTAAGGGGGGGGGGGGTTGAAATCACCTTTAAAAGTCTGGGGAAAATGCAATTTTTTAGTCAAACCAGGAGAAGTCAGCGAAAACCTTCCTCACTTTTATTCTGAATAGCTAAATTTCACACAAATGGAAAGCTATTTTCCCCGAAACCAAAGTTCAGTTAAAAGTGTCATTTATGATCAGTCAGAAAATTTTCTTGAAAAAGCTGGAAAAGTCAGTAGTTTTTTTCCTCCAAGATG
>QLNU02014176.1:45990322-46039836 GCA_006491805.2 Dysdera silvatica | reverse complement strand
CAAAAAGAAAATGCAACAGTAACTAACACTTATTTGTGAATAGAACATTTTTTTTTTGTATGTGTGTATGTCATTATGGGAGTTAATTCATGCGTATTATTAATATATTATTAAAAACTATCTGAGTATGATTAAGGTGATGTTGAAACCCTGTTTTATTCACAGGATAGAAGCTGAAGATTTTGCAAAGTTGCAAGAAATGATGGCCAAGTTGAGGTCAAAGGATGAGCGCACAAAAGCTTTTGTACAAGAAAAACATTCCTCAATAGAACAAGTAAGTAGTTTTCAATCATGCAAAATTTCACAAAGTAATAACATGAAGCAATCTCCATTTTCTCTAGAGCAATATCGATAAAAACAAGCCCATCATTGACGTAGTGGTAATCCATTTGTCTACCACACTGATAACCAGAGTTTGATTCCAGATAATGTCAAATGTTTTTCTGTTTTCTACTGATCTGTAGTTCTGGGTTTCATTTCCTAGGTGACCAGCATTTAGAACCCGTGGAAAACAACTTTAGCCACAGTTTGCAACTCAGTAGTTTGGTAATTCAAAGTTCAAGGTAAACTGAAATGATTCTCATTCGCCTCAAAATACTCTCGAACTTCAGTAACTCAAAGCAAAACCCTTGAATTTTTTCTCAAGGTTCCACTGCACTAAATTTAAATATTTCAATTGTTTTGTGTGTAATTTGTTTTCATAATCGGAACGTTTTACTTGGGGCATTGATCATGCAAAATTCGCCATGTAGAGTGGCATTAGGAAATTTATATGATAATCTTAAGGATTCATTACCTAAATGTTACACAGACACAATGTTGACCTCCAGTTACTGTCCCTGGAAATAGTCTATTATAAAGTGGCATTTTGGTCTCTATTTACTGTGTGTAGTAATTGGAACATAACTATATCTTTGAAATGAACATGTAAACTCAGCATTCAATATTACTCTTAGCACAAGATAGTGCTCTAATCACGAAAATACGATATGTATCCAGATCCATGATAACTGGGCATGGCACTGCATCTATCTTCAAAATGGACAGCACATGGACTTTAGGGTTGGGGACACAAAGTGGAGGGAGGTCCTAGACAGTTTAGTAGATCAGATCCCCCCCCTCCCCCCTCCTAACCATTTTTCAAGAGCTAAAAGATTGCTGAACACATAATTTTTTTTATTATCTCTCTTTTACACACATACGTATGCAGGACATCTTTACACATTGGGGGGGGGGGGACTTTGCACTAACTTTTAAATTTTCCGATTTTTGCAATAAGAAAAATATATGTGATAAAAATTCTGTGGGTTGGTATCGTGGGTCCAGTTAGCCCACCTATTAAGACCGACATTCATATATAGGTCTCCAAAGTTTTGATTGAATTTTTAAAATATCCGTTATATAATACTTATTTCCACATGTGAGTACTTTATGGGTATAAAAGTGTTGATTACAATTCACTTAGGTGATGACGAAGTCGGTTTAAACAAACAAAATAATGTGATATTATTGTGGCTGTTTTGCTATTAATATTTTGCACCAGCCTCCTCTATGAATCCTCAGCCTTCTTGGTATTTCCCCCCCTTCCCAGCATTTTGAACAACTGTAGTAATTTATCACCAGATGGCGCCCCTCTTCTCATAAAGAAAAAAGAGCAGCTATCCAGTTATCGCGAATGATAATTGAACTCCCACTGCATCTCCAAAATGGGTATAATCTGAACATTCAATAAGATTACTTAAAAGTAATGGAGAGGCCATTAAAACATTTTAACGTTTGTGCTGTTTTCAATTTTTGTGGTATGTCTAATGTATCTGCAATTGATTCTCCTAAATAAAGTTTGTATTGTAAGTATTTATGAAAAAAAAAAAAAAAAGAAACAAGCAAATAATTTAAATCAACTTAAAGCTTGCATTTCTGCAAACTTACTCACCTGCAAGTTGCAAACTCATTTCACTCGTAATTCTATTTGCAGTCTCGACAGCTTGCTCAAGCAGCCTCTGATCTGAGAGACCTGATACGACAGAGACTCGACAAAGATTCCTTCCTAAAGAAATCTCAGCAAGCATTTTTAGACTCTCGATTACAACATTTAGAACCTCGGGCCCCTCGTCCCAAAAAAGAAGAGAAGCCTTCTTCTGATGTCTGAAGTATCGATTCTATTTTTTTCATGTTTTATAAACAGATTCTTTATTTTTGTTCAGTAGTAACGGGATGTTTTGAACAGAACATCGTGAAATTACTTAACACTGTATAGATGAAATCAGTGTATTATTCATTTTGTGATAGGCAAGCTAGTCTTGTGTTTTTAAGACCCTAAGCATGGTCTTTATTTGTGATATATTTGTTTATTTTATACGAAATTTGCTGTGATTTATTTGGCATTTTGTTAGAAACAGGGCTATGCCTTTATTTATTTATTTTTTAAATGGATTGACGTTTTTTTAAAATCAACATATTGAAAGTTTGGAATGTGTAAAATGTGCCAAAATGGAAAACGAAAGTTTACTCCCATGTGTGATATTACAGTGATTTTCTTTTATTGTTTACCTTTGTTATAGTTAAAAATATTCATATCATTTTTCATTGAAATGAGATTAATATATGTTTTTGTATATATGTTGTTTATTTTTATTTCAGTCGCAAATTCTCCGACAATGCTTCTGTTCTCTAAGTATTTTAGTTTCATATGTAGGTTGAGGTCTGTATGAAAGCAAATTCTAGACATGTAACCATTAGTAGTTTATATAATGTGTCATAAGAGCAGATAAGGTTTTTCGTTCATGAGTTTTCCATTGAAAAGCTCATGGACCCAAACTCTATGATGCAAACGTGTTGTTGAACATTTATTATCTTCAATTAAAAAAGGAAATTGAAAGAAGATTCACATTCCCAGCAACACTTTCACACCAACACACGGTTTGAAGAGTTTTTTGTTGAAAATACCACTGCATATTAGGGAGTATTTAAGCATTACATACGCAATATTTTGGCCATTTCAACCCCCACCCTTAGTAAGCAAAAATTAACATTGGCTAACATAGGAAAATAAGACCAACGGCAACCTCCCCCTCCCACCCCGAGGTGCTTACATAATACTTGTATGCTCTCTTATACCCTATCTCTTATAATATGCATACCTTCTCTGATTTTAGTGTTCTGTGGTGGCATAATAGTAGTAACAGGTTCAGGGTTCCCATGTATCTGTAGAACCAGGAATTGTCATGGAATTTGAAATCATCTCTAAAGGTCGGGGGAAAAAACAAGATCTTTCGATGAAACCTCGAATAGTCAGGGGAAAAGCTTCCTAACTTCCGTTTTGAACAGCTAAATCTTCCACAAACATGAAGCCATTTTTGCCACAACCGGAGTTCAGTTGAAAATTACTTTGAATTAATCAGAGAATTTTGCCAGCAAAGTCAGGGAAAAATGTGGAAAAATTGGGGATTTTTTTCCTCCAATGCGAGGGAGATCCCTATGTGTATTCATCAACCTTGCAAGAATTGTGAAGAAAATTTGGATTCAAATGGTACGAATATTTGCCATTTTTTCTATTGGTCCAGGGTTTGATTCCCAAGGGAGCAGAGGTGTTTGAGTTCCTTGTGTTTCCAGCACTGTGGGTCCTGGCACTGCATGATTTTAGCCGTCCTTGTTCAAGCATGTCTACAAATTTTGGTGCAGACTGGAGCTTTTTTACTAAAGTGGAGGCAGTTTCCTAAAGATATGGCTGGCCTTCCTTGGTTTGACATGCAGTGGTGCCCTAGACAAGAAATGACGGAAGTGTTGATGTTACATCACTGTCCGTGAATAAGGAAATACCGAAGAAAAGACCAGAGTTCTTTTCTCCTTTCCAGTCAAAGAGCTCACATCATGAAATGTAGATGTCCAAATCTAACTATACTGTAGGCAAAGCTAACCTGATACACTTATAAGGCTTAAAGCTGTACGATTCCGCCAGCGCAATATAGTGTTTTTTTTACGGTACCAGAGTTAATAGAAGATACATTTCGTACATAAAACATTAACATACTGCTCAAATACATAAAACATAGGCATATTGGTGCAAATAAAATCTTGTATTCATTAAATTCAGGAAAAAGACTCATTATAGGAAACGCTGACGTCATTCAAGTAACTGACCACCCAGAAGACTTTGCTCACTTGGTATGAAATTTGACGCATGAAAGTTTGGCAACTACATTTTTCTGCATTCCAAATTTATTGATAAATAGCCTAATAGTAGATAAATAAAACACAATACTGTCGAAGTTAGAAATTACACAATTTAATGTCGTGACAGCTGTTTCAGTAGCTTCTTGATACTTTTTTCAAACAAAATATACAAACCAAAAAAACTGTTGATTGGTAATGATGGTCACGGTTTTCATTATACGAGTTACAAGTAATGCTTCGGAGAAAAATAACCGTTTTTCACTGGGATAGGAGAAACGTCTCTGGATATAACGCCGATCCACGAGACGTCGGTAATGTTCAGAAAAACAGTCAGAATTAAACTGTAGAGGATGAAAACATAAAATTGCGATTGATGCGATACACTGCGCAAAAATATTAGATAAATAAAACACAATACTGTCACTGTTAGAAATTATATGATTTAATGTCGTGACAGCTGTTTCAGTAGCTTCTTGCTACTTTTTTTAAACGAAATACACATAACAAACCAAACAAACTGTTGATTGGTAATGCTGGTCACGATTGCCGCTTTTGACTGCTTTTCTGAACATTTCTGCCGTCATGTGGATCTGCATTGTATTCATAGACGTTTCTTCTATGCCAATAAAAACCGGTTATTTTTTCTCCAAAGCATTGCTTGTAACTCATATAGCGAAACCGTGACCAGCATTACCAATCAACAGTTTGTTTGGTTTGTAAATGTATTTCGTTTGAAAAAAGTATGAAGAAGCTATTGAAAAAGCTGTCACAACATTAAATTATATAATTTCTAATTGCGACAGTATTGTGTTTTTATTTATCTACTACTTTTGCGTAGTTTATCACATCAATCGCAATTTTATTGTCTAATAAGGTTGAGGGCTATCTCATTTTTCGCCAATTTGCGAATGAATACTTGCACAGGCGTGAATATGTCGCCGTAGCCTTAACAGTGTACCAGGTTAGTTTTGCTGTGAGTGTAACTACAGCTTAATGATTCATATATTAGAAAGGCCCTGTGGTGCTTTATCCATCTGAACATGTTCGTTTAGTGTGTCCTTAACCCGAGTTTGACTTCCAGTGGTGAAAAAAACCACCATGGTTACTTAACTCCTCGTTGTGACCCGGGAGTTTATCTCTAGGCTTTAGGATATTTGGATTCCTTGAAAAATTGTAGGTTCTGACGCAGCCTGACCTTTGTGCCATGAAACACGAATCAACAAACATATACTAATTTTTTTTTAAAGAAGTTAGTGGAATTGGAGTACAGACCTCCTTTTTTCATTGATTTAGATTGTCATCCAAAAGCAATCAGATGTGTTTGTGACTGAATATAAATTGATTAACAATGTTTTTAGTCGTTTTTATTGCTTGATGTCGAATAGAAGGCTTGGAATTGTGTGACTGCTACACTAATATCAAAGTGTTCTTTATTTTAAAAAATAGAATATTTTCTTATTGTTTCTTGAGAACCAAAAATGCTTCTTTTGTTCAATTTAAAATTGCTGACCTCTAACCTGATGGACTAAAACTATATATACGTCATGGAAGTGTATGACTCATATATCACATTTCATACACAATTGTAAATTGTACGATTTTATGAGTTGTTGAATTGTTTCTGTTCGAGCTTGAACATTCTTATTTACTTTTTCGATGCCTTCTTCCCAGTGCATTAATACATTGTAGTAGGCGCTGGTGTTCAGAATTGCAACAACAAACTATATCTTGGAAGTAAAACGACTCAACGCAAAACTTAGTAAAATAACCCAATGGGCATAGTCAAAACTGTATCCGTTGTGTTACTTTACCAAGTTTTGTGATATAAACTATATCTTACCAATTTCTTTTGCAGATACCTCAATAACGTGTGATCTATTTGCATGGGCGTTGATGTTCATGAGTATGTTACACTGTACGACATAACGTGCGTAAAACGTATTTACATATGTTCATTGATTTATGAACTTTATAGTTATGCTTTAGTTTAAAGTGTATATGATATGAACCTTCAGTTTTAGTAATGTATCTATTCTTTTCTGGTAAACTCTGTCAGATATACTGTTCATTATTCAGGAGTTACGCCTCCAAAGTCACCACACCAGTTTGTCTTGGAACAGTTAATCGATCAAAGTTGGGTACAGGTAGTAGTACAGGTACCTTCGTACATCCTGTTTATACACAACCTGCCATTGCTATATATATCGCATGATCTTCCCAACTCCCCCACAAAAAAAAATCAGTCTGTTTTGATTGACGGTTTCACTCGAGTTTGAACTCCTGAGCGATGGACAATATAAAGTTGGGATGCTAAGGTGATGAAAAAGATTGACTTGAGCTATTGGTGAGCTGCTAAAATTTTAATGATCTGTTCGTTGAACTATAAAAATAATAACCAATTCACACACACATGCACTTGTTTGAATGCTCTCTCAGCAAGTGGTTATTTTAATATGTATTTAATTAACAAGCTTCAGCTCACCCAATATATGTAAAAGGTCGTGGCATGTAAAGTCAGTTTCAATCAGTAAGATGCTTATATTATCTGAAATATATGCTTGTATTTATGAAATTCTCATCTTCTGTAGATTTGATATATCTCTGCATTCATTGATGAATAGAGTAAGTGGTTTTAAAACTTTCTTTTCCTTGTGTCCAGTGTCATGTTTGTCTTCCAATTTAGTTCCATTTTTACTGTAATATTTACATACGACTTTTCATATGTATGTCCACTTTAAGTCGTTTTATAGTTAGTGTCGTTAAAATTACTATTTTAAGAGTATCACTAAGTCGACGAAGATGGCTGATCAAAGTATGGAACCATTTGCTTTCTCTGTACTAACTTTAGATTATACATTCAACTGTGTTACGGAAAAAGGAAGATGATAGTATGGGAAAGCCCAATTTTTGCATTTATCTAATGATATTTCTATCAATAGTCATCTTCGATGCGTTTCGGCACCCCTATCTGAATGTAGTTTCGCAGTCATCTTTTAATTTGAAATGTACAAGATAGAGTAAGGACTCACCGTCGAGTGAGCAATTAGTTCGTATTTATAGTAACATACAGGATCTCTACTACTCACAAAAGTGTTCCACGCATAAACAACTCAACAACTTTTTAGCTGCAGAATTTCTCGATCTCAAAACTATTAGTAAAGGACTGATTCAGTTCCGAAAAACGAACTCTCAAGAATTGTGAAGAAATGTTTCCTCAAGGTGTTTCTTTAATTTTTGTGTATTTTTCTTAGTGCTTCATTACCATTAAAAGGGTTCACTTAATGTAATCATGCCGCATAAACTTGCTTACATAACTGTTTCTTATCATTGATAATTTTCTACCGAAGTCAGGTAACCACCGTTTAATGCTGGTTTAAATAAAGGATTCAATCCTTATATTATACCTATTTTATCTCTGTTTCTTATCCATAGTTGTTCCTTTCTTATATCTTTGCACCCCCCCCTATTTTTCAGCTTTGGTGTAAGGCGTTTGTATGTAGTAGTTACATGTTTGGCTACTATTAGAATAATCCAAATTTGATTCCAGTAGGTTGTAATGTTCTTTTTTTCAACAGATCCGTGGTTTGGGGTTTGAATTCCTAGGCTAATATTTCCCAAAGTGTGTTCCCTGGAATCCCATAGGCAATTATAAAATATCAAAATTTTCATAACAAACAGTTATTTCGACACTGGCGTAAGGTTTAAAAACACGACGTTTCGGGAGCCAACTGCTCCCTTTGTCAAGTGAAGGCAGAATTTTTTCAAGTGAAGGCATATTGTTTCGTTATCAAAATTTTCAAAAGAATCTGTAAACGCTGCCATTTTTCCCCATTGCATCCATGCATGAAAACTTCCTTTAACACAAACAACTTTAAAGAATTTGTGACAGTAAAAAGCCATACATCCCATTCATACCTTTCATTAATTATAAGTACTTATCATTTTTTTTTAAAAAATTTTTCTCTCACATGACCTTTTATAAGCATGGTCTGCCTTTTTATGCTGATTTATTGCATCATTTTTGCATTTATGTACAAGATTTACATTTAAGATTTATAAATAATAGTTAAATTACTACATGATATAATAAATAATAAATTTATATTAATTTAAGATTTATGAATAAACCTTTGGGCTTTCCTTAACTAATATTTATAGAGTGATTCCACGGCTAGTTTTGTTTGTAGTAAGAAAATAGATTCTATGTGATAAAAAAATTTTTTTGAGAACTAATGTCCTAGTCAAAGAGTCAGATTCCTGTGGAAACTGTGGGCCCTGGAACAGCATTACCCTTGCTCCTTGTCCTATAAAACACAAACAATCCCTCATTTTAATTAGCAATTGTACATAAAAACTTTTTTTAAATGTATCAGTTTCCATAGACCTTATAATTTAACTTTTTTTTTTTTTTTTTAGTTGGAATCAGAGCTGCAAAGTGTGTTACTGATTAACAAATGTGAAGATAATTTTATTTTGCAATATATTCAAGTTTTTAATTTAGAAATATAGTGAACTCTATTTATAATGATACTATAAGGATTGGGGAAAGATATTGTTATAGACAGTTTATCATTATATAAGCAAAGTTTAACTAGATACATTCTATATTTGTCAGGATAAAGGAAAATATTGTTATTGACAGATTCTGATAATGAATTTTGATATAAGATATATTAATTAATGATCAATATCTGCTTTTACTTATATGTGACAAGTTCATGTCTGTACAGGCATACAGTTTGAACTGTACTCTAACGTTGACTTGTATAAAGTATAGACATCCACGAGCATTCGTTTTTCTATACCTAGCGGTTAATAGTTAGATATCCTATATTAAACAGTGGTTGCCTCTATGTTCCTTTCATACCGGTATGACTTCGACCGATGTAAATTTGTATTCATTTGTAACCATACAAATTTCAAATTGTAAAATTACTTGCCATAAGTGCAAAATACATATATTTGTATAAAATGCATTTTTCAAAAAATTTTGTAGGGATATTATCCATGTTAGATGTATGACTGTCCTTGTCATGTTCGACATAGGACATTAAATTTTATAATTATGTGTGATGAATGCCATTACATATGTTATTAAGCTAATTATGAAAGAAACGGAGCCACATTAAGAAATAGTAAGAGCTATTTATTGCATAGTAGTTTCGAAGACAGTTATCACGAGAAAAATAGTCGATCTCATCCCCATAAATTTTCTTTTTAAGTTTTTTAAATTGTTCCAAATAATGGGCTTTTAAATTCTGGTTTTCAGAAAATTTTGGTTTTCTCTGAAGTTTGTCTTGGTTTTTAGAAATGAGGCATTTAAATTACTATTGTACAAAAACTTACTGTAGAAAAACGAAGTTATTAAAGCACTGGTATTTGTATCATTAACTGTTGCTGGTTAAGTCCAGCTATGCTTGAAAATTTGGTGTCAATTGTTTTATAAAATGACATAACTTCATAGGCTAATTGAATATCCATTGGATACACAATTCTTGCCATAGGAGAAATGTCACAAATCAGTTGACAGTATGGTTGCTATGTAAATTTTAGCTAATCAAAAAAATAGCTTGATAAATTTACGACGGCGAGTTAATAATTATATCCACAAGGCGGTTATAAAATAAGGTAACAAAACCTATCATTGCATAAATATATTCAACTGCTATGTATACTCATAAGGGATAGAAAGGCCTTTATGCAAATTATTTGTCCACATAATCTATATATCCAAAACAGTTGTCAATGGCTCCAACCTCACAAGAAATTATAATGCTGTAGGGAGAAATACACCCATGTGAGAGCTTATCACCTTACTTAAATTGCTTATGTATATATAGAAAGAGAGGGGGGGGGAGAAGGAGGTTTAGAAAGATGTTTTTGACACCCATGTAAATAATATGTAGCTCAACTCGAGCTATTTTATTGAAAAGAAAATGATCATTTCCTTGAACTGAAGTCGAACCGGCATCAAGTCTGTTTGCAGGGGCGGACTGACTGAGTCCTCCCAAAGGGCGCATACCTTGGATTATCAGAAGGCATTAGTCCTATAGCTCATAAGCGTGCACCGGCCCAATCCGCCCCTATCTGTTTGGACCAAAGCATCGTAACTGCTAAACTGTCGGAAATACAGAAAATGATGCCTTTTTCTTCACATACGAGTTTTTCGAAATAGCAAGGTTACCAAATAAATGGTTAACATTTAAAAGCTTCAAAGGCAGTATGTGTACGTTTAATTTTTGTAGGAAAAAACAATAGCCGTCTTTCAATAACTAAATTTTTTACTATAGTCCCCTTGTTTTTCCATGCACTTAGTCCATTTTTGAATTAACTTCGTTATATCCTAATAGAAAAAAGAGAATTAAAGCAGTGGTAGCCAGCCTTTCCTTGGCATGTGTCACTTTTGTGTTTTTGTAGCATTGACTTTTCACTCAAGTGAGCCTTTCACCTAATTAGGTGCCACTAATGCATTTTCTAAAAAAAAGTATTAGATTTCCGCATGTTACACAACACACCTCCACATACTACTAAGTAGCATGTGTGCCCTTGGCTGGCAATCATTGTTTTAAAGAAGCAATCTATATTCTGCAGTTTGTTGCATCATAAAATATTCATTAAAAGAAACACTGATTTTTCTCTTTCCCAAAGTAATTACTGTGTATGTTTAAATAAAAGCTGACCATTGACACATGTCATTAGTTTTAAATAATGGAGAGCTTGTACTGTCATTATTCTTGTGCTAGGGTAAAACAAACATGTTATTCATGATGAGAAATATCCATGGAGTTGTACAGAATTTCCGTCCATGAAACGTAAATATAAGTCTGTTGAGATGGTTAATAGCTGGTATCTTTTACCAAATATAGCCTGTACTGACAAATAATATGGTGATCATCTAAAGTTAACTTTTTATTTACTGGTGAAACTTTGAAGTATAGGCTTGAACATTTAAGGTAATTTGCAAGGTACCCCCCCTCCCCGCACTGAAGTTTACAAGTCGAATCTAACGAATTTAGTTCAGTCGTAAGTACATACCATAAGAAACCTAATATGTGAAAATGCTGGCTATCTCTTCAGATTAACGCTAAAAATAATTAATAAAAAATGATTTTGGTTTGACAGAAGAGAGACTTTATCTCCATTTGGCGCCTTTTAATTTCTTCCATAAATTCCTCAAAAAGTATCCAAACAACATTAAATATATTTACGTATATTCTGTTTCATGTTATCTACACACCGATAAAAAGAATGAAAGCGATACTTTGAGACAGAATTTTTAAAATAAAAATAAATGCTTCTCTTATGCACGAATTGAATTGTAACTTGCAATGTGATTATAAAAATTAAAGTAATTTGTTTTCTGCTATGACTTTCAGAAATAAAATAAAAAGAATATAGAACTTCAATTTAACGAATAGAGAAAAAAAAACCTTTACAGCTACTTCAAAATCTAATATGTTTAAATTTAACAAAAATAACGCAATCACTATAGGCTGTTACTGGACATATTCTAAAGTTTTAGAATAGTTCCTGCACTCTATTTTACCCTTTCCGATCAACTAGCTACCTCGCCACGTATTGCCAAAAGTGTTGCAATTGGCGCTATTTTAACTACTTTTTAATATTTAATTTCTCGATTTCTAGTGGGAGATAGCTGCTAATTTTCACACATTAAGCTGAATTAATTTCATTAGATTCGGCCTGTGAGTTCTAGTGGGGGAAGGGGGGGGGGAGTTTACTTGTTAGTTATCCTCTGTTTATTGATAACATCTAATGAACGTTATGATATATTTACTACCAAATTAAATAATTAAAAAATTTAACAAAATATTTAAAAACTTTTTACAAATTTAGTATATAAAGGGCCAAGAATAAATGGTAGAATCATCAAAATACAATTGGTTTTCTCCTCTGCATAGTAATTTACAACTTTTGTGTCAAAGCAACGTGAAAGTATTTAGCAAAATACATTGGATGACTATGAATTTAAAATCAATAAAATGAGTGTATATAATTATTTTTCATTCCGGAAATTTTTTAGGAAGCTAAATTATGTGGCTGATTTTTGTAATTTAATTGCCATATGCAATATTTTTTGCTAAATGGCTATTAATTTTTAAAAAAAAAAAAACCATTTCAGTTCCAACGATTATATGAATATTGTTATATTAGTGACATAATGCTGGATTTTCTAAAACTTTGCATCACTAGTGTGTGTAATTTAAATAATATTAATGTCCATATTTCTGGGATACTTCTAGCATTACAGTGAAGCTTCTCTTAATGGACACCTTTCAGATACAGTTAGATAAAAAAAATTCTCTAGCAAGAAGTTCCTTCACAACAATGCCCCTCTTTCATGGACAAATTTTTCTGTCCAATGAGGGGTTTTACTGCAGTATACTTCTGCAAAGGATATGCAGCCTTCAAGATTAATCTTTTATATGCATCATGTGTCATATAATGAACTGTAGCCATAAATCATGAATATGTTGAATAAATAGTCTAGATAATTCTTTTTCAATAAGTGAGAGTCCCTGTGATAACACTAGTGTAAGAGACCACCTAATGTGTCTAGCAACCTGGAGTTTGCTGCTTCGAATTCGGTTTAAAGGATAATATCATTTCCAGCTCTTACACAAGCCAAATAAAAAAGTCCTAGTTTGAGCCAAAAATCATAAGCACACTAGGGAGGATAAAAAAAAGTATCTCGCAGTTTAAAAGCCACAATCTAAAATTTTTTTAATTACTATATAAACACTAACGGCACATAAAGTCGAATTTTGGATATAGGTATGTGTTTTTTGGGTATTTTTTTTTTTTACCATCCAGGTAACGTAAAAAAAAAATCACCATTTCATATCTGTGGTGCGTTATAATAGAAAGACTCAATTTTTAAGATAAACGATTGCCGGTGCCCTAATAGAAATATTAAGAAGCCTTGAGAACCTAACTATTATGGTAGTACATAAAACTCTTTTATGTAATGGCATGGCGCTTTTGAAGGTTAATTTAAATGTTTCAATACTTGATTGCCAGAAAATCCCTTTGACAATAATGACTACTGAAAATGTTTAAAGATATGGGGAGACAACTACTAACTTCTGCAGCAGTGCCAAATTAATTAACTAATCCTCAAATGTATTCACTAATTTATTATTTAATGAATTGAGGCATGCACTAATTAAGTGTGCAAGGTATACATGTTAGCCCAAAACATTTTTCCGTATTTTGAAATGTTGTCATGGATAAATTTTGTACATAACAGAGCGCACATAGGAGAAATGATAGAATATAAAAAAGCTTCAATTAATAAAAGTGCAATAATTACTCCGAATTGACATAATTTTACTCAAGAAGTTACAAATAATGATGGTTCTTTTCCTTGATATAACTTACAAAAGTATTTTTCAAGTTTATTAGAGTACCTTTTTGGTGTACTTGTACTTATGATATAATGATAATTATAAAGTTCTATGATGTGTATTTTTACTTATTTCAAGTATTTAAATGTCTTTCATTTTAAATAACTTGTAGTGTGTGAAACGAATGTAATAGTGCATTTATTTATTGAATAACGATACGTTGCTCAACTTTTTTTTGCAGTGATTTCTGCTCTAGGAAAGTCGCTTGAAATCGTGTCCATAAGAATATTATACTATATGGTACTAAAAATAAAAAATTAAAACTCTGTGTGGAATTCTTCCTTATTTTACATGTTGATAAATGATGTTAAACACTGAATTATGAACATTTTTAGCACTATGTAAAATTCATATAACGTAAAGTAAAACCTCTTTAATGACTACCTTTTCTGGAAACTGATTTCCTCACCCCGTAGACCAAATGCTAAATTTACCTTCATTCAGAGACCACCTCTCTAAGCAACTGCTTTTTCATGGAACCGACAGTGGTCGACTTATAGAGGTTTCACTGTATATGTATTCATATATTCCTCAATGAAATCATGATCATAAATTGAACATTAATAATTATAAATTATTATTATTTAAACAAGATTTATGGGTCTTTTAAAGAAATAATAAGGGCTCTTCGGTGGCATAGTGTTTTCCTAACATGCCGTTAATCTAGGTTCAGTTCCCAAGGTGCCAAAAAAAGAATGATTACTGACCAACTGCTCTGTGTAGTACAGGAATTTGCTTCCTAGGTGATGGCTAGGTGTTCAGATTTCTTAAAAAAGCATAGATCCCGTTTTTTTTTTTTAGCAGTCAACAGTTAATGCTGTACCTACAGCAGTGGTTCCCAACCTTTCTCAAGTTGTGACCCACTTTCCATAGTAGCCAAGTAATTTGCGACCCCCTCTTTCTACCGCCATCACATTTGTATAATAAAAGCGTTTCCCCATACAAAAAACTCGCCCCGGTGGCTTTATGTGTTGACCATTATTTGGCAATTGTGTTAGCCCTGAGAAGGGTAATAATATCTTACATCCTTACATACGGAGAAAGAGAGCATTGTTCCTGTCCTTGTTGGTCCAGTGGTCAAGAGGCACTTTGGGCTCAATGGTGTGGGGACCTGGTTCAACTCTAGGATCGGAATAATGTGTGTCTTTTTCTCCTATACAAAAAAAAAAACCCACCTAGGCATGAGCTTAAACGGTGTCAAATTTACCAGTCAAAAAGCATTTTTAACGAAGAAAAGAAAGCACATCAAACATTAAATTATATTGTATGATATATATTATAGATATAAATTTAAAGCATTGAAAACATTTGGTATGGAGTTCATTATAAAAATAATTATAATTAAAATTTGTTGCAGCAACACCCCAGAAACCCATTCACGACCTCCCAGGTTGAGAACCACTACAGGGATAACAAAACTCTTAGGGACATTACAGCTATAAGAATGCTATTTCAAAATAGATATCCTTATGATTACTGGTAATACATTCATCTGCCATGTTAGAAATTTAGAATTGAATCCAGATAGTACCCAGCATTTGATTTTGTACTGTTTTTCCTGATCTGCAATATGATTCCCATGGCCAGTCCTTAAAAGACTATACGCCCCCTACCAAAATAAGATCCAGACTGAGAGGGGGCATCTGTGAAGCTTGCAAAGTGAAAACTCATTTGGAGCAAATCAACGAAGATTTATAAAAATATTAATTTTCTATTGCCAACGTATTATAAAAAAATTAATATAGCTTTTACAAGAGCCTTAGGTTCTTATTATTCATTCTTATATATAAATTCAGAAATAAAATGGTTGGTTGGTTGTATTTTTATAGTGCAAGGGTCATTCTGTGTCAAACAAGGTGAGAAAAAATGCATGGTTGCAGCAATGCGTAATTATAAAACATGTCCATAAGTTTTAATGTAATCGGAAATTTTCTAAATTTATTTTACGCTGCAATAACTATACAGTGCCAATCAAAAGTCTATATAAACTTTAAAAATTTATGAAAAAAGGCGGGGGAAAATTCATTGCATTGAAGTGCAATTTGCGTGGTATCATCTGGATGTGGGGGTTCTTTTAACACAAAAAAATTAGTTCAAAGGTTACGGATAGGTGGCACTAACAGAAAGCTGGTGGAAGATATGGGCGACACTTCATGAGGGGGTGCCTTAATCAATAAGTCGTGTTTTTTAGTTGTATTTTTTTCAGTAATTCTGTTGTTATTCAATAAAAATTGATTAAATACGAAGGCAACTAGGGCCACCGTACTTAAAGGCACCTGATCAGGAGAAGTGCTATTTCAGGATGTTAAATAATAGTCTCTTTTTATGCAATTGCACTTCTTTTCCCCTAGTCTTTAAGATTAAGAAACAGAGGACTGACCCCTCTAAAACCCTTTTCAATTTCTAAATGCAGCTGTTAAAAGTACGTAAAATTGTTAACACTCCCGAAATAGTTTTGGGAAGAAGGGAGACATCTTCCAATAGTCAACCATGCTCACTGCTGAAAAAATTATGAGATACATCGTTAAAGATGACGGAAAATTGAAACTTTTTGCACCACAGGATCAAAGGTCAATTTCAACCCTACTTAGGAAATAGGACATTCGTCGACATCAAATTCCTTTAGACATTTTGTTTCTATTGCTTTTTCCTTTCATGTAAAATGTAGATGTAAGTGTGGTCAGATTTTAAAGTGGTAAAGTCGGATTTGCATGGTGTTTTGGGGCCTAAGGAAAGCGGCAGTATGCCATTTTCTATGGGAAATAATTTGGGTGCATTATACTAAAATTGGCCATGCCGTTACAGTGTTGTACTGGAGCTAACACAAGTGGCTTCCTCTTACTTTTTTAGTGTGTTAGTGTAATGTTAGATAATAAAATGAAAATATTACAAAAGCTAAGTATTTCCATTGAAAAATGTTATGATCAAGGGTATGGTGGAGCTAATGTTATGAGAGGGGTTTGTTTGTTTGTTTGGATTTTTTATGGCGCAAGAGCATCTGGGCTATACTGCGCCAAGAGAGAGGTTTACAATGATGTACAGTTAGACATTAAAAGGACCCAATTAAATGCAGAGACATTGTCTAAGTCACAATTTAAATTTATACTCATGATTGTAAAAATTGCAACACCATGAAGGAATCATGTGATTGAGCTGAAACTTTCAGGAAATGCAAATTAGGGTATGCTATTCAAATGATTAGAATTTCAGAGTCATCGCGCATGCGTGGGCTGAGCAGCGCCCTCTGAACTGCTGATGGATCCGTATAAATAGAGGGCTGTAGCGGGGCGTGTATGGTTATCTGCTAGTGGTAAACGTTACATGAGACGTCACTATGCCTCTACGACGAAAAGGGCGAAATTTCAGCAAGTTACGGAGTTTGAACGGGGACGAATGATCGGCTTTCGTGAAGGAGGGTTTTCTTATCGTGCAATAGCAGCTCGTATGGGGCGTAACAGCAGCACAGTGATGCGAGTGTGGAAGCAGTGGGTTCACAGGATGGTCACAGCCGGGAAATTCGTAAACAGGGAAATTTTTAGGTCAAATAGCAAAAATAGTCAGATTTGACTATAAATGGCATTATTTGGCTATAAAATAGCTAAACTAGTAATGTTTTGGCAACAGCAATAAATTATCAGCTAAGCTTCGGTTTTCGCTAACGGCTCGTGAATTTGCAAAACTGCACATGCGTGCAGACTTCAAATGCAAAGAACGACCTTTTTCAACTTTTCATTGCTGCCAGACGTCTGATCCAAACGCCAAGTGCAATCGTTTTGCCCTTAAGGTGCCAGGACTTCCTATTTACTTCCGAACTTCGGAAAACAAAGAGAAATGAAGTAAATTTATATTTTGTTTTTTTACTTGTTATAATTTATATACCTTTAACAATGAACTGGGACCTTGGAGGGAGTTCTTAACCTATTTGTGGGTCGTGGATTCGTATGAGATACGTTTGATTTTGAAAAAATTTCTGAAAACGGAATTAACGTAAATAAAATCTTCAGTATACCACTAAACAAAATAGCTTCTTATTTTTTAATAATAATTGTAAATTTTTAGTCAAACTTTTTTTTAAAAGGTGCTTAATCTGTAATGAAAATCTGTTTGCAAATTTGTTTCCATCCTTCATTTGAATAATTATTTTTTCATTAATAATACTTTATTAAAATTTTCAGTATATCACTAAATGAAATAGCTTATTTTTTAATAATACTTAAAAATTACAAAAACAATTGTAATTTTTTTCTAAAAGGTGCTGAAGGATATATACTTCAAAGTATATGTTGGCAAATTTCTTTTTCCATCCTTCATTTTAATGGTTATTTCTTCATTAAGGGTATCTGAATTTAATACTAATTTTTAAGAATTCAGATAACACTTATACATAAATTCCATAAGATTAAGAGGACAAAAATTATTTTTGCCCTCTTAATCTTATGGAATTTATGTATAAGTGTTACCTGAATTCTTAAAAATAGGAATCTAAAGATTTTTTTGTGTGATCTATTTTCATTTTGCATAAGAGTTCTTTTTTGATTATTGATTAAAGAAATTTTAACTTAGTAAACTAATTAATAACAAGTTCCTATTATACTTACTAATATATTATAATAATAATATAACTTACTAATAAAAATACATTATCAGGGAAATTTATGCGACAAACGGAAATATCAGGGAAATTCAAAATCGTTTTTTTGTGACCAGCCTGGTTCAAGAGAACCAGACAACTCGGAAATCTGGGAGTGGACGCCGAAAGGTGACGTCAGCACGGGATGATAGACACCTGGTCCGCATGGCGGTGACGGACCGTTTTGCTTCATCTGGACAGTTGGCAGAACGTTGGTGCACTGCTACAGGTGTATCATTGTGTGCTTCATCAATTCGTCGGCGTCTACTGCACCGTGGACTGCGTGCAAGAGTTCCTTTATACAGGATCCTCCTGACGCAAAACCATCGGCGCCTGCGGCTACAATGGGCTCATGGACATAGAGACTGGCGTGCTGATTGGCAACAAGTGGTGTTTTCTGATGAATCCCGCTTTAATTTGGGGTACAGTGATGGCCGCATCCGTGTTAGACGCTATACCGGTGAACGCCACCTTCCGGAGTGCGTTATCCAACGTCATAGTGGACGAACCCCCAGCGTTATGGTCTGGGGTGCGATTGCGTATCATGGACGATCTCAGCTGCTACGAATTGTGGGTAATCTTAACAGCAACCGGTACATCAATGAAGTTCTGGAGCCCGAAGTTGTTCCCTTCCTTCAAGGCATTCCCGGAGCTGTATTTCAACAGGACAATGCCCGCCCACATATTGCCAGGAATGTTCAAGACTTCTTTTCATCACAACAGATACAGCTTCTTCCTTGGCCTGCCTATTCGCCGGATATGTCGCCGATTGAACATGTGTGGGATTTCGTTGGTCGGCGTCTCGCTCGTGATCCTCGTCCCATAGCTACTACAGATGAACTTTGGGGTCGCATACAAGCAATCTGGAATGCTCTTCCTCAGGCACACATTCAACATCTGTTTGATTCCATGCCACGTCGTATAGCATCACTTATTGCAGCGCGTGGTGGCTTCACCAAATACTGATTTTCGACATGTAATATTGTTTTTTTGCTTTGTAATTTTAATCGTTTATTTGTATCAACACAGGTCGTTTGTACATTAAATTTCATTCAATTCGGACGAGTCCTTCATGGTGTTGCAATTTTTACAAACACGAGTTTAGTTATTAACGATAACATAAATTGTTGTAATAATGTTTCATTCTTTTTTCACATTATTAAAAAAAAAAAGTATAATCATCATATTCAACCATTATCTATCCACTGCTGGATGAAGGTCTCTCCAAATGCTTTTCACACAAGTCTATCCTGAGCAATTCACCCAAACATGAGCCATGAATTTCCAATTGCATAAATTTAGCCATGGGAAGTTGTTTTGGACAATAGTAAGTGGTGGAATCTTTTCCAATTAGTTCCAGAACGGCTCATTTTTGGACATTGGACCAAAATCGTTTCTTTTGATGTCCTTCATTTATTATGCATGCTTGACAATTTCCAATTGCCTCCAGTATGGTAAAAGATCGTTTTCCATACCTTTGATGACTAAATGGCAACATTACAAGGTGGGGGAAGGGAATTTCCGATGTTTTTTTTGCCTCTGCTGCATTATTAGGTCAATCACTTAAATTATGTGTCAAAAAATTAACTTTTTTTTGATTCATGTAATTGCCTTTGTAGCAACGATGTGGATGTAAATAATACTTTCACTCTACAGCCAAACTGGCTCGTTTGCAGATATGGAGATTTTACCAAATACGGCTTATTTGACATCCTTTACCATCCCTTCCAATTCGTTCCACTAATTTTAAATCGCCCTGTATATATATATAGTGAAACCCCTCTTGATGGACACCCCTCAGATACGGTCAGATAAAAATTCCTTGGTTGAAACTAATTTACAATAATGTACACTCCGTTACAAAAAAATCGATGCATCAAGAAAGAGTTGTCCGACTGTAATGAAATTTCGTATTCAAAGACATTTTGACCGAACATGCAAATGATTAAAATTTGGTGTCCAATGAATGAATAGCAGGAACTCCAGTGCATCGGAACTGCACATTCAGCAGGTGTATATAAGGAGCGATTCTCAATATGTGGTCAAAATTTCTGTTGCATTTTGACTGCGGATATTTTACGTCGACTGTAACAATGCCTCGCCGAAAGATTCTTGCTCATTACGAGCATATGTCAGAGTTTGAAAAAGGTCGTTCTATAGTTGAAAGAGGCTGGTTGGACGAATCGCTGGACATGTGGGTCGAAGCGATGCGGCGATTGGACGGTGCTGGCAAGAGTGGGTCAACAACGGCAGATGTCAGCGTCGGGACGGCAGCGGTCGACCTAGGGCCACAACAGAACGGGAAGACAGAGCGATTGTCAGAGCAGCTGTCACATGGCCTTCTGTAGATGACTCAGAGAGCAGAATGTATGCTCATGCCGACTGTTACGCCACTTACCTTTCACGTCTTTACACTGTCAAGTCCAATTACAGTGGTGCCAGGCTCGATCAACTTGGAACTGCACTGACTGGGGACGTATAGTCTTTAGTGACAAGTCCTGTTTCCAATTGTGTCCTGACGACAACTGCAGACGTGTCTGGAGACGTCCAGGGCAGCGTGGGGATCCTGCCCTTACTATCGCACGCCACATATGCCCACAAAAGGACGTTATTGTCTGCGGTGCCATCTCCTTTGATAGCCGAACTCTTTTGGTGGTCATTTCTGGCACACTTACAGCACAGCGGTACGTAGACGACATTCTACGATCGGTTGTGTTACCGTTCCTTTTGCGACATCCTGGATTTACGTTTCAACAAGACAATACCTGGCAGCACACGGCATGTGTTGTAATGAATTGTCTTCAAGCTTGCCCAACACTTCCTTTGCAAGCTAGGTTTTCTGATCTCTCTCCCATAGAGCACATTTGGGACGCTATGGGAAGGCGATTGCAACCATCCCGGAATGTTGATGATTTAGCCCGACAGTTGGAGACAATTTGGCAAGAAATTTCGCAGGACACCATCCGGAATCTTTATCAGTCTATGCCATGTTGGGTGACAGCTTGCATCCAGGCCAGAATTAGACCAAAGCCTTATTGACTTCCTCCATTTGTAACGGTCAAACTCTGCAATAAATCATTCAATTGTTCTGAAATGTTAATTCTTTCTTTTTCTGTGTATGTTCTTCACATTCACCAATTTTTACCGCAATCGGATAACTCCCTCTTGGTGCGTCAACTTTTTTTGCTATAGAGTGTATTTCAAACCCTTGCTTAGCGGTCACCCTCAGATATGGTCAATGTTTTCATGATCCATTCCATTAGACTAGAACTGGATAAAATGCGTTCGAACTTCGACCATCATGGCGTTTCTACAACAGCAAATTAAGGATAAATGGTACAGTAGATAAGAAGAATTTTCTCTCCCATTAATGAAGAATGGCAATCGACTTAGATTTGCTAATTCAAGTACATAATATTTAATAAAGACTTTTTAATAAATAAACCATATAGTTACACACAGCGTGAAACTGATAAACAATTATTCACATAAAATTATTACAGCTCAAAATTTATTTTTATCATTTAATGGACTACCACACAGGTCATGTAAGCGTAACAGAAAAAGGGTAGATTTAATCTCGCATTTAAAGATATATTTCGAAGGAGGGAAATAGATGAGTAAAAGCCATCAAATAGCTATCGATCAATTTTTTCCAAGGTAAATAAATTTTAATATTTAACATTGTTGTAAATTTACTTGTTATATTCAATAAATGCTTACGTTCGTTATCTTAAACTTGTCTTACATGCTCAAAAATGTATAAGTTTTGAAATAAAGTATTTAAATGATTGAAATATAATGTTTCAGTTACTTCGGAATGAACCCCCTTTTACTGTCCGGCGAGTAACTGTATAAATAAACATATGTATATCATTTACTTATTAAAAAATTAGAAAGGGGGTGCTAAAACGTGATTTCGCCATTATCATATTTACTGTTGCTTACACTACTGTATATTGTACTGACACTAATCCATTGGCTAGAAATATATAAATACAGCTGTTCAAAAGAATCACATGCTCCAGTAGGTTCTTCATTCTTTTCATTAATAAACTCGGTATAAAGAAAAAGTTTCTGCAAAATTGTTGACTTTATCAAAAAAAAAAATTGTTAGTGGATTTGTATCACACAGTACCCATTTCATCATTTTCAAACGTCTAAATCAAATTTTCAAACGTCTTTGATCAAAAAAAAAAAATTTTTTTTTTCTTGCACAAACCACGCTTCAATCCAATGATCGTTTTTTTATGAAATTTTAAAATCTATACGAACTTTTGGTTGACTTTGTAGGTATGCAATTTTTTATACAAGTGTTTTTTAAGGATGCAGTTTTTACATTATAGAGAAAAAAAAACTATCTAGAATATTTTAAAGTGTTTATACACATATGGAGTTTGTAATGTTAATCAAAGACACATGCAAAAAAATATTTTTATTAGGTACATATTAGTTACAAAAGAAAAATAATTGTGCGTACATTATAAAAATAATGTGAATAGTTATACAAAAAATATAACTTTAACAAACAATAAATACATAACTTAAAAAGGAAACTTAAATACAGTGTAATATGTCTAAAATTATCTTTTCTCTCGGTCATAACAGATGTAGAGCATCGTATTTAACCTTGTCTATAACAGCATCTTTTCCTGTCCCTAGAACAGGGGTTGACAACTTATGGTATGCGTTCCATCCTTAGCATGTGGACACTTTTGGATGGCACGCAGGGTGATGTTAAAATAAACTTATTAAAGTTAATTTTACTCACTAAGATTAAACTTACTATAATTTAAAAAATCACTGTAAAAATCTACTCCCCGACTAAGGGTTTTTTATTCTCTAGCTTGATTAATTATTAATGTGTATCTTCTTACATTAATTACTTACTAATTATTAAATTGTATCTTCTTACATTAATTACTAATTATTAAATTGTATCTTCTTAAATTAATTATTAACTTGCATCTAATTATTAATTTGCATATTCTTAACTTACTAATTGTTAACTTTTATTCTCTTAACCAATCTATTAATTTTCATTAATAGTTAGGTAGTAAACTAAATTTTTACAATTCGGGTGAGTGTAGCCTGGCACATGAAAGGAGAATGCAGCATTACTTTGGCACAACACTTTTAAAAAGTTGCCAAGCCCTGCTCTAGAATACTACGATGGTCAGATTTCATTAATTGTATAATATAAATAATATACATTATATACAGTAAAACCGCTCTACAACAATATTACACGGACCGAAAAAATTATCGTTATAGAGGGAGTTGTTGTTATAGGGAGGGTTCATTATACAGTAAAACCTCTCTATAATATTATTATACGGTCCGAGAAAAATTACCGTTGCAGAGGGATTTATCGTTATATCAGATATCGTTGTTGTTGGGAGATTTTACTGTACATTATTTATATATTAATAATCGTATATAGTATAAATAAGTATTTAATAAGTATACTGTATAGTATAAATAATGTATTTAGCTCTTTAAAAGCTTCCATACCACAGAACGTTAGTGAAACATATTGTATTT
The DNA here is from genome assembly GCA_006491805.2 of Dysdera silvatica. Classification (NCBI taxonomy): domain Eukaryota; kingdom Metazoa; phylum Arthropoda; class Arachnida; order Araneae; family Dysderidae; genus Dysdera; species Dysdera silvatica. The sequence goes on along the minus strand of QLNU02014176.1, from coordinate 46,016,064 downwards.
TTCTAGGACCCAAGAAAGCTGTGTTGTAATCTTTAAAATTCTGCACTGTCAATTTAAACTGTCTGTACATGTCTCCAATAAGCCCTTGTACAGTGAGTAGACTGACATTGTGTAGAAGATATATAAAATGTGTGATTTAAAAAGAAACCGTAAAATTTAATCAAATACAGTACCTTAATGTTTCCCTTCGATTTTCGAGTCCCAAGATGAAGTTTGTTTGTTTGTGGTTTTAATACTCAAAAGACTACAGTGGTCATATTGTGTCGGGACCTACTGTTTTCCGAGGAATCTGAACCTCTTAAGGCCTAGGGAACCAAACCCCGGACTACAGTGAGCAGTGCGATCTTTATGAGATCTCTGAGTAAGCGTTCTTTTTGCACTGTTGGGAGTCGAACCCGGATTAACGGCGCACTAGGCGAACGCGTTACCACACTGCGCCACTGTAGGGTTTACCTATGACAAAACACAGTGATTTTTATATGACTTTGAGCCCACTATATTTACATAGTCATGAGGTTTTAAACTCAAAATAATATATATATATACACACACACACACAGTGGAATCTGTCTATAATAATATTTAAGTCATCGAAAAAAAAAAACATTATAGAAAAGATCAAACCTCATATGCTATATGTCGGGAACCATGGAACATATTATTAGATACTGATTTCACTACTCACTTGTGAGTAGTTGAATTACAGATACCTGCCTATTAACATATAACACACCCGTTCGCCCTGATAATGCTAGTGAGTGTCATGGCATGAACTCCACAAGGCACTGGAAGCGTTCGACAGCCATGTTTATTCATGACTGCTGTACAGGCGAGGAGACCACAGTGCCAATACTGCAGGTGCCTCTAATTCAACTGGTCATGAATGCATATGTGGGAAATAAGAACTAATGATCTTACAAAACAGTGAAAAAATTTTAATAATAAATGTGAAACTGTAATACACTTCTTTGTTATCATTAAACGATTTTTTAAATATGTTTGATTTTTTAAAAAAATTTCTCATATTGTTAATCATTAAAGACACAAAATTTAAGTTGCATTATATTAAAAACAGATGGGTTTTAAATTAGGCCACATTTGATAAATAACATGAAGCATTATGTATTTTCTGTACCAATTTTTGTTTTTTCTTTCTCTCCCTTCTAACACAAATGTATATCTGAGTAAGTTTATATAAAAAATTATAATTTCAAATATCCTCATGTTTCCAGTACATTGTGTGTATTATTGTTAAATAAGCAATACTACAGTGTTAAAGATACGCCAAATTCAATATACTTAGTAAGGAATGGTTTGAATGTAGAGGTGTTTAATCTGGTACCCAGTAAGATTGAGTTAAGTGTGGCTTCAACAAAATGTTAATAAATTAAGGCAAGACCCTCGACCCTTCTACATTTTTTTTAAGTAGGTCAGTATAGATAAATTTAAAACGATTTAAATTTTCTCTGCTGAGTGAAAAGTCCTTCTTACTAACTAACTGTTATTTTAATGTTCAAAAATGAAAGTTCTGCGATAAAGTACATAAAAACATGAGGTAAGGCTATTTCCATTTTTGCTTTTTCGCCACAGATTTGACATTCTATTATTTTTCTCCCAGAAGGAACTTTTTTGGTTAAGAATGGACAAAATATCTTTCTGCAGTTCTTACAAATGCATACCTTAAAATAAAAAAAAAAAGTATACGTTATGAGAAAACAATTTGAAGCATCAGTTGTACTAAAGAATATGCATTACAATATAGTGTATACAAATCATTGAAATTTAAATTATAATTCACCACATCTCAGAAAAAAAAAATTATATTTGACAAAGTATGGATATTTCGTTCAAAATTATAAACCACTTTTGCTAAAAATTGCAAATTTCCAACACAATAACAGTACTAAAGCCATTTTAACTTGTCAACAATGCAGACATTGTGTTTCATTATCCCCCACGCACACGAAATTAATTTCTTCTAATAAAATAAAATGAATAATTTAGGACAATTCCAAGAAAATAGCCAATGAATCAAGAATGCTTTTACTGAGGATATCTTCCACGTCGGCCTTAAAATAGCAATTACATTTTAAAGACTAAATAGTAATTCTCAAAAGTTTAAACTTAACTAAAAATGAAAATGGCAATCAATTTTATATGGCACAAGAACCTACAGTTTTCAAGAAATCCAACCCAAAATAGGGCTCAGTAGAAAGAAAAAAAAGAAAAGAAAAACACTCAATACCATCAAAATTCAAACCCATAGTCTACATGTGGTAAACAAATATATTACCTCTATCACCAAGTAAGACTGAAAATAGAAGAAAACAGTGCTATAAAAATACTCTTACTGACCCCTCCACATAGTTTGCTAGCATGTTTTCTTTGAGAATTTGCTTTTTACCTAACATTTCATCATCATTAAACTTTTTCCACTCCTAGATTTTTTTTTTGTAACATAGGATTTATAACAATCTGTAAAGTTGATGAATACCTGTCTAACTATTTGTAAGCACGAATTACATGCGAAGAATTTGTGTCACACAGCAAAGATAGGGCTTTCCCATCCAAAGGAAATGAACTGAAAAACCAAAATTGTGTTTTGTGGTAAAAAGACCGTTAAAATCCTGCTATGTCAAATTCCAGAGTTTTCCGCGGAATATGAACCACTTTTACCCAGGGCAACAATTCCTAGATATTTGAATTCCTAGGAGTAGGCACCAGGATGTTCAAGAGCATGTGAAAAAAATAAGTAACGGTGGAGGGAAGGTACATCTGTCAATGGTGTAAATTTATGTGTTAATTTTTATGTTGATTTGTTTAGTGTAAAAATATATACATTAATTGTTACTTTTTTGTTAGATTGTTCCTTCATCCCAATGCTAGCTCCTTTAAATATCCTTTATAAATTAGTTACTGTTGTTTAAAATTCATACACTACAGTCAGAGATAAAGGAGCCAACAATGTAACAAAGATATCCATTAGCACACCCATTTTTATATTAAAAATCAGAACATCATTTACAAGCACTTTTCTAATATTAAGGGTATGATCTATGAAAATGCGCTGCCAGGAGGTGTGAAATTGGAAAATGGGCTGGCCTAAGGACTAAAGTCCCAGATTGTAGATTTGAAGAAAAAGTGTGGCAAGCTGCGCATCAGCTGGAATGAAACTTGGTAATTTGCTAAATTCTTTACCTCTATGCTATCCCCAGGATGGAAAAATCAGATCATGAAAGTGAACTGTGGAATGAGACTAGAGGAGATTAGGATTTTCTTGATGCTGATGACGATTTTGAACATAAATTTCCTGCTTATGAGAGTCATTTTACTGGAAAAGTCAGAGCAAGGAAGTGAAGCAAAGCTGATTTTTTATCATTTTTTTTTTAATCAATATTGAATACATTACAAAAAGAAAATTCTAGACCGAAAGGTTCTACAAAGTGCATACCAAAATAATTTTCCACGCTTAACCACATAAAGGAATAAAAATACATCTAAATTAAAATGGAATACAGAAACCTACCTTCGCCCCAAGTGCCTGGTTATGTTACAATTTCAGATAAGTGTGGTTGAAAGTTAAAATAACAACCTAAATAACAAGATCCCCCAATTTAAATTAAAGAAAAAAGAAGCAAATAGAACATACCCAGCATTTGTCACTGCATTCCAGAAAACGATCCTGTAATAAAAAGGATGCTCCATGTGACAATAAAGAGTCCCTTTCCATTTCTCCGAATTTCACAGCTCCATCTCTTGGGAACCCTTTCACAGGTTGTTGGGTAGCCTCATCAACTTTGCCTACACAGCGCAAATTTATAACCAACAAAATTAACTCAGTTCTGTATTTCCAAACCTTTATCCTACCATTCATAACAATATTTCTCAAGACAAACTAGCACAGATATCACTGATATTTAAAACTAAATAAATGAAATGTGACATACGAAAAAATAATATAATATGCTACAAATCAGTGGTAAATGAAACTTATTGCTTGTAATAACTATGGATACTTCACACCACATACAAACACTACATATTGTATAATGGAAAACAACACTTTAAAACAGTACTGTGTGTCAAGTAAATGTAAAACACAAAACATTGATGAATAAAGATTTCAACGTTTTCACTTTACTGCAAGGAAAAAGGTGCAAGATTTAAAAAAGGGAAAGACAGGGTGCTTTGAAACATTTTAAACACCTACCGCTTTACCTACCGCTTGCAACTGAAATGTATACATCGAAAAGACTGAACGATTCGAGTGCAGATTATATGAGTTCTTCACAAATAACAGCGATACTTCGCAAAAAGGCATCTGCGCCAATTAATAGGCTTCCAAGCAGTAAACGCTAGCAATTGAAAGGCCGATTAATAGGCTACCGGTCGTTAAGCGTTGGTGAAAAATAGCCTATTGATAGGCTTCTGGTAGGTAAAGTGTTAAAATAATGCAAGCTTCATTTCATTTATACTTGCTCACTTCTCTGAAAAGGAAACTTGTAGCAAATTATAGTTTTCAACTTCCTTTCATTTTTATCCCCCGATCCAACATTAATACTTAAAATTCTAGCCAAGATGACTCAAAATGCAGTGAACCTTAAATTAGCTGACTAAATAGGAAAGGGCATAGCCATAAGCGGGGGGGGGGGATTGATGGGGATAATAGCTCCCCCCTCTATGATGCAATTTTGAATATGTATATATACAGATTGTAGCTTTTCAGCCCCATTAAAACAAACCTTTTACATATTCCAATGGGAGAAGGAGGACCATTACATTCAGACTTTTTTTTAATTGCAGGACAACGGATAGCTTAAAAAATTATCACACTGTTTCTAAGGCATAAAACATTGCTTTTTTGGACCATTTATTTTGTAAATATCTGACGAATTTATAGAAATGCGAATAGGGAAAGAAAATTTACATGGGTCATTAATTTTTAATTTATATACATAATTATTTTTAACTTTTAAACACAGTCTCTCACCCCACCTCCACTAGAATTCTATGTTTGTCATTGTCTATAAGAACATTCCATTTACATTTTAAACCATGGAAAGCCTTGATCAGCAAGCCCGTAGTAACTATGGATACTTCACACCACATACAAAAACTACACATTGTATAATGGAAAACAACACTTTAAAAGAGTACTGTACCCACATACGTGAAAAAAAATCAGAACTGTGTGTCAAGTAAATGCAAAACATTGATGAATAAAAATTTCAACGTTTTCGCTTTACTACAAGGAAAAGGGTGCAAGGTTAAAAAAGGAGGACACAGAGTGCTTTGAAACATTTTAAACACCTGACTCCAAGTATAAAGTAACGTTTGAAACTCAAAGAACCGTTCTGTAATAAAAACGAGGCCAAGCGAATGCAATTCAAACATTTTTCATCATTCAAGCTTGGTAAATAGGTTCATTATATTTTGTTTTTATCACTTTCTTGTGCTATAAATTGCAATAGAGGGAGTCATGGAAGTAAAAGAAGTCAAGCAATCAGTATATTGCATGTGAAATTAAATTAATATGACGTATATTACATCGTTTTAATCATGTTATAACATGTGATAAAGTATCTTAAACCAGTAATAACCTTTGAACAATAAACAAATATTTTTAACTTTTGTTGTAATTGTATTGGTAAATACAGTTATATGTTTAAATTGACAAACTATTAAATGTAAATTCTAAAAATTGCATTTCATATAACCTAACGAAAACCAGGAAATACACTTGCATCACACTGTAAGTGGAAGCCTGTTATAACAGGATTTAATCGAATTAAACTTACAACAAATAAATATCCCTTCCACTCCAAATTATTGTGCGATAAGGAAGATATCCATGTGTCAAACACACACATTTTTGATTTGATACATCTAGATTTTTCTGCAACTCCCCCACTCCCATCCTCAAAAAGCAGATAGCAGAGGGTGCACTACATTCCCCCTTCATTTCTCTTACATTATGATCGAAAAAGTTCATAACATGACGTCTAAGAGGTAACTAAATGATTATTCACCTGGTATTTATCTGCCACCATGTGTGTTAACCTCTGGTAATAAACAATTCCAGTGAAAACTTCAGCTTCAAGCTCTAGCCCGCTGATACCACTAATAAATTTTTCAGTTCCATATGCGTTATAACCCGCTAAAAAGAAAAACATTGTATAACGATATAGAACATAATTAACTTTGCAATGGCATGACATAGAATGTAATTCCTTATTGCAATTAACCTTGTATGCTACGTGATTACTATACCCTTTCTTTCAAACCTTTGCTATAAACTATCCATTGAGACTTTGTTGTACTATTTATGATCTATTTACATGATGATTATGCTAACCCTTGGCAAAGCAATATATTCCACTTTGGAATATATGGAAAGACTAGATACAAACAAAGCAGTGTTCTCATGCACATGGGGGGTGGGGTCTGGTTCCAGGGAAAATGACCTCATACTCATGGGAGATTTGGCTATTCCAAACAGGTTGAAATGATTTTTCCCTGAATTTTCCAGATTTTACTAAAAAAATGAAGGTTTCCCTCTGGCACAAAAAAATTTCAAATTCCGTGACAATTCAAGGTGCCTGAGAAACTTGTGTACAGATGAAAGATCCCTTGTTGTAGTTGAAAACGTAGGTGTGAAAATTATTTTGCAAAGCTTGTATGATTTGAGAATTATGATCTTTTTTAAACAAATTAAAAAAAAAATCCAATTATAAGCAATGTCCTTGCTTTAATTTTATACAGAAAAAAAAATGGTAATCTCTGCAATTCTTAACTAGTAAAAATTTACACATACAACAAACAATGCATATTTTTTTTTTATGGGCATGATATATATAACTTTATTAAAAAAATACAGCTTTCTCTGTGCCTTGTGACAAAAGGAAAGCTTAGGTAATGTGGCACCAAACAGTCTTCATTCACATTTCTGGAAATATTGAATATAGGAGCCGCTTCCCAGTCATATGCACTGTCGCGGCTTGGGACTGTTCAGTTTACCACCCTCCTTTCAGTAATAGCATAACGACAGGTAATAAAAAATCACAGTCATACTATAACCCTCCCCCACTCTCCCAGTAGAGTTATATCTTTTGGCCAAGGAATGACATTTCAAAATCACACTAACGGCAGTTTCTTAGAGATTGTAAGATATTACCTTTTTGGGAACTAACACAAATGCCAAATATTAGTCAACACATAAAGCCAACAGGACAAGTTTTTGTAATTTTTCATGGAGAATTTATTATATTTAATAATTTTGACACGACGATTTAGCTCTGACTTTAGTTTTTTTTTAGATATAGGAGAAAAAGTGACATTGTCCCCCAACCTAGATTCAAAATAGGAGCTCTCCGTTGATCCTGGAGCACCTTAACTTTTGGATTGTGATACGTTTTGTAAATCAGGAACCTATTACTTTGAAGAATGTACGTATTGCATATAATAACATCTGTCGCTGTACTTACAATAATAATTTACCTCACAAACATGAAAATTTAACACAGTGTGACTTGGTGTTCTTGCAACACCAAAATTGCAACTAACTGACCCCCATATATTAGGAACATTAACTAGTGGTTTGTGTTATACAAATGTAATGAAATCTGTCTAACAATATTTTTTTCTAGTACCTTAGGTCAGGGGTAGATAAAACTAAAAGAAATTCAGGAGCCAGCCCCCTTTTCTCAGGAGCCAACAGCAAGCGATGTATATATTGTGCCCTGTGGTAACACGTTCACTTAGTGTGCCGCTAATCCGGGTTCGACTCCCAACAGTGCAAAGAATGCTTACTCAGAGTTCTAATAATTAATAATAAGTTTTATTTATTTTCTACATACATTAAACAATACATTGCATTGGAAACAAAACATTCGGTTGCATGATGTAGAAGGTCCCGGGAAAAATACTACAGTATAACGTGCACGATACCTGAAAAATTTACCACCAGGGCATTATATATTACCATTATACTCTCACGTATTATCAATAATATAAAATATAAATTGAACTTTCATAACAAAACCATACAATTCAGTGAAACATATCAATATAAACAAAATATATATTAATCATACACTACCCTTTTATATTTGGTATTATATAAAAATATTAATATTTCGTAAATTTATCAACGTCAATCCATATTATAATTCATTAATTTTTCCTTCAATTTTGTTTGAATAACTGCAGATTATTTATCTTTTAATTCTATAGGCAATTCATTCCATAATTTTAGACCTTTATAATCAATACCATCTCGTCCAATATTTGTTCTTAAATCTCATAAAGATCGCACTGCTCACTGTATATAGTCTGGCATTTGGTTCCCTAGGCCTTAAGAGGTTTGGATTCCTCGGAAAGCAAATCCCGGCGCAGCATGACCATTGTAGTCTTTGAGCCGTAAAACCACAAACATGCAATGTGTATATATATATATACAGTGGCGTAGTCTATGCAGCCTTGCGGCACTAAAGCATTTATTTTTTGGTCCTGCTACATACAACACACAAGTATTACATAAAGATAAATTGATCTCGTAAAAAAGAGCGTCAGAACTCTTCTTTTATCAGAGTTACACCACTGTATATATATATATAATATAGTACAAGACTGGGTTAAAAGTAATTTTTTAACAGGCATTAACCCAAATAGCCATCGGTCAGCTGCCACCCAGCCTTATAAAATTACATTGTACGTGTCTTTGATTTTACACCAAAATACCAATGATCAATGGGTTTGGTTGGATCAAAGTCCTTTATTGGAGGTCCATTCAAAGATAACCCATCAGGTCACTAAATTCTTCATAATAAGGTTGGTTTGTGTTTTATGACATTCATCTTACTGAAGCCTCGTTCACACACACAAATTGTTGCCACAACACTGAGGAGCTTTCCTAAAATTGGAAATCGTGCTTTCATAAGTCAGTGATTTTTCGAGCAACTCATTTAATGAGAGACTTTTGCCAAGTACTTTGAATTTGTACCACTCACTGAGCAAGTCGTCTATATTGTCCTCGACAATTCCAATGTGTTTAGAAAAATGTGTGGCAAGAGCTTTTATTTTACTTTTACCATAATTTTCCAACGATTTCCCAGATGGCCAGAAATATGTGTCAAAACCGCCAGTAGCATGTTGTATGTTCTCATTTTTAGAAATCTGTCGTTCAGAAATTGAATCCCATTTGTCAAGAGACTACTTTCCTTACCACTTACAAAATTCTCATCTCACACGACTGGTAACTGCATTCCACTGAATACTCCTTAAAGTGTTATAGCAGAAACAAACCTTTCTTCCATTGGACCCTTGATGGCTTCAAGTTGTTCCAGCAAATTAATGGCATTCTTTACGTGCACTGCTATTTGACTTAAAATTAGATCTTCTCTCTGGAATACCAGAGAAAGTCTTTTAAATACACCGAGATATTCATACAAAAAGTGAACTGTAATGACAAATTTAAAGTCCTTGAATTTCTTTAGAAGACTTTTCGCAGTATTTCCTTCTTCGCCTTTCCTTTAAGAAATACTTTCCAAGTGCACCATTAGGGGTTCGCAGTCATTGACAATGGCATGCAAAGTATTTATTTTGCTAGCTGCCCATCTAACTTGGTGTAAGTATTGCAATTTGCTTATTTCACATTCCAGTAACTCTGAAACTTTTTTCAGTTCACAAAGCCTTTTTGGTAAACATCGATAAAATGTACATAGCTTTCTCAATGTGGAATCAATTTCATCAATGATTTTGAGTTTTGCATTTTTAAGTGAGTGAAGAACCGTCAATTGGAGTTGATGTGCAACACAATGGATATTTACCAAGTTCTCAAGCTTTTTGGACATATTTGTTACTAAACCATTATGGACGCCAATCATATTTGCTGCTCCGTCAGTCCTTATCCCTACTAGTTTTGTACTTGTGAATATTTCTTGAAGTCTCATCTGCAACATTTCTGTTTTTAGAGCTTTCAAGTACCCATCATTCATTGTATCTTCCAGTGAAACAATAGAAAGAAATGTTTCCTTCACCTTTCCTTCTCTTATAAAACGAATATATAGTATAAGCTCCTCATCATTAGATTTATCTGTTGATCCATCAAGTAAAATACTGACATATGGGCTTTCCTTTATTTCAAATATCAAATCCTCAAGAAGGTATGAGGCAATATATGAAATAAATTCTTTGCATCGTTTTGCATTTCAATATTTCTCTGAATCAGTTATATTCAGCTTGGTTAATAATGCAACCAAACCTTCGGAGTCAGTGTAGGGTCTGTTATTTTTGGCAATATAATACGATACCATGAAAAGTGCATTCATATGTTGTAGAATATCAGTATCCATTTTTTTTTACCACACTTTGCTAAAGGAGCACATTCAAGATTCCTCTTCGTACTTTCGACTTCCTAACACTTGAAGTGAGGATAGGATTTTTCATATTTTTTTAAAAGTTTCCAGCTTAAATGGTCCTGAAAATCCAGACACAACTTTCGAATTTCGATCTGCAATACTGGAAAACTTACTGCACATTTCACACTTTGCAAATCCATAGTCATAACGTAACCATTGTAGTAGTTCTAGCCAAGATTGCTGAAATTTTCGTTTACAAAACTGAGGGGATTTAGATACACATGCACTATCTTCAATTTTAGGTTTGTCATCATCATTTACAGGCAATGTAAGCTTACTTAAAAAAGGTCTCAGAGTATACTGTTTTTTACTTGCATTTATCAATGTAGATGGGTTTGTTCTCTTCATTTTTCAATAATTTTAACAAGTGTAGCACTGCACAAAAAACGCATAAGAAATCGTAAACTGGAAAATGTGGCGTGGGTGTGCAGTTTTGCCAGGTGGCAAGATTGAAAAAATTCCCATACAGTACTCGAAATAATTTTGAAATTAAATTTCCCTACTATTTTTAAATTTTTTTAACTTTTATGTTTTTACATTAATAATATACATTTAAATTTTATTACTAGTAAGTAGTTCTCTATATCTGTGTTAAAAAAAATTATGGTATTTACGTATTAATGGGACGACAGTGCCAACTTTTTTACCCTAGAAATATAAGAATTGGAAAAAATCGTAAGTGATCGCAGTTTTTATCGTAATCATTTGTAAAAAAATCGTAAGTCTTTGAAAGAGTGGATTTGTGGGATTGATTTTCCAGTTTGAACTTTTTTAAAAGTAAGAGTGAACGTTTAAATTGCTGTCACAATGCGTTCGTTTGAACTGCTGAGCAATGAATCAGATGTTATCGCCTTCCTTCAGGTACAAGGCTATAATAGTAACAAACTACATGAGGCAGGTTTCTCCCATTTCAGTGAACTACAAATACAGTTTCGTAGATCCAGACACTGACGTCCACATGCAAAGAATTGAACGAATTTGGGGAAATGCCAAGTGGCGAAATAAACAACAATGAGGAACTTCACGACACCCCTTTACTTAGGGCCGTGCGAATTGGGTGGCCACCCAGGGCCGCCAAAAAAGTGTAATGCAAGTACAAAATTCAGTTGTAGCGGCCCTTATACTTTCGACAGAGTATTTGGTCAATTGAAGTTTTGCGTGCGATGTCATACTTCTCATAATGTAGCTTCTATATGGCGGTCAAAATAAATACATGTGCTATAAGTCGAATGCGTTAGCATCAGTAGCCTATGTACGTTACCATGTTTATTGTGGTGGCAATATGGCCAATGAAAAAAGACTTCTGGTTTCCGAAACTTGGCTGCATAAAAAGCTAGAAAAATTACTTTGCAAATTTTAACAGTACAATAAAAGCGGCTTTGCTCATTGAGAGATTTTCATTAATTCATTATAATTAATTATAATAAATTATAGTGATTCATATTTTAATTAATTTTTATCTCATATTTTTAATTTATAACTTCATCATCTTTTCTTTATCTTCACCTACAGCATTATGACCAGTAAAGAACTTTATTTTGTAATGCTAAACCCTGGTCAATCTTTTTATCATTGTTTTATATCGAAACATTTTTAAGGGCCGCTAACACCATAATCACGGCCCTACCTTTACTGAATTTCTATGGTGACAAATTCAAGAAAAGAATCGGATGAACCTATTTACTGAAATCGTTTCCGCAATTGCCAGAAATTTCCCACCTTCAACCCAATCCAACAGTCTGGCAATGCAACAGTAACAAGCTTTTTTTTTCAATCTCTTTCCTTCTCGCAACTTTTTCTAGGTCTTTCAATTCACAACAAACAAAATGACGATGGTGTAACGATTTTAAAAGTGTTTTTATGATAAAATCCAAAACAGTGTTTCCAAGTTACGATTTTTGTCCCATGAAACAATTGCCAGTTGTAGTACAGTGGCACTAGCGAGTCGCTGACAGCCTGTTAATACATAAGCTAAAGAAACTGCAACCGTTCTAATCATGAACATGTTTACTTGAAAAAAGAGAAAAATTGCAAGTTTTATGACAACAATTCTAAATGTTAAGAAGCAATCTACGATTTCATTTGTGATTCTGGCGTTTTGACGATAGTGCTGAAATTTCTGTAAGGGAACTTGAAATATTAAAAAAATATTTTTAGAACTGAATTTAAAAATTCAGGTGCCAGGTAAAGTTTTTCAGGCGCCATGACGGCCAGGCACCTTGGATTCGTCTGCCCCTGCCTTAGGTACTATTATAGACAAGTTTTACTGTATATCATAATAAAATACCTTCCACAAGTCTTTTGCAATAATAATCTACAGCCATGTTCTTGTCTGAAAATATGAATGGCTCAATCATATGCTCGTTGCCTTCTAACACAGCAACTTTCCCGGCCATTAATTCTATCATCATTCCTAAAAGTAGACCCAAAGTCACATATATTTAGAATAAGATATATATGCTTTTAATTAGTAATTAAATTGAATCTGCTGATTATATATTGGTAGAACATCAAGCCTTATACCAATAGTCATTCGTGATGGGAAGCCATGAGGATTGAATAATATATCCGGAATAATTCCATTGGCAGAAAATGGCATATCCACAGCTGCCATCTTCAATCCACATACACCCTTCTGACCATGACGACTAGAAAACTTATCTCCAACTTCAACAGATCTCTAAGAGACATTAAAAAAAAAACCCGTTTTTCATATCTTAAAGGTCAGTACATGACACGTAATATGTATTATTCATTTCATATCATCATCATTAACTAATATTTATTCTCAACCAGACATATGCCCTCTGGGCGTCCCACCCACTCCTTATAAAAACATATTGGCAAAATTGGTTAATATATTGTATGTTCACTGCAATAGCTAAATAGGCTGGTGATTCATTTACACAATTCCGTTTTCCTTACATCTAGAGTTGGGGTAGGAAATTACTGTCCCAGCCAATTCCACGTATTTTTACTAACATATGTTAGACATGATAATAACAAATACATGCTATATTCGAATATGGGAGTGTTCAAGTATTAGGCAATCACCTTGTGGGGAGGGGTTGCCGTTGGTCTTATTTTCCTATGTTAGCCAATGTTAATTTTTGCTTATTTGGGGGGGGGGTTGAAATGGCCAAAATATTGCTTACGTAATACTTGAACTCTCCCTATAATACAAATCGAAGTCCAAAGGTTATGGAAAAAAAAACCAGTTGTCATTCCAATAGTAATAGGAGCAATTGTGAAATGTCTTACAACCAATCCACTGACATCGCCGTTCAGCATGCAGAAACGAAAGTTCACCAGTTTTTATTTTCAAAACTACTTCAGTAAGTACATTATTATAAACCAACTTCAGCTCACTTCTGAACATAATGTTATAGGTATAATTTATAGTATAGGTATAATGTATAGGTAAAAAATTAACGATATCAAATAAACAGAATACAAGCTGTGTATAAAGATGCTAACCAATTATTATAAATTCTTAATTTTTTACTGACTGTCATTATAGTTAACTGATATATATTATATTATAGTTAACTGATATATATTATAGTTAACCGATTTATTATAAATTTTTTATTTTTTATTGACTGTTAACTACCAATGATTAATTATGGCTGAGAAATTATTAATGAAAAATTTATTTATAGGATGAACGAAATATTATATACAGAAAGTCTGATATACTTACAATAATACTTAGTTGGATTAATGCAGAAGTTGAGTTGTCTATTCCTTTGTGATTTTGAAATATCTTTATATTCTGGACGTGTGCAACGTTCTCCGATTTGTACTCATATAAATGATTAATTCCAGTATTTGACTCAGTATAACTAAAAACAAGAAACAAAACTCTCATAAAAAAGAGTAGTTAAAATTCTATACACAGAAATCTTTAAAATCAGAAGAGATTTTCTCCATTTCCTAAGTGTTCAATTCAACTGATGCAATGTTTATCAAACAAATAACGAAATATATTACAAAATCATTAAATAAATGACACACTGGTAAATAATGAATATAAACCAGGGAACCCACTCATTGTGGAGAAAAGGAAAATTCCCCAACTTTTCATGAATTTTCCCCCGCCTTCTCAGACAAAATTCCCTAATTAATCACAAACAAAACTTGGAACTAAACTATGGTTTCCAAGAAAATAGCTTCATGTATATATGAAAGTTAGCTATTAAGAACAGGTTATGAAGGTTTTCCCCTTAACTTTTCCAGGTCTGACTAAAAAATTTCATTCTTCCTGGACTTTTGGGGACTATTTCAAATTCTTTAACAATTCCAGCCTTTCAAGGTGGTGTGGAAACCTGAGAAATCTATGTTAGTGTGAATAATTGATGAGCCAAAATTTTATATTCTAAAATTTATTAAAGGGTCAGTCAAAATAGAGCACATAATTGCATGCGACTCCACATGAGTACACCTCATGTCTTATTTTTAGATCCAATCTTGAACTCTACAATGAGAGAAGATTTAATTATTAATCATGTGTAATTATTACCAGAGTATTTTCTTTTTAAAACATCCATCATATCCCCTCCCTAACTTTAACGGTTATCCACCTAAATGTTAACTAAACCAGATAGCCTTAACGATCTGGCAGACACTGAAGTTTTCCACAAAATATATGTATGCGCATTGTAATATATATTTCCTTGTAACTATTTATACATTACATATACTGTCATATATTTCTCTACAATTATACACTGAAGTGCCAGAAAAACTGGTACAGGCGTGCGTATGCAAATAACGGAGCTTTGCAACCAATCAGCGTAACGCGATGCTGTCGGCAGAACCTATATAAGAAAAGAGATGTCTGGCAAAGCTGTTAGATCGGTTCTTGCCGCTACAATGGCAGGTTATCAAGATTTAAGTGATTTTGAACGTGGCGTTATAGTCGGCACAAGAGAGATGGGACATAGCATCTCCGAGATAGCGACAAAATTTGGATTTTCGCGTACGACCATTTCACGGGTATACCGTGAATAATAAGCTTTTCCCTGCTGTGGATATTGGGGCAGATAGATGAAGATACTTCGATAAATTCTGCGATATGGTGATGATTATCATATACAGCAAGTGGTTGGGTACTGCAAAGTATACCTGCACATTGGATCTCCAAATTCCAGCTTCTGTCCAATATATGGAAGTCCATCAGCATCAAGCTTCTCCTCGATATTACAGTGGTTTCCTCTTTCGAACCTCAAATAATTGTCTGGCTCCAAGTTAAGATTTTTAGCTTGTACTTCAAGGTCAATTAATTCAGTTTTTAATATTTGGCAATGGAAAAGTCCACGTTCCACTGATGCCTTATTAAGCACAATAGCATCTTCGAGATCAAAGCCCTGAAAAAAATAATGCAATGCATACTTATGAACAATCAATCAGAAGTTAATTTACACATGTGAATGATATACCGTAGAACCTCTATCACCCAAAACACTTTTAACCAAAATACCAATTAACCAAAATATGTACAGTATTAAAAAGGATTTTTTTTTTATGGTTTTTGAAATACACTCTTCTTGATAAAAAACGAAATACTGTGCAGTATATTAAACGATACTAAAATGTTGTAGCACATGATAATAGAGATTAGTAACACCATCTCGTCCGGTGCCGGAACTTCCTGCCTATTGTGACAAGTGCTTCAGAGGCAAAAAAAATTCTAATAATTTAGGGCATAAAAGCTTTATCTGAAATACTGTACAGACTTTCCCTACAAACTACAGCATGTACTGTATTTCTTTCAGATTACATTATAGTTCGTTGAACAATCTGATAAAGCACAACCTATGGATGTTCTTCTAATGAAAAGATGGCGAAATATCATTGCAGGAAAACAATGTGAAAGAAAGAAGCAAAAGAAAATTAAAGACTTCAAAAAATAAAAGCAATTAAAAACATTCTGGGGATTACGTACTGCAGTACATATTGTATATAACTTTAATAAATACTTAATGATTAGAGTATATATTCAGTTTCTGTTGCATATTTCCACCTTTTAGCTTAAGAAATTATTTTTTTTTTTATATGAAACTACGGTCAAATGATATCGTGCCCCCTCCCCCTCGTTTCGGTTAACAGAGGTTCTACTGTACATACAAAATGTACACAAGTGAAATTACAGACTATAATTTTTCGTGACATGTGGGTACTGAGTAAATAAAATACAAACTTTGCATGATGAGGTAATAATAAAATTCTAAATATGGCAGACTGGCCATGGCTTGCTTGACGGTTAATTTGGAAATTGAGCTGTTCATAAAAAAAGGGGGTCAAATTGAAATATTACAGTGGAAATTACTAAATTGATTTCAAAATGATATTATCATGTACATAAAGACATACAACAACAGCAAAATGTTGTGGCACCCTCATAAAAAACTATGGCTGAAAAATTCAGCTTTATTAATCAGCCCCTTTAAATGAAGGTGACTAGTTGAAGCAGTGGTCAATTAAAGCAGGACAAGTTGAAGGAAGTCTACTAAAATAAGAATTAATAAAATTCTAATATATTTTAATAAGATATTAATACAGTGAATTTGCGATAAGTCGAATTCCTGGGGACCGACTAAAACGTCGAGTTATCGGAAGTTCAACTTAACATTTGTCGTTGATTGGACTTGTATAAAACGTAAATTACTTATTGGAAGTTACTGTATAAAACGATAAGTCATTTTATACAGTAACTTCGTTTCCAAAAAGCAGAATATTACATTAAGAATTAGAAGTTATTCATTTTATGAACTATATTATTTATTGCTCAATGCAACTTTTGCATTACCTAGCCATATTTTAAATGCACGAAACGATACTTATATTAATTATATTTTCTCAAAAAATCGGATTCTTTTGGATTGTTTTTGCAGCAATTCTCCATTTATAAAATCATTTACCTTTCGTAAAGACATGAACAAACTTTCATTTACGTTATTTCTACTTTCAAGATAACCACAGCGCAGACACAATGGCTGCAGAACCTTCATGATTAGTTGGAAGTGAAACATGGTCTGTTTCCTGTTCAAAGTCATTACCCTCCTCCCCTTTTATTGCGTTGACTATATCGGTATCAGTTAATCCTTCGTGAACCAAAACGTGATCATCAATGTGCAAAAACTCATGCCAATCAGTATTGACAATTTCATCAATATCCTCGGGATTTTCACTGGCATCATCAGCATCGGTTTCATTTACAAAGAAACCACATCTCTTAAAGTAATTTTCGATTGTAGTTTGCATAACATCGTTTCTTCAGGTGCAGTGTAGCTGTCTGATCGCTTCTGAAATGTCACATTTATAGTTCAAACCATCTTCTGCATCATCTATAGCCTTCTTCACCAATCGCTTTCTATAGGAATGTTTCAAACACTTAATGACTCCTTGATCTGCTGGCTGTAGTTCGGGGAGATACTGAAACTTAATCGATTTCAAGTTCAAAGTTCACGGTGCAATTGTCTATAAAAATCAACACTTTGCGTTTCACTTCATAGAACATTGAATCTAATTTCCTAATGTAATCCTCGAATAA
Source organism: Dysdera silvatica (assembly GCA_006491805.2). NCBI lineage: Eukaryota > Metazoa > Arthropoda > Arachnida > Araneae > Dysderidae > Dysdera > Dysdera silvatica. Next base: position 45,998,091 of record QLNU02014176.1, on the reverse strand, counting down.
TGTTAGAGTCATCCATGCTTTCTTGTTCGATTTATACTGTACAGGCAGAGAGTTTATATTTTTAAAACAGCGATGATTTTTGAATTTGCCGAAAACTAACAAAGGTAGTTTCTCTGCTCCAGAAGCATTTGCCCTAACAAGCACAGTCTAACATCCTTTACTAATCTTCCTTCCCGAATATGATTCAACTTTGAACATCATTGTTTTGTTAGGCAAACATTTGTAAAGAAGTCCAGTTTCATGGATGTTAAAAACATCGTTAGCATATTGTAGCCTGCAAGAGGATTTTGTAAAATTTTACCTTTCCACTCTTCACAGCTTTCACTGGACACATCTTTTCCTGCACCATGCAAAGTCCTACACACAATGTTGTGTCTTGCCTTTTTTCTCAAACCATCCTGCACTTGCGTTGAAGTCCTCCACTTTCAACAGACTAGCGAAGTCCACAGCTTTTTCACGTAACATCGTACCACTAAGAGGAATTTTACTGTTCTGGCTCCTGTACGATTCAAAACACTTCAAAAGCACTGATTCAACATAATGGAAAGCACACACTTTTAGTCTCTTGCATTTCAGATCGATATTGTCGTTGTGTCTTCAAGATTTCCTTCTTACTCTTCAAAACTGTTGACAGCGTGTTGGGCAGAATGACATATTTCTGTGCTAGATTCTCTTTAAGTTCAGATTTTTCCCCAAAATCTCTTATTAAATCCACTTTTTGTTTCAAACTAAGAATATTCAATTTTCTTTTAGACATTTTAAAACACAATGCTGAAACACAAAAATCACCTTGTAACATGCACTAGCCACTCTAATAAATGACCACAAACACGTTATTATCTGAAAAATGGAGTTTGGACTGGAAATGCAAATAGGCGGCTGAGAAGATTCTGATTGGTTAAAAACTCTTGCAGTGGGTGACGACTCGGCCGAAGAGTAACTTCGACTTAAGGAAAATTTTTATGTTGAATTTTAATAGACGGGACCGGGACTAGGAAAACACTTTGACACAAACGAATATTCGACTTGCCGCGAATTTACTGTAAAAATATGTTTCTGCTATTCATGGCTTACAAATTTGGAACTATTGTATTGTCAGGTTCTTACTCTATGCTATACACATTGCATGAAGATACGATCCCCCTTGACTTGATGGCTGGTACAGTATTTTTACAATTGTTTTGGCAGAGAAACGTCCTGCTTTTACCATAAGATTCTTCAAGAGTCTTAAAGGATTATCTGACAGAGGCAGAATGTCCCTGGTCAAGACAATTGTAAAAACATTGTACCAGCTCACAATAAACTGTATTTATGTGAATTTTCATTTAAACGTATTGGCGTGCAATACAGCACTCATCTATTCAAATGGAGCAAAGTGTCATTCAATGGAATAAAGTGTGGATTCGCGAAACAAAACAATACCTCTGCCGAGAATGTAACGCATGATATGTAACTCCATAATTGCAGAAAAGCAGCTGCTTGGATGTAACAATTTTCACGCAAGATGGGGTTCCTTGTCATATTACATGACTATTACCAGTAGCATAGCAATTCAAAAATTATGGGGATAGACTCAAGTAGCTTTGAAGATCATGTGATGTAGCCTTAGAGAGAAATTAATGATGTTTGATAGCTAATGGGAGGGGGGGGTTGAGCCTGTAATCCCCTTTTCCTATGCCACTGGCTATTACACCGATGTTTTTCTGAAGAAAGTGATTAGTTGCTATTTTCCCATGACATGGCTGGCACAGTTTCCTGATCTTACACCATGTGACTTTTGTCTGTGGGGTCACTTTGTCAAAATCAATGTTTATGGAGAAAGTATCCCCCTAACCTGGCTGTTTTAAAGCGGAATATTTCTCCAGAGACATTGCAATGGGCATGCTGTGTATCGAATGCAAGTTCTGGTCCAAAACAACAGCAATTATGTTGAAGCTCAACTTTGAAATCAGTGATATTTGTGACAACGTGAATGAGTTGGGAAACCATTTCCAATGATAATTTATGTATGTTTCTTTTAGCTTTTGCAATGAGTCAACTTAAAAAAAATTAAAATTTCATTTTAAATCTGTCTCAATCATTCATTTTTTATGCTTTAGATGTTTTTTCTATTTTGGAGTGTCACATTCCCCGATTAGTAAATGTTGGAACTCCCACTCCCCGAATCCTTCTTTCCATCCCTTGAATAGTATGTGTACAAAATTTGGTGCCATTCCCCTTATTAGTTTGCACTATTGAGAGCTATAAACAAGGAGACTTTAATTGCAACCACATTGTATATTAACATTTTTACCCTTCCTTTCAGTAAAAATAAAAGGTGCTTTTGAAACTTCAATTCTTAACTTAAATATGCATTAAAAAAAACTGAAAACGGACTGAGGGAAAGATTAAACATTTACCGAATATGAAATGACTGCAATTATCGCATTTATTCCACATGGAAACTCCTCTAATTGGCTTGCTTTGTACATAGGTGTCGTAATCATTGGATGTTGTGGATGCGTCAACTGATGTAGTGTGCTGTCAGCACGAAATTGTGGACTGTGACTCACAATACCAATAGCTTGTTTTGCCATCTGTAAAAACAATTTTCTCTTAGTATTTATTTTACAAAACAGAAACTGTATAAGAAAAATCATAACTGTCATAACGATTATATACATATATATATAGGGCCTGCGCAAGCAAACTTGGCACCTTAGACGAATGGCCTGCCCTGCCCCCCCCACTTCAAGAAAATCGACCCACCAACATGCATGAAATATAAAATATTAATATACTTATCAAAAAAACCCACTCAATCAAGTTATTGCCAATCAAGAATATATTACATTATCTATCTGTCTGTCTGTCTACGTACCTATCTATATATATATTATGTGCATATATTTATATTATTTCATAATATTATATGTACTATATAACAGTATAAATTGTTACACATAGATTTCGTTTTAAAGTAATTATCTTCACCTTTGCTCTATACAGAATGATATAATGTCACATATCATTATTATTATGTTCTGTTGTTATATTTTAATATTTAATTCGTTGAAAGACAGGGATGGATTAAGGTTTTGTGGAACCTTAAAAATTTTTTCTGGGTTCCTTTGTAGCATAAATTAAGCCTATGCAATTATATATTTTAGGAAATAAGGGAAAAGAATTAGGAAGTGTTCAAGTATTATGTAAGCAACATTATGACCTTTACATACCCCCCCTGGTACGCAATAAATTGGCAGGTGCCCAATGTGACCATTTATAAATCTGGCCCTGTATGCAGCTGAGATGTACGATGCAGAACTATATATATCTTGACACCTCGTCGATACTTAGTTAGCTAAGAGATTTCAACACCATGAGGTCACGGGGGCTAAGTGTTTAGAGGAAGAGCCCCTCCAAACTTTCTCGTTGGAAATTTTGTACATTAAGCAACAAAAAAATTTATCATGATGCCGCCCAGTTCGCCTTATGGTCGCACCGGGCCTGTATATATATATATATATATATTACAGGGGAGTCGAAATTTGGTAACCTGATTCCACATATTGCTCGGAGTTTATTTTGCTTTTAAAAGCAACATATTAAAATTTAAAAAGTGTGTGACCCCTAGCCCTCACACACACCCCTCCCATTCACCTATTTGAAATTTATATTGGAATTTTATATGAGAAAATGTTCAATGATAAGAATGGAGTACTTTGCTCAATATTCGAATAATTTTATACTTGCATACGCTTTTCCTCGCTCACTATTGTCTTCAGAAAAGTTAACTCAGGATTCACACTCGCACCAATGCCATTCGTATCAGCTTCATAGCAGGAAAAATGACCTTTTGTATCAGTTATGTAACAGGAAAAATGGCTTTCGGTAGTGGTTCCGTAGCAAAGAAAAAGCCTTTGCACCAGTTTTGTAGCAGGTGAACACCAGAAGTTTATTATTTTGTACAAAAAAATTGGTTCACACGTAAGTTTTGTAGCAGGCAAAAAATACTTCAATCAAATGAATGTGCATGATAAAAATGAAAAGTAAAATATTTCATTGAAAAAATAGAACTTCATAAACATCAAGTTCTTTGTTTCGTTTTTTATAATTTTGAAACTTCTTCCCTGATTTCCTCTTGAGAAGCTAAAATTGTTGAAATACGCAAATTAGCTTTGGTCAACGAAATTTGTCCACTTTCGACTACAGACATATTATTTCTTTGAATAGAAATTCACAGGAGCAAAAATATGACTAACGACCGCGAATTTCGTACACCACCGGTAGGTGGCGTATCAGGGAGAAATTCCTCTATTTTGATGTAAAAATACTAAAAAATTATCAACAGTCGTTAATTGCAGCACATTAAAAAAAATTCACAATTTTGCGGGTAGGTGGCATATCAAGGACCAAATCGCACAACGAAAAAAATCACTCGTTAGTTAATCAAAATCGTCTTTTAAGTGAAATCGTTAATTTAGCCTAAGTTCAAGAAACAGACGGTAGGTTTTTTTTTTGTTTTTTTCACGGAATAGAATTATAAATTACGCAAATTAATTAAATTTATTTAATAGGTAAATTTACTTTTAAATTAATCTGCAAGCCTCTGCATGTGTAGATAACGAAAGCATAAGGGGGAAATATCCCGAAATATATGCCGCAAAATCTCGGCGCAAATTACTCGCTATTTTTTAAAGTATCATGAGGAAATTTTTTTGAAATTGTAATAAAACGCTGGGAGTAAAAAGTTATTCAAAATATGGTAAAACTGCGAGTTCACATAAAAATTTAAATACTTTTGATGCTTCGCAAAACGGCCATTCCTTACTACAAATATCGCGATACACTTGCAGGTAAATTGTCTGCCCCCTTTTTTTCCCCCAGCTGTTTCACAATCACGGCTGCGTTTCATTTCGTTGTTTTAATCCAAATTTGAAGCAAGTTTCACATACAAAGCTGGACGTAAAAAATAAGAGAAACAAGTATACAAGCCGAAAGCATCACGTTCAAACATAGGTGTGGGTCATCTGCAAAGTGCGGGGGGGTTTTTTTGTTGTTTTTTTTTAACCCAGAAAACACAAAAAATATGAATTTTTGAGGGGCTGGTAGAAAATTGCTCGTGACGACCTCGAATGAGGTTTTCCGTAGTTTTCTTCGTATCGACTGTACAGTCATAAGGTGGAGTTAAAATTCGTACAAGTTAGTGTATCTGGGCGCACCACATGTGCAGATGCGACAGGAGAAGCTATTTTCTCCTGTCGCATTTTAATATAATTTACTAAACAGCAGTCTTTCTGTAATCCTTAAACTGTGGATCCAGTTTTAAAATATGCATTGGTTACTTAGTCTATTCATAGAAATTACTGAATAACTAAACTGTAGCACACCTACCTGGCATGCTAATATATTTTTTGGGCTCTGATTTGACTCGCAAAAAGGAATTGTGCCAGCTAATCCACTCAGCATGCATTGTTTTTGGATTTCTTGATGTGTGGTAACCTGGAAGGAAAATACACCTAAAACAATGATAATATATAAAACTGTTTGTTTTTTTTTTAATTTCTACTTCTCAATTTATGAACAAGGATTTATTCTTAAGGAGTCCACCACACACACACATGCACAAAATAATTAACAATATATGGTGTTAGAATTTAGCATAGATCCCTAAACTGCCCTTGAGTCACATGTCCTTTGAAAGTATTAAAAAACGGTTCACACTTTCGTAAGAGCTCAATAACAGATACTCGAGATTCCAGTATGGCCAAACCTATGGTCGAGCATGACTGCAGGTTGCAATGCTGAGCCATCCATGTTGTCCAAATCTAAGCCATACAACTGTTTCAAGAATGTATCTGAAGTTACAACTCTAACTAGCTAGTTTCTGCATCATCCAAATAAAGTAGTTGACTGGAGGAATTTTCCTTGGCTATGGTTTGGAGACTAGTAGTGCAGGGATCCTTCAACATCTTGGTAATTCAAGGACATCGATTCGTAAAAATAAATTAACGTAGATGGCTGTAATCAAAATCCCCCAAACCAGTATTTGTCAAAGTGTGTTCTGCAAAACCCTGGGGTATCGTGACTACCCTACACAAGTTCTACAAGCAATTTGCATAATGTCGCTAACAATTTGAAGGAAATATGTAAAATATATATTACTTTAATAACACAGTTGCATACAATATATCAATAATAACACAAGGTCTAATATACCTTTTCGATTTTCTCTTTCTTACTCATGCAAATATGTAAGAATGTCTGTTCAAAACTTCCAATGTATTCTTCTTTACTTGTCGCTAAATTTTTTACTACCCGCACCAACCTCCCAGGCGAAGTAAAAATGAAAATTCCTGGATAAAGTGAATGGCCACTTCGGGAAATGAAGACTATTTCGGTATAAGGTGAAATCTATAATTTAAGAAAATAAATAATTAAACTTTCCAAACATACATCTGAAGTTGAGGAAACACATCAAAAATAAATTAATGATTAGCAAATGAAAAACGACTTGCACCAGGAAATCATACCGAAAAAGCCCTCTCCTTAACAACTTGAAGTACAGTAGAACCCACTTACAGGGTTTGTCCCAGAAGTTCCCGGAATGATTTTTTGTAGTTGGCAACGCTGGCTGACGGGGCGGAGAAGTTGGTGGGGGATCTGAGCTTGGAAACGAGACCGGTATCAGTCGCCTGCGGGCAGTTGTTGAGGCAGGGTCACGCTCCGCGCAGAGGTATCTACTGCACCCTCGTCGATCAAAAAATGGACCAGTTTTTGGAGCAGCGTTATGCAATCAAATTTTGTGTGAAACTGGGTAAAAACGGGGCGGAGACACTCGAAATGCTTCGGAAAGCCTACGGTGACGGGGCGATGAAAAAAAGCCAAACTTTCATGTGGCACAAGCGGTTCCGGGAAGGTCGGGAGTCCGTCAACGACGACGACCGCTCTGGACGCCCGTCGACATCACAAACGGACGACTCGGTGCAAAAAGTGCGTCAAGTTTTGGACAATGACCGACGATTAAGTGTTCGGGTGATTGCAGAGGAGTGTGGAATACCCAAAACAATCGTTCATCGCATTTTAACGGAGGATCTTCAAATGAGGAAAGTCTGCTCGAAAATGGTGCCAAAAGTCCTGACGAGTGAGATGAAGGAGCAGTGTTTGTTGAAGTGCCAGGAATTGCATGAACGCTACGAAACGGACCCAGAATTTTTGGACAGAGTGATCACAGTGGACGAAACGTGGATTTTTCAGTACGATCCAGAATCAAAGCACCAGAGCATCGAGTGGCACATCAAGGAGTCTCCTCGTCCAAAAAAAGCAAGGATGAGCAAATCGCGAATCAAGGCAATGCTCGTTGTGTTTTTTTACAGAAAAGGTGTAGTTCACAGTGAATTCGTGCCACAAGGAGTTTTACTGTGAAGTGCTCAAACGGTTGCGCAACAGGGTTCGATGTATCCGAAATGAAATTCGTGACAATTGGATCTTGCACCATGACAACGCGTCAACCCACACCACGCTCATTGTCTCCGAGTTGCTGGCCAAAATGGATGTGGCAACGCTGCCCCAGCTGCCGTACAGCCCTGATCTGACACCAGCGGATTTCTTTTTGTTCCCATGGATCAAAAGAACCCTGAAAGGAACTCGGCATGGGACGCTGGAGGCGGTAAAAGCAGTCGTGACGACCTCACTGAAGGAGATTCCCGTTGACTACTTCCAGGGTGTCTTCAATGATTGGGTGAAACGTTGGCAACAGTGCATCGAAGCAGGGGGAGAATATTTTGAAA
>QLNU02014176.1:45978307-45990222 GCA_006491805.2 Dysdera silvatica | reverse complement strand
ATATATATATATATAGAACAATCCTCGAGTGCTTTGTGTCACATATATCCTTTGCCTTGCCCCAGTTTCCCCTTCATCCTGGCTACAGGCCTGCTGAATCCATATGTCGTGTTTAGACGGTGAGTTCTCTCATCAGTTGTCTGCATATTTTACACGACTTCCGTCTTGTGGCATGATGCCTTAACTGAGTGCCCCGTGGGTATTCAGTCAAGCACACGTCGTATCTAAAGAGGAAAAAAAAATGACCAACCATACACTCAGGATGGCCTCGAATCTATGAATGTCGGGTTTGCGTTTTAAACCTTTGGCCACTAAATCAATGAGTATAGCCATGCATGGGCCTTTTCATGTACAAGGTGTTTCCAGTTTCGCATATACGTCGTCGAATTATTAGAAACAGCAAACTTGATATACAGGGTTTGTCCCAGAAGTTCCCGGAATGATTTTTTGTAGTTGGCAATGCTGGCTGACGAGGCGGAACTTCGGGCGGAGAAGTTGGTGGGGAATCTGAGCTTGGAAACGAGACCGGTATCAGTCGCCTGCGGGCAGTTGTTGAGGCAGGGTCACGCTCCGCGCAGAGGTATCTACTGCACCCTCGTCGATCAAAAAATGGACCAGTTTTTGGAGCAGCGTTATGCAATCAAATTTTGTGTGAAACTGGGTAAAAACGGGGCGGAGACGCTCGAAATGCTTCGGAAAGCCTACGGTGACGGGGCGGTGAAAAAAAAAGCCAAACTTTCATGTGGCACAAGCTGTTCCGGGAAGGTCGGGAGTTCTGTCAATGACGACAACCACTCTGGACGCTCGTTGACATCACAAACGGGCGAATCGGTGCAAAAAGTGCGTCGTTTTGGACAATGACCGACGATTAAGTTTTCGGGTGATTGCAGAGGAGTGTGGAATACCCAAAACAATCGTTCATCGCATTTTAACGGAGGATCTTCAAATGAGGAAAGTCTGCTCGAAAATGGTGCCAAAAGTCCTGACGAGTGAGATGAAGGAGCAGCGTTTGTTGAAGTGCCAGGAATTGCATGAACGCTACGAAACGGACCCAGAATTTTTGGACAGAGTGATCACAGGGGACGAGACGTGGATTTTTCAGTACGATCCCGAATCAAAGCGCCAGAGCAGCGAGTGGCACACCAAGGAGTCTCCTCGCCCGAAAAAAGCAAGGATGAGCAAATCGCGAATCAAGGCAATGCTCATTGTGTTTTTTGACAGAAAAGGTGTGGTTCACAGTGAATTCGTGCCACAAGGACAAACAGTCAACAAGGAGTTTTACTGTGAAGTGCTCAAACGGTTGCGCAACAGGGTTCGACGCGTCCGAAACGAAATTCGCGACAATTGGATCTTGCACCATGACAACGCGTCAACCCACACCGCGCTCATTGTCTCCGAGTTGCTGGCCAAAATGGGTGTGGCAACGCTGCCCCAGCCGCCGTACAGCCCCGATCTGGCACCAGCGGATTTCTTTTTGTTCCCAAGGATCAAAAGAACCCTGAAAGGAACTCGGCATGGGACGCTGGAGGCGGTAAAAGCAGCCGCGACGACCTCACTGAAGGAGATTCCCGTTGACGACTTCCAGGGCGCCTTCAATGATTGGGTGAAGCGTTGGCAACGGTGCATCGAAGCAGGGGGAGAATACTTTGAAAAGTTCTGAAAAGATTGTAAACTGATATTGAATAAATGATTTTAAAAAAAATCATTCCGGGAACTTTTGGGACAAACCCTGTATAATGGGCCTGCATTTAGTGAGTTTCTGAATTTAGTATAGTAAAAATATGGATTTTGTGTGGCATAGTGGTAAGTGCAATACACTTTAATAATTTTTAATCAATAAGATCTTTGACGATCTTGCATGTAGCACGCAAAGAATGGAGCTTTTTTTTTAAAAAAAATAAAAGGTGGAAAATTCAAAAATTTAACAAAGTCACTGATCAAGGATTTATTTTTTAATGAGGCAAACATGATGAACAAACTATCCATAACTTGCAGCAGAAGAGTTGCTGAAAACTCTCATATCCCTTCCAGAATACATAGTAAGGATTTCACAATAATGTTTGTTTGTTTTTTTTGTTTTTTTTAAGGCATTGATAACACTGATGACTAGTGGCAAAGGTGTTGCACAACAAAGCAAATAAGTATAAGCCATATTTTAAACATTTCCAAACATAGCTTATTTTAGAAATAATTACTAATGTAAATTCCTACGTATTATATATTCAGATAAGTGTACTGAAATTTAAGTGGTAATGCAATATTTTGGTCATCAAATTTGAAACAAATTCAAAGTTGAATATTATTGTACACATGTTGCATACACACATATTATTTATACAAACTTTGATTTCAAAAATTTGGAATTTTAAATTCCAAAACAGATTTAGTAAGCATTTTCATTAGTCCCAAGCTACTCATTATATAGATATGAGTCCTACTATATATCATAACAGATGCGTCGTGTATATATATATATACAGGGTGTTTTTTAACTTGAGGAGAAAATTTAAGGGGTGGTAGCGGACCCGAAATGAACCATATTGGAAGATATCATGTTCGAAACGGAATGTGTATGGCTGCAGAGCCAATTTATTGTTTACGTCCAGCTCGTTGCTATGTAACCAATCATACCAATTAAAATATTTTTTCCACACAGAATTTAAGTGATTCACCTAATAATACAGCAGAGACCAAAAAAAAACAAGAATTCCCTTTTCTGATCCTGATCTGTGTTACGATTTAGTGAAAATAAGCATAAAACTGCATTTTTTATCACATTGAAAAACAGTTGTGAACTGCCAAGTATGTGCAATAGGTAAAGGACATCAAAACAAACAATTTTTGTTCAGTGACTATTTTGCCTAAAATTAAGCCTAAAAATTAGCCGTTCGGCCACTGCAGTGAATTTAATGCTTGGATCCACCGCATTCAAGATTTCCACAAATGGCAAAATGCGCCATTTCAAGAATTTCTAAAATTATTTAATGCCAACGGACCTTGTGCTCTCTCTATTTGGCGACTTTCTAAAATCTGTTAAATTCACTGGAATTGTAAAGCGTAAAGTGCAGTACATCTTGGAAAAAAAGATATCTTAGGCAGGGGTAGATGGAGCCATTTACGGATTCTGAAAAGGCGGATATGCATCTGGTGTATGGGGCTAGCAATATGAATGCAAGTGCAGATCAAAGGTTATATTGTGAACGTTTCCTCACTAATCGAGTACCGGATCATAGAGTTTTTTCACGTTTGCACAGGCAACTCTGTGAAACTGGATCATTCCATGTTAGCAGGCATGAGAGTGGTTGGAGAAGCGATTCAAGAACAGTACAACTGGAAGAAGACATTATACGAGAGGTTGGAGAAACGCCCAGTACAAGCACCAGACATAATGCACGTAGCAGAGGTGTGAGCCAAAGCACCGTATACAGAGTTTTGCATCAGGATCAATTACACCCCTTTCATATACACAAACATCAATTTATGATAGCAGAGGATTATCCTCAACATGTGGAATTTTGCAGATGGTTTTTGCAGCAGAGTGAAGTGCAGCTGGATTTTCCAATGTGTGTCCTCTTCATGGATGAAGCCTCATTTACAAGAGAGGGCATGTTTAATGTGCACAATACTCATTTTTGGGCAAATGAGAATCCACACGCTACATGGCCAGGTGCTTTTCAGCAACGATTATCTGTAAATGTTTGGACCGGTATCGTGAACGACTTTCTGATTCGGCCATACCTTTTGCCAACTCGACTTGACGGGAGAAAATATTCCATTTTTCTGCAAAATGCCTTGCCATAAATACTTGAGGACATTCCACTCGCCACTCGACGTAAAACATGGTTCCAGCACGATGGGGACCCAGCCCATTTCACTCTTCACTTGCGCAATTATTTGGATGCTGCTTTTGGACAGCTATGGATTGGTCGGAGTGGACCTGTGTTTTGGCCACTGCGATCCCCCGATTTATCCAGTTTGGATTTCTTCTTCTGAGAACACCTGAAAACCATCGTATACGAGACTCTCATTAACACTAATCAGCCTTGCCAGAATTGTCGCCGCTGCTGCCAGTGTTCGAGAAATGCCTGTCATCTTTGAAAATGTGCATCATTTAATGTGTCGACGGTGTGAGGTATGCATCACTTCTGGTGGTAGTCCGTTTGAGTATTTATTGTAAAAAAGGTAAATAAAATCGTTACTTTTTCTTGAGCAATTTCTAAGATGGTGCGATACATTCGAGAACATACATTCTTTGACAGAAAGTTCTAGTTTTAGCGTTTTATCCTTCGTATTTGGACATAATTTGTAAGGACCGCGAAAAGCTAATTTCTTACTGCACAAATTAATTTAAAGCTTAAATTTGATTTTAAGCAGCCCCGGACGATCGCCCCCTCCCTCCCAATGCCGACCCTGCCTAAAAGTGTTTAAGGGTCGCTGAAAACTGATTTCATTGTACATGCAGGACATTTTTATTATTATTACTTTACCTTTTATTTATTTATTTTTTTTTTTTTGGTCTAGGATTTTACTACCTCATTGAGAATTATGTATGTAAGGGCAGCCATAAACTAATTTCTTAGTATGCGAACAATTTTTATCGATCTTGGGCATGTCCCGGCTCACCCCCTCCCCAAAACACATAGTAAGGCTGCACCTGCCTAAGGTATCTCTTTTTCAAAGATGTACTGCGCTTTACGCTTTACGATTCTAGTGAATTTAACAGATTTTAGAAAGTCGCCAAATAGAGAGAGAGAGCCCGAGGTCCGTTGATATTAAATAATTTTAAAAATTCTTGAAATGGCGCATTTTGTCATTTGTGGAAACCTTGAACGCGGTGGACATAAACACTAAATTCACTGTAGTGGCCGAATGGCTAAATTTAGGCAAAAATTGTTCATTTTAATGTCTTTCGCCTGCTGCACATACTTAGCAGTTCACAATTGTTTTTCAGTGTGATAAAATTGCAGTTTTATGCTTATTTTCACTAAATCGCAACACAAATCAGGATCAGAAAAGGGAATTCTTGATTTTTTTTGCCCTGCTGCATTATTAGGTCAACTACTTAAATTCTATATTGAAAAAATATTTTAATTGATGTAATTGGTTACATAGCAACAAGCTGGACGTAAACAATAAATTGGCTCTGCAGCCTTACCTGTTCCATTTCGAACATGGGGATATCGGCCAATATGGTTCATTTCGGGTCCCCTACCACCCCTTAAAATTTTTTCCTCTAGTTAAGAATCACCCTGTATATATAGTTGAATAACCCATTATTTCAGTATACAGTAATAGCCATCCAATTCGAACTGGCCTCTGAATGCTATGGCAGACCTAGTCACATGCTCATCCTTACCAAGATACTTCAAATCTAATTTATTTTTCAATGTTCACAAGTTGCACTTAAATCACTCATATCTAACCAGTCGTATAAAACAAAACAGTTTCCACAGAATCACAACACGCAACATGAAAACGAATCTGCTAATATGCTGTGCATAAACTAATAGTGATAAATGCAGCTTTGTTCATATGTCAATTTCAGAGGGCGAATGAAATGTCACAACAGGATATATATTAAAATAAGCAGAAGTATAAAAACTTTGATCATCTAAACCTACATTGAATCCAATTAGTTCAGATGAGCGTTTTTCTTACCTCAAATTTTTATAGAAAATTGTTTCAGCACCATTAAATCATAGCGTATAGATTCATTTATATATGAGTTTATATTTATATATATATATATAATATGGTCTGGTAAGTGAAGTTTCATGGACCTTCAGTTCGTGTGTGCATCTGCACAGGCTGGATCATGCGGATCTGTCCTAAAAATATCCAAGCCCAAACTTCAAACTGAACTACAGGGGTGATTGTAAGTCCAAACCAGATTCCGTGAACATACCAAAAAATTCCCTGAAAAGTTATGTAATATTTTTGGTAAAGACACTGATTTCCACAAGAATATAAAAAATTATAGGAAACAAAATTTTTGTAATTTTTAAACAGAAATCCCGGAAGTTCCCGAACCTAATCACACCTGTAACTAGTTGTCAATGCGCCAAACCTGAGATTCAAGCCTGAACATTTTCAGGACATGCCAAGTGAACCGAGTGTCCAACCCTCTGTATTATCCTTCTCTATACATGTTTAATAAATGATCATCATCAATGATATACTATAAAGATGGGAATTATTTAACACACACAGAGATTTATGAGAACATACTTTACTGTTTTCCGCATTTCGTTTTAACCTTACAGATGTAACGAAATTCTCCGCTTCCTTGTACTGAATACCTCCAACGATTTGCCCATCCACCAAAACTTCACATATATCAGTTGTCATATGGTCAGAACTGATATTTTCTAGCCCCAGTGGAGCAAGTGCTTCAATGAGATTTGTTTTTGCCACCTGTGAGGTTGTGATCTGGAAGAAATTAAGCAAAGTAACCAATCCATTCATAACTTACATGTTTTACTCAATTTATGTAATTACTCAAATTGACAAGGCACTAGTTGTTATCATGCAATCTAATTCCCGTTAATTTGTCTATATTGTTTAATGTTTCTTGTTATATTTATCAGTAAGTTTGCTAGTTAATTTGTTGCTCATTTGAAAATAGATGGTGTGATCAATGATTCGGAAATTCACTAAATTTTTTAAAATGAATGAAAAAAAAAATGAAAACAGCCTGCTTATTTACTTCAGCATGGAATGAATGCCTATAGATCATTCATAATAACCTTTATGACTAATAAAACCAAAAATCTTATTGGGCAAAATCAATTATTTCACATAAAATGTCAATTTCACGATTTGATGATATAGACTAACATAGAGTATAATAAATAAAATTATTACCATTGCACCAGCTGCCAAATGATTTTTCAGTCCTGTTTCTGTTCCATCGGGCGTATGAACTGGACAAAGGAAACCTAAAGAGAGAGACTATTTTTTAACAATACAGTTTTATGACAAATATGGTGACTGAAAAAACCCACACTGACAAAAACCTTTAATAAACATATCTATATTTAGGAAAATGTGCATAAAGAGTATATTTACCAAAAGCCTCGGCCTCAAGGTACCGTCTAGAAGCTAAGCCATGAGATGTGAATGAAAACTTTTCGATGGCACTGAAATAAGACTTGAATCTCATCATGTTTACTCTCTCACAAAAAAGTGAATATCCCGTTGTCTTTACCAGTCCTAACTTGTCTGGTATATTACCAGTAGAAAGTGAATTGTCGATGTGTGAACTCCAAACTGCACGTTGTGTGCTGTAGTCAACAATGTCTGTCAATGAAAAAATGGCAATTAAGATATTAAAGTAAATCTAAACAGAAAGATTGTTGAACTTAGAGAAATTCCTTATAAAAAAGGAGACAAAATAGCCATTTACTGCAAAAATGCATGATTTTTTCTTCATGAACTTTATACGATTAAACATAACTAAAAAAAGAAATTGTTAAATTAAAATATTTAATTAGCCGTTCACATCCATTTATGCAGAGAAGAACATCTGCCTTTATTAGAATAATAAGCTGTGACTTCTGACAAAGATGATGATAAGCAATGATTTTTTACGTTACATGTATATACAGTTAATTATGAACTGGTCAATAATAATCATCATAAGTGATAATTACTCATCAGGCAATTAGCATAATGGACAATCATTTTATTGTTTACTTACACTTATGGATCAAAGATTGGTTGGTTATTCGAGTTGTTATGCCATAAGAGTGTGGCAATGATCACTCTTCATCAAACAAGGCAAAGTTTATGGGACAAAACACCAGGATCATTGTATATGGTAAAGTGCAAACTAGTAAGCCAATGGTAGTAGCATAATGGCATGGGGCTGTTTTGAAAGGCATCGTCATACTCACTGATTCTTGTTACAACCTGACCACTAGATCCCATTTAGATGTTGATTTGGGTTAAACATTGCTTTATATGATGTGACCAGATATAGATTCTATATAAAATGGTGCATATCATGAAATTACTCAGAAAAGGACACAGAAAACCCTCAGCCATGCTCTATGGGAAGTTTGAAGAATAAGCAGGCCAAACCATGGGCTTAATATTTCCACTTTCCGGTGTATTAAGATACCCAAGCTGCTCTGCTAGAAAAGCATAGTGATCTATGAACGAAAATTATGAACTCATTGCTCCATTGGAAAAAAAAAACGTGATGCAGAAGAATCTCAGTACAATTAATGTATTGCAATAATGGAAGCTAGACAAAGATAGGAAAAGGTGCTCTGCCATTATGCATAATGCCCACTCATACCATGACTCCTAGGCCATAGTGATCAGCTTTGTAGACATTCTGTTGATGGCAACGAGTTTTACATTCTTTTCACACTATCCACTGAATTCTAAGTGGTGAATTGGGACTTTTCAAGAAACATCACTTTTTACAGACTTGATGGTTCTAAGGTTGATGCCATTACACTTCTGTGATCTTTCCTGATGATGTGCTGTTAACTGAATGCATCTGACAGGTGTCTGTCCATGCATACAAGTCAATTTGGTTTAGGTATGAGAGATGGTTCAAATGGTTAACGATTGTGTTTTGTGGCCCCGGTAAATGCTTCATAGACATTCCAATTAGCATCTTTTTTCCATTTTAATGACATTTTTTCTCCACCTCTTGTAAGGCAATAATGTGAGAGTTTACTGTTCTTTAGAAATTTGATATAATACCTCAATTTGACCACACTTTCTTTTTCTGTGAAAGGCTCAATTTTCTGATTAACCAGCCAGCTTCTCAATTCCATTATGGTTAGTTAAAGGGGGACTATATATATGCATATGCAAAAGAGCTCTTACACATTCATGTAGTGTTAAAACTGGCATAAATATGAAAGGGGGTAAAAAATAATAATCAATATCTATTTATAACGAAATAAATAAAAATTGAGTATTAAGAAAAAATAAAAAATGTGTAAACATAAACTTACAGGCAAAATCAAAATAAGCTAGTCGTCTCATCAGTTGTCTCGCTAGTTTTCCAGTTGATTGAAGAGATAAACGTAATTCGTACTAAAAATAAATGCATATACAATTCTAAATAAAATATGACATAATGCATTAAAACAAAGAAGTGCTTTAACTATTTACATTCATTAACCATTCCAATATGAAAAATGAATTACTGTAAAGTCTTAATACAGTAAAATGGGGAAAATATACTAAACACAAAATTAAAAGTAACAACATTGTAAAAAGTAGTTTTGACTTTGGGTACAGAATACCGACACATGTTAAACAAACACTGCTGTCCAGCACCAGGAATTGGCAGAAGTAAACCCCAAGTGATGCAAACTGCAGTAAAATCTCTCTTAACGACCACCTTTGACCCTGGAAACATTTTCTTCCACCCGCATAGACCTAATGCTAATTTGCCTCAATTCAGAGACCACTTCTCTGAGTGACCCCTTTTTCATAGAACCGACAGTGATTGCGTTTGGGAGGTTTTACTGTATGTACATTTGAAGTATATACATACATCCTACGAAACATCAAAAAATTCATTATTCGCCACAAACATCGTTACTCACCGCTATTATATTCTACATAGAACTACACCGATTGTTACACTTTAACGTAAGATGAATCATGATTTGGAGACCATAAAAGCTATTAATGATGACCTATAATGCAATCATGACATAAAATATGCAGACCCAAGTTTACTTTTAAGAGCACTAGTACATGTAATTCATGACGTATAATTTGACCATTAACCTATAATCATTAAAGAATATTTCTTTTCGATATCTACTTATTACATAAAAGCAAAGTAAGGAAACTGATTTTAAGCATCATTAACAGACAGTTCTCATTTGCATGTGTAGAATGCCTCCATACTAAGAAAATCTGGTATGCATGAAATGAATACTTATAAAACAATTGTATGCATATAACAGCAAAATGGTACTGTATAAATATAAAAATATATATACCTTTAACAGCAGTAAGTATAGTTGACCACTTAGCAGTACCTCCTTGTTCATAATATTATCTTTGTCATCAGCAGCACATTTTTTTCGCACCAAACTAAAAAGTTTTCGTGTCATGTAACTAAAATGGATAGAATCAGTAAATACGTTGTGAGTGAATGTTTGTACATTCAAGAAATGCATAGAAGTATTTTATTCACAAATGGAAAAAGATGCAAATCGGCTATTATAGAAAATGCATGTGGTTTAATAAAATTAAATGTGAAATTACATAAAAAAACATGTTGAATTAGTGTCTGTTATTTTGAACTATGTTTATTACAAAAAAATATGAAAAATAAATGAAATTATTTAAAATTCAATAAAGCATTTTCTACCATTTTTTTTTCAATACAATTGATCTTGTGTAGGCATGACGGTAAAAAAACATTAATCCTTTAGAGTAATTAATAGTTTTAGACATCGATTATTTTGATTGGTGATTTTAAAATTAAAGGATTTGATTTACACTCACACAACTATTGTGCGTTCGCGCAGACCTGACGCCTGATAACCGTTAGCAGACGGGTTAGTCCATTGCAGTTTAGGGAAGGGCGTCTTGCCGAAACTGGTTTTTCGTGTGGGAAAAACCAGTTCCTCAAGGTCTCTCTAAACTCTGTGAACTCCGATCTGCAACGTCTCTCTCCAACTAGTGAATGCACAGCACCATGCCATGAGAACAAAGTTTCATAATGAAAATGTTAATCGCTTAAGAAATAAAAAGATGTGCATACCATAAAAGATTAAATTTGTCAACGTTTTCTTGGATGTGAATTAAAATACCTCTCCTAGAAAAACAAAATAAAATTTTTTCAAAATATAACAAATAATTCTAGAATGGAAATTCGATACGATGAAATCGAATAGAGTAAAAAGGAAATTGAAAATTCACGTTATTTTTATATTATATGTAGTTCTCGCCTTCATTAATTAATTTAATATTAATTAATTAAATAATTATAAAATTTAAAAGCATACATTTAATTAATTTTATACATGATATTTAATCTTGATGATGTCCATTCTTTATTTGTAAAGCAGAAACTTATTTACAGTAACCAAAATGTAATAGATAAGTTTTCTGTTCTTAACAATTCATTTTTCTCCATTCAAAACCATAATAATGAAAGTAAAAGATAAAACAATAGCTAGTGTATAAGCAATGTTTTGTACATAATACAAAATTAAAATACAACAAAAAAAAATACATAAGATTTTACCAATACAAAAGTACCTATTCCAAATTTATTTAATCAACGTCCTCTTCAATGTCTAAATATGGTGCAGCTATTAAATGTTTTATCCTCAATAATCCAGCAATTGCTGAAGATTGGGTACTATTTTTTATTTATTTTTTTATTAGAGACAAGAGATAGTCACTATACTGCGACTACTACTGTAAGAAAACTGTAATAATTTGCTTAAGTGTTCTATTTTTCTTCTGTTTCTTTTTGGCATAAATTTTCCAATAACAAGCATAAGCATCTTTTACATCCTTAGCAACTGTTGAAGTTCTCACAAAGTTAGAAGTTAGAGACTCGAAAATGTCAGTTGCCTTTTCGATGTATTGAAATGCTTCATCAAGGCCTTTAAAGTAAAAGAATAAATGGAAGTTTCAGTTGCATTATTTTTGTTTAAAACAAGTTTAAATAGTCTGGGTAGGTTTTGGATATATCACTAAAAAAAAAACAGTAAAGCCAAGAATTCGTAAAGCATGGGTTCATAGAGCTAGAATTACCTGTTCATCAACTCATTGAAATTTGACTTACCAAAGTTCTACTGCATGTAGCATATTTAACCATTGTCCAATCACTGCTGAATAAACAATCTCCACAAGTGCCCTTCATATGTGCCTTCTATAAGAAATTTGTTTCCATATCACCTTAATCTATTTTATTT
>QLNU02014176.1:45962050-45978207 GCA_006491805.2 Dysdera silvatica | reverse complement strand
AAAAATCTTTACAATGGAAACATTTTCATTAGGACGACGAAGTGAAGGACGCAGTGCAGGACTTCCTCAAAAAAACAACCTCGATCATTTTACAGCAATGACATTGACCTACTGGCGAAATGATGGGACCAGTGTTACAATGCTAATGGCGATTTCTTTTAAATTTCCAATAAAGGTATTACTTTTATCACCTTGTCCACTTTTCAGTTGGGCAACCCTTATATATTTATGCAAGTGCATTTCATATTTGAAATATAAAAAAAATACAATAGACTTGCCTTATAATAACCAATTTAGTGATTCACTATGACTAAGAAGACCACAGTTTGTCTATAGTTGTAAAATAAAAAGAGAGATGTGTTTGATATAATATTCATTCATGGGCATGAACTGTACAGGGACCGGGTCCCTTGCCCCCCTAAATTTATGGACCAATAAATGCAGAGCGTAGTGGAGGGAGAAAGATAAAATATATTTTATTGCTAATGTCTTTCCTGTTGCTGTAAAAATTATAATTTTATTTAAGGAAAAAAGTCTATGTGCTTTTATTACACTATTATTACATTAATATAGGCTTGCAGGGATTTGGTTCATTTTAGACACATTACTTCAATGACAGGGTGATTTTGCTGACATGTCAATTGGCCAAGCATTGTTTCACCCGACACAAAAGCTACAGCGTTTATCTAAAACATGTTTAATTGCATATTCTGCCATACCAGCTGGGGCAGTTAAACTTTCACAAGTATTTTATCTGTTAAGATGTTAATAGATTTATATATAGTCTGATGTCTTTATATATATCCATATTCAGGTCTCGATAAATCTGGTCACTCCTGGCGACTAGATTTCTGCAGTTTTCGAGTAGGTAATCTTTTTCTGCTCGGTTCCAATGTTTACTTTTCAAAAGAGGCGAGTATGGCTAACTATGATTTGTGGAGCCCTGTCCATATATTTATATATGTCTGATGTCTACTATTTGTATTAGGTTTTTTTTTTGCTTAAGGCTAGAGTACACTAAAAAGTAAATATTCATGTAGCAACCCATTTCAGTTAAGCAAAGTTCTGATTATCATAATGGAAGCTCTATTGTAGGTGTTTTTCTGTTGCTTACAAAATGTTCATACCAATGACTGTGTAACTTGAATCACTGGAATATTTAAAATAGATATACAGTAGAAATGCAGTAGTTTCTCTGGTTGCCCACGTATATAGCATGAATTAAATATAGTAGTTTGTATTATGAAAATATTTGGAACTTCTGTTTTAGTAATATTTTTGTTATGTAAATAAAATAAGGACATTTCATTTATGATGTACCTGATGAAACATGTTGGAATACATTTACTAAATTACATTTCATTATAATGTTAAATGTCTTTTTTAAATCGAAATAAAAATTTTGTTAGATATATACAAATTATTAAAACTGATTTAAAAGTGCTTAATAACTCTCCACTCAAAAAGAGAAGCACAAATTGAACTAACATACCCCTCAGTTACGCTTCATTGAGAAGATTATCAATCACACGACTCGCAAGGTGAAGCAACTTTCTGTCTATGTCCTGATATAACTCCATTTTCTATGGAGCTTATCCGTGCATGTCGATAATGTACCGACAAGTTCCATAGAGAGCAGATTTATGTGGAGGTGCTGGCAGAAAGCTACTTCACCTCACGAGCTGCCAATAACCATTATATTATCTAAAACAAACATGAAAATGAGAAAATGTGACAAAAAAATGTTAGCTATCAAAATATTAAATTCTGCAATTACAGTAGTTCAACTTACATGGAATAACATAGCAAAGAAAAGTGTCGGAATATATCTGTAATTTACAACATTGACGAAGCCTTCGTTGTTGAAAAATTCAACAACATTGAATGGGGAGGGGGGGGAATAAAAATTCATATAAAAACATTAAAAAAAAACATTTAGAGAGCAATTTCTTTAAAAAAAAAGAGATTTAAGAGACCAAACTCCCAAAGAGAGACTTTCAGAGACTGATGGGGAAAAAAAGACTTTTAGCTAGAAAGGACTCACTCCCATCCCTGCACCATACATCATACACTATATAGGATCATTATAACACTAACAAAGCATATACGAAATGCTCATGCTGGTTAATTAAACATTTACCATAATGGAACCTGGTCTTGAAAAGTTTTGCAATATTATTTAGAATTCGTGTTTTTTTTTTCACTTTTCAAGAAAAATAATAATTCATTTATAAGCCATATTACAAATAAGAAATGCTACGAAAAATCAAAGTATGGACAACATATTAATCCCCTCGTGAAATATTGAGAATTTTCAATCAGTGTAAGGTTTTCAAGGGAGTAAACAGAATATTTTTATTGTTATTTTTTATGACAATATTTATTATGCACTCCCCTATGTAACATCATTTAAAATGTTATTGCTTTAAGTCAAATTTTGGCCACTGATAGTGTTTTTAAAATACTAGTGATACAATATGCTCCAAAAATTTGAAACTGCAACATAAACTCATGAACAATACTAGTTAGCTGGATAATAGTATCTGATAAAATTTTCAGAGTAAAAGAAAACGTTTATTTATTTGTATCTATTATACCACACACACACATAGACATTAAACAGTATATGTAGGCTGGTCCTATTTCAACCAAAAATGGAACAGGCAGAGTGGAAAGGGGGTCATAAAAACTATGGCATTTCAAAAAATATTTTACGTAATTCATCCAATTTATTTATTTATTTATTTTTTAAATCATCGTTGAACATGCACTTTTTCACCTGTTCAGCATTTTTAATATACAAACCATAAAATAAAATAAAGAAAAATGTACAACTAAGGGTTAAAAAGCATGCAGTAGGTGTACGCAGCAACTAACAGTCACATGAAACAAAAACTAAAGCTACAAAACACATATAGTGTCTAAAACCCACAAGTGTTCTGTAAACGCAAATAATTGACTTGAAAAAAATTCAAAAGAAATGTTTCATGTAGCACAATTGCATTTTCATGTACAGCAAATCAGACTACAGTAAAAATGGTTAATGATAACAGTGCAATATGAAAAGTACAAAGTGTTGTTCACGGGTTATGTTAAGCTATGAGTCCTGTGCCATATGATCAGTCTTATAATGTTAAGCTACAAACTAAACACTGGTAACTGATGTTAAACTGAAAATTCATTGTATACTTACTCTTTATAAAATATGTCATCATGATCATGCACTAGGCTATTAAAAATGAACTGATCAGTTTTATTCACCAAGGCTTTGAGCAGTAAGCCAAGAGGAACATACTTATAATAACCTTCATATTCAAACATAACTTCCACCATTCCACTTTCACAATATCGCAATACTGTATGCTGAAAAATGCAGAAAATTGAACATTATTTCTCATCATTTGGTATTAAACCCCTTTTTATCAAGCTGTGAATTTGGCTGCATGTTGGTAATATTTTTTCTTTGAGCTGAATTTTTCTTGTATTGATATCATTCTTTAAAAAATTTTAGTTTAAAAAAAAATTTAAATCAAAAAGACAAATGAAAAGTATGATCCTTTATATGTTAATTAAATAATTAACCAACATTGATATACAGCATTTGTATCTTTTACTTAATTTGCAGCTGAATAATTTGTATTTTACTAGCATTTTCGAATTAGCCAGCTATTTGTTTATTGAACCTATAGTTCCATCCCATAGCTGATTATTTGGGCGACTACTCTATTCACTACAGCAGAGAGAGAGAGTACACTATTAAAACACATATATCTGTTAACAGATGTTGGTGATCTATACTTAAGAGAACGTCTATTTCTAATGAATGGTTAGATTTAATTACACTCAGATATACAATCATTATCTACCAATTAATAATCAATGTCAATCAGCAAATAAGAGGATCATATATTTTCTACTCTATGCACTCTTTGCCGTTTTAGCAGGGGGATGAGCACCCCAACGACGAATTTTAAAAATTAATATTTTGCTTTTAAGTTTACTTCATCTTTCAGATCAGAAGTTAAGCCGTGTTTTTGCTCATGTGCAATCCAACCCCAGAACCCTATCATCTGTGTTTTCATCTCCTAAGGAACAATAGCACCCTGCAGTGCAAGCAATTGACAATAGTGTTCCAGGGTCAATAGCTAAACTAAAAATTATGAACGACATCAATTCTTTAATGACATCACTAATCATCAATTTTAGTATGCTCAAGTCAGTTGCAACATCGCATATTAAAACAATGACAGGGCATCCTATGACTAACCAAAGGTGCAGTGACAAATTTAAGGAATTGCCATCCCTAGGCACAAGCTGTATACAGCTACCCTTTTCTGCCCTAACGAAGAAAGTTTAAAAAAAAAAAATCAAATACCGCGTTCTTTAACTTTCTATATGTGAGAAAGCGATTTTTCACATACAGTTATAAAAACCTAATAGTTTAGTTAATAATTTAATATAATGACTAATACTATTGCAAAGAGGTGAGATTGGATTACAGCCCATGTTACTTATGTACAGATCAATGTCTGTTGAGTTACTAAGATATCAAAGGATTCTTACGTTATTAAAGACTCCAAACAATATGCAAGGAAAAATCACATAAGCAAATAGTTTACTATGATGATACACATATTAGCTGACTAGGATTGAAACTAACTGCAGATACATCGATGTGTACATCGCCAGAAAACGACTAGGGAAACTCAATTTCACAGCCTGAATCATGTCAGGTCTGATAGTGCTGAGATCTCAAAAACAAGTTGTGTGTTTACTAGCACACATACAAGAGAGAACTAAAGATAGAGCTCCTGCTAACTTTTTTTTTTTTTTCCCCCAAAGAAACATGTGAATTGCAGCCAATTTAGGGATTTATACTAAATCCTAGCGCTTTATTTACTCGATATTTTAACCACTTGTGGGGGAAAATCACCACATTATAAAATGATTAATCATTTATTTTAGGCTCTTAACTACTAAACAAGTGCCACCCCTCCCCCCCTCCGCCAGGTACATGCCTTTTGAGCCTACTCAGAAATTCACCCTACGGAGGTGAATATCTACAGGTTTACTTCTATGTGGTATATGAACATAAAATGCCATACTTTCACTAACAAAGATCCAGACTCCATATTCTGAAAATTCTCAAAGCCAATGAATAAGTTCTTGCACATCTGCAAATTGTAATCATGCAAGCACAGTACAGTTTTTAATTATTTTGATAATACAGTGAACACACCCATTTTTCCACCCTCTCCGAACACTCTTCATATGAACGATTAGAAGTATAAACAAAATTTTATTAATGTTTCAATGACCAAAGATCGAAATTAAAAAACGATTTTGTGATAATACTTACAGAAATCGTTTCATCCAGACCTACACATTTCATTTTCACTCCAAATTCCGTATAGACCTCATACTGACCTTTTTTCTTCCAATATGGATCAATAATTCCGAAGGGCTAATCAAAGAGAGACATTTTATTATACACGCGTTATTGTGAAAATAGATATACAAGTGCTTTAAAGACCATAATTTCCAATGAAAAATCCATAGTAAAGATGAGCAAAACCACTTCCTTTTCATAACCCACACTTTTTTTAATGAACTTTCTTTTAATTCTTGAAATTAAGCAACACACTTTGCAGTCATAATATATATGCTTGTTGAATGAATTAAGTTTTTTTATCAATACACATTACTCATTCATGAAATAGACTTGGGAGTGAAAATAATATTTACCACTTCATTAGAGAAATGCGACCATCCCACTCCTATTCAGGAGGGATCATTGTCTTTTTCACTGCCTCACCATATAAGCATACAAGTGACATAGAATATACTTCTTCGTACTGTGCCTACTTGTAACGAAACTTTTCCACTCAATTTCAAAACTCAAATATTAGTTCAAATGTGTAGTTTGTGGCGATCGACTCAGATGAGCACACATTTATGTATTTACAAACTACTGTTCCAATAAAGTAAATCGAGACCTCAAATGTTTGGTGGTTTGAGCTTTTAAGGCTCAAGGACAAGATAATGCTGGGCCTGAACTTAAACTTCTCCAAAAGATCTGAACCTCCGCCACAAAAAAAATTACACCTCAAACTAGGATGGGTAGAGGACCAGCATATATTCCATGATACCACTGAAAGTCGACCCCAGGCCAATGATACGACAGATGAATGCATTATGACTGTGCCACCACAGGGCAGTAGAGATCTCCATTTTCCTAACGAATCTGGATCTATTAAGGCTTAAGAAGCTAATCCCCTGACTACAGTAAACAGTTAGCTGGTAGGCTTTCTATTTTTCGGCCATTGTTGGGAGCCAAGACCAGATTAACAGCATGCGAAGTGAATGTGTTACAACTGCAGATCCCCAATATTTGATACCATATTATCTCAGTAGGCTTAGTACCACTACATAACAAGTAATCCAACCACCATACAAATAACCATGTAGATGAAATCGATGCACCAACAATGGCAATATTGAAACAATTCTGAAAAGTCTCTCCATGTAAGATCAAAATTTGAATAATAAATATTCAGTTCTTTACATATAACTACAAGTTTTTTTGTTTTTTTCAATTATGGATTCCCAACATTAATAACATAAATGAAATTCTCATGTTACAATAACATTTCTATTTTACCATGTACAATATAAGAAAATTGCCAATCCTTTAAGCTAAAATTCACAGATAAAAAATCTGAACTGAACCTTTGAAAGAAACAGGTTATGTATTGCTGGTTAAGTTCAAAGTTTAACTGCACTGTGTACATATTTAATATTAACTTTACCTCGAATACAAAGTTTTTACACGAAAGCATTGTAAAAGATGAACATGTATTAATGAACTCACATAGTTCCGACGCATAGTTAGGAAATGTCGAAAAATTCGCTCTTTTCCGTTCACTATAAAATATCCACCTGCCTCCTGAAGAGACATAGAAAAAAAATTATTTTACTACAAAATAAAAATATAGTGCAAAATATATATAAAAAAGCACAAAATATGAAAATGCTTTGAATATATATATATATATTATAGTCTACTACTTATTGTAGTCAGAAAGAACAAATGTAACAGGGATTTTGTGCGGACACTGATGAAGAGCAAAATCCTTAATATTGATAAATCTTTCATTTACTCCTTCTTACTGCTATAACATTAGTGTTTTTTTTTTTTAGTTTAAATGGTTTCTACCACTTCAATTTACTACTCTAATATATTTTTACTACTTTATCTTTGTCCAAGTAAATATATATGTATGTGTGATGTACGTATATTACATTAGAAAGTAGTACATGTCATAATCATATTATGGTTTTGGTATATACTATTCGTTCACGAAAAGAAGTCCGATGGTACAGTTAGAAATAACGGGAGGTGACGTTACAAACGGCCTATCCCATTACAGCAGAGGAGGACTCCAATTTCAGAACTCGATTTTTTGGCGCTGACAAACGTTCACCAAAAAGCCAATTCTGAAATCGTAGTCCTCCTCTGTGGCAATGAATTAGCTCGTTTGTGTTGTTTCTAACTGTTCCATCAAACTTCGTTTCATGAATGAACAGTATACACACAACATATTTTACAAATTACACAGATTCTTTACCAACAGAATAAGTTGTATTATGTTAATTTCACATACATAACACTTCACCAACTTTCTTAATTTCACAATGCTTTATTATGTTTATTCCATAGTTTACTATAATAATAATACTATGACTTAACGGTGTTACTCCCATAATTATACCAACAAATCAATTAAAAAACATTTTTCAAAGAAGAATAAAGCTTATGCTATAAAACATAGCAACAGTAGCAAATTATGCAAAAAATAAAACCAATAAATGCTTTTTAAAACACATACTGTTTTTTCCTCTTTCCTTCGTTTCAACTCTTCAGCAGTCAAATTATACAAGTTGCACAGAACAGACTAAAACAAAATCCAGGAGCATGAGAAACAATTTATATTAATTCTTAAAAATGCACATGAATAAAGTTTGTGAAAGTTTTTTTTTCGGTTCCCTTTACTACTCATGAAAATGAAGGCTTGCATGTTCAGTTTGATGCAAAAAGACCCCCATGCAAATAGATATTAATGTAAAACAATTGACTACCATCTTATACTATAACTGACATTACAACAGGATTATCCAAACTTTGCTTAACCAAAATTTGGGGTAACAGAAATTACCTGCTGCATACTTTTTTAATAACCTTTGAAGTAAATGTCTGCTGTTCAAGGTTTTGAGCAAAAAGGCTCACTGTCTGTTTTCTAATGTGCTCCAATTTTAAGAAAGAAAAAACCAACACAAATCCTAAGCTTGAACATAATAAAAACAAAATGTACAAAACAAAAAAAATCAGATGGTGCATGTTATTCTGTTCTCTTTCTTACCCATTACTACGCCTGATATGACTACGTGTGACCTTGCGGTATGAAAGTGAAAATTTTGTGTCAGAAGGAATTTGTGGTTTGACACACGTATCACATCTGCATTGTTCTAGCAATGGTCCATTATACATCAACTGATATATCGCAGCTGACATAAATTCGTAGCCCTGGCACCTTTTCCAGAATTCATCTCCCGTAATCAAAATGCCAGCTCAGTATTGAAATATTAGAAGATTTAATATAGTCGCTGTATTGCTATCCCATGAAAATAGTTAAATACATGGCATCTCATTCCAGTTGAAGGGGGAAAAGGGTGAATAAATCACTCCCACAAGGGAAAACTCGTGACGTTATAACAACTATGTTTTTGGATAAATATTACAATTTCTCTGCACCTTTATGCTGAAAGTTAAATTTTTAGATTATCTGAAATTTTACATATCTGAAACCAGATCCACCTCTTTATTTTTAGATAATCAAGGTTTTACTGAATATTTTAAATCTCATTGTATAACTGAGGACATAGGCAAGGTACGGGGCTACATGCCCCCACCATTTTTATTTTAAATAGAGGCAAGGTCATATTTCTCCATCCAATTTTGGGGAGTTTTTGGACCCCCTCCCAAGTTTACACAATATTTAACCCTCAAATTACGCCTATGACAGAGGGAATTAATTTTCATGTGAAAAAAAATAAACTGCCTTTAAAAAAAGGAAAGAAGTACCAAAGTCTAATTCGAAATTTAAATTCTTTATGCATAATACTCTTTATTATATTTTTAAGCCCTATTAATGTAATACTGGAAATTTAAGAAATTAGTTTACTTAGAGTCATTAATGCAATAATGATCTAGACCGGTGGTTCCCTACCTTTTTCGAAGTCACACCCTTCTTTATATCTACCACTGCCACCTCTCCATAATAAAAGCATTTTTAACAGAGTAAAGAAAACACATTAAATACAAAATTATATTAATTATATATATTACATTATGTATGTATATTATATTAATTATACATATTACATTATTTATGTATATTATATTAATTAACAAGTAAGGAGACCATGCAGAGAAGCTCACTTGTGGGCTCGGCCACAAGTCTATCTATTTGAAAAAAGTTGTCGTTCTAAAAATATAGCAATCTCTCTAGAATTTAACAAAATTTTACATTTTAAAAACCAATATCTTTTCTCAAAAAAGTTTGTGAATGATGTATTTGTATTTAACTAAATTTATTTACAATTTTTTCATCTACCTTGCGAGCCCAAGGTAATTTTTCGCAACCCCATTTGGGATCGCGACCTATAGTTTGAATACCACTGATCTAGGCTATGCAGTAGATCCGTCACGAGTAGAATTATATACAGTAGCGAGGAATGTTTCTATTTGTGCTCTATGGCAGAAAAACAGCTACGGTCATACTGTACTAGCACCTACAATTTTCCAAGGAACCTGAACTTGTTGCTAAGGGAAACAAATCCTGAACCACAATGGGCAGAAAAATATTATTTGTTTGTGTTTTTACGACTCGAAGAGTGCAATGGTCATGTTGTTCCGGGACCAACTGTTTTCCGAGGAATTTGAACATCTGGACCTATGATTTCCCAAGGAATCCGAACCTCTTAAGGCCTAGGGAACCAAACCCCGGACTACAGTGAGCAGTGCGATCTTTTTATGAGATCTCTGAGTAAGCGTTCTTTGTACACTGTTGGGAGTCGAACCCGGATTAACGGCGCACTAGGCGAACGCGTTACCACACTGCGCCACTGTAGGGCACAGCAATCCGGTATAAGAAATAAAAAATGCAGCTACTATATAAAATAATATACAGTCAAACTCTGTTATAATGACATTCAAAGGATCACTAAAATTTTAACATTATTACTGACACATAATTATATACAAATGATCTTCAAGGGGACTTCGGAAGTTTTAATGAGTATAACTGAGATGTAGCCCACAACCAAGGTTGCTATAATGGAGTTTGGCTACAGTTAAGTAGATTTGTGGACATAACTATAGGTTACATAATACTTACTTTCACCATCACAGGGATTTGTTTCGTAAATTTAGATATGTACTGTTTTCCATTATATTCCCATAATAATGAAAGAGTGATGTTACTGGAATATGTCAACCCACATAAACGACACTGGAATGAAATGCACAAAGCAAAATATGAAAAATGTTAAAAATATTTGATAAATCAGGTACAATAGCAAGGCCCTACAAATCATACTCGTCAGACAAAAAAATGATATTTTCCCACCTCAAGAAGAAAACCTTATACCAAGTAGATTTCCTACTCCCCAACTGCAAAAATCTAATCGTGAATGGCAAACGGGTAAACAGATTTGTCAAACCCTATATACAAGAATAACTATTTGTTATTGAAATCAAAATTATGTTCCTCCTCCTGTCAATACTAACCATTTAAATGATTTTAAAGATGAAAGAAATTAATCATCACCAACATTAATATGTGATGTTTAAATTTTAATTTAAAAAATATATATATATATTCACTTCTGTGGGAAATAAAGGTTCTGTACAATCAGCCACTGAAAACTCTGGTCTTGAAATGGACACATCCTGAAAAGAATGTATATATAATGTAATTTGAAGATCACATATAAATTTAAGAGAAAAGAAGATTAGGCTTACTGTGGCCCTGGGCATCTAAGTCCAGGAGCTATCAGTTACATACCGAATACTTTTCTAACTGAGCAACTGTCTACATTCAACTTCTGTTTCAAGGTTTATATACACACACACACACACACACACACACACAGACAGAAAAGGGTGAGCACATACATATTTATTGGCACTTGGCAGAAGCATCACTGTCTACTGCAATTCACAAGTATAAACATATACAGTATAATCTTAATATAATAATCATATATTAAGAAATATTGATGGTTGGTTGGATTTTAATGGTACAGGGACAATGTAGGTCATACTGTGCCAAATAAGGTAAATAAGAAATACTGACATTCATTCCATGTTGTAATGGATATACACAGTGTGGCAAAGAAATTTTAAGACTGGCACTAGATGTCAGTGCACAGTGGCTGGATAAGCCTAATCGTGTATGCGTGATAAACCTTGATTGTCCGCTCGCACACTGCCAAGAATTGGACAGATTTGCTAAACTAACTCAAACGACATAAACGTACTTAAATAATTATGACATATTATAAAGAGTATTAGTACATTTACATAGAGGATATAGCATGTCGACAAATACAATATTACATTTAAATGAATGCTCAATCATTGAACAAATGAAGTCTTATGGTATATTGTAGTTTCCGGTGTCATGGTGTTCGATAAATATGTAGATACAAGACAGCAACTCATCTGTAATGATAACTGCCCAGGTTCTTCATTATCATTGGCAGTCTTCCTCCTGGCATGAAAAATTCAACATCATGACCAGACTATTGATTCATGCATGATGTCATCATCATAAATTTCTTAATCCAACAGTTGTAAATTGAGAAATCGAATCACAGATCTTATTTCACACAAGGAGGAAATGCTTATTTTCCTGTTCATTCTAAATATTCACAAAAATGCTAACTAAACCTGTGTTGGTGCTATGTGTAAAAGAATATTACTTTTCAAAAGATTCACATATTAATGTATATACTCTGTGAAATTAAAATACAAAGAAGGGGAAGTGCAATTCGTCTGAAACTTATGTACAAAATAAGTTAACTGGAAAATCAATCAGGGTTGAATAAAACCCAGGTTTTTTTAAAAAAAAAAAACAGCAGGGTTTTTTTTTTAAAATGGGTTTTATTGGGTAAAATTGAGTTTTTTGAAAAATTGGGTTCTATTAAAACAATTACTTGGGTTGTTTTCAAATCTTTACACAAATGAATAATAGTAATGCAGCATATCCTATACACCTCCAGTGCCTTTATTATTTATATATAATAAAAAATCACAAAAAAAAACCATAATTGCAATAAAAAGTAATTTTATATCCATTACATACCTGCAAACTTAATACAGAAAAAAAATATTTTCAAAATCACTCTTCTTAATATGTATGCGTAATTATTCCATAAAATAATGATTTTTTAAGAATACTTAACATATTATCCATATTTTTATGAAATGGAAAAGAAAGTTATATACAACAAAGTATACAGCAGATTATCAGAGTTAACACCAATTATTTATGAAGAATCATACAAAATAACAACTTTCAAGCTGGTTTGGGAATTTTTACTTTTAAAAATCCCTATTTAATGCAAAGGTGAATTTTTTTTTTAAATTGCAGAAAAATGGAAGATAATATATATATACCAAAAACAGAAAATAAGGCTAAAAAACACAGATTCCGTTAAAAAAAAATGATTTTTTAGCTATGCCATCACCAATTTCATAGATAAAGTACAAGTTTCTTAGTTCTTATTTCAGCTCACTC
Organism: Dysdera silvatica; assembly: GCA_006491805.2. Classification (NCBI taxonomy): domain Eukaryota; kingdom Metazoa; phylum Arthropoda; class Arachnida; order Araneae; family Dysderidae; genus Dysdera; species Dysdera silvatica. Next base: position 45,965,344 of record QLNU02014176.1, on the reverse strand, counting down.
TAAAGAAAGGAGAAAAGTTAAACGTGAAATTGGTGTATGTGCATTTATTGATCTTAACTTCAATTATATATAATTTAACAATTTTCTTCTTTTGAAGTTAGTACATGTAATTACATTTTTAAAAAATAATGCACATTTCAAATGCATCCAATTGCAGTTCCTTGAATGTGGTCTTATTATATTATGGCTAACCTAATGAGGCCTTCCAGCATGAAAAAGTTCCCCCATCTCTGTTCCAACATAAATTGTAAATAACTCTGTTATGCATAAAATTCCATGGCATGAACATATTGCAACTCCAGTTTTAAATTTTTAGAGCTTCAAAATTCTTTCTTGCCATTTTTTAATAAATGAGGTACTGGAAGTCTATAGGACAAGCTATGTTATTTTTCATTTGTGCAAAAGTTTGAAAATAACCCAAGTAACTGTTTTTAACAATATCATTAATAAATCCTTAAAATACCCAATTAAACCCAAATAAACCCACCTGGGTTGGGTTTTTAAAAAATAAAATCCTGGGTTTCATTCAACCTTAAAAGGATGCATTATTCCAGTGTTACTATCTTCAGGGATGTGAGAGTTTCAATATGTAACGACATTTACACGAGGGAACAAATGCATATATATTCAGCTGTCGTTGGATGATGTTTATTAAGTGGAATAAGTTTAGACCTTATTTGAAGATACTGCAATATCTGACATGGTAAAGCAATGAAGAATATAATAGCTAGAAATAGTATAATAGCTTTGTTCATAGAATTAGCTTTTTATTAATTCGTTATAATTATAATAATAAATTATAATGATTCGTATTTTAATTAATTTTTATCTCCTATTTTTAATTTAATTTAAATACATTATCTAGCGTTTAGGCCAGTGAAGAACTTTATTATTTAATGTTAAACCTCCTCCAATATTTTTATCGTTGTGTTATACCAAATATTTTTAATGCCGCTAAAATCTGCTTCGTCCAGGGACGTTAAAATCTGCTTTGCTCAGAGCCGCTAACACCATAAGCATGGCCCTGTCTGAGGGTGACCGCTAAGCAAGGGTTTGAAATACATTATTGTAAATCAGTTTTTGCCAGGGAATTTTTATCTAACCGCAAAAGTAGGGTGACCATATCTGTGGGATGTCCGTTAAAAGTGGGGTTTCAGTGTATGTATAGAAACTTAGGTTACTGTTCACCATGCTGTTACAACCTGTTAAAGAAGAGCTTATATCATCTGCACTGGCACTGCATGATTCTGAAGATCGTGGATGTGTAATCTTCAATATGTAGTAATGTATAGGAGCTTCCTAATTAATAGACTACATCTTAGTTATCAATGGCTTGGATCTGACTCTATACTTCATCAGTAAGCCGGATATTCCACATATGCGATAATTAAGTACTTACTGATTCCAATGCTGTAATTTGGAGTAGGGACTAAATTGCACTAGTTCCAAAAATGTAACAATTTTATTGAGCGGTTGTTGTTGTAGTAGCAAAATTTCAAAGTCAGATGGCATAACATAATACTGTTAAAGTTGACTAGAATAAAGTGTAAGCTTTTCACTACAAACTTTTAGTGCATTTATAATTTAAACCGCGTGGAACAACCTTTCTTCAACTAGAAATGAGTTATCCGCTCTGACATGAGTGGGTAATATTAGGAAAAGAAAAACGTGTAAGCAATGCAGTCTCATTACAATCTATATAGTTTAGCCTGTAAATAAACACACAAGCACTAAACACTGCACAATCAAATACGTTACAATCATTCATACCTAGCCAGCGTCACATCGACCTGCTACAGATGTATAAGATAGATAATGGTATCTCAGATGTATCTTTTATGTTGGAATGAATATGGGGATCTGATAAACCATGGTACAATGTTTTTTCTCATAAACATTATTGGGCAATGTTTGCTATATGTGGACAAACATTATTTTGCTGAAATAAAGTGTAATCCACATGTTATGAGGTAAATTGCTACATGTTCCTAGATTTCCTCAACATACTGTTAAGCTGCTAACTTGAGTGGCATCATGAACAAGAAACTTGGACTGCTGCGGATTGGAACGGTATCGTTTTTACCGACAAATCAAGGCTCCGTTTGGAAACCAATGATGGTCATGTTCAAGTACAGATGGCATGTGCTGATCACCTCTGCTATGGAGTGGCAAACAGCCCCAACTTCTGAAGTGATGATCTGGAGAGCCATCAGTTACTAAAATCCAACCTCTAGTAGTGGTGCAATGGATACTAACAGCTCAGCAATATGTGAAGGATATCCTGCAGACATATGATTTGCTCCTCATCGCAGGGCTTCCAGCAGGCATAATTCAACAAGATAATGCTTGCTCTCACACACATAACAAGGGTTTTCCAGGAATGCCACTGCCTGGTTGACAGAATATCCTGGCTAGCAGTTGCCAAATTGCCGATCAAGCATTTACGGGACAAGCTGTGACACCAGGTTTTCAGTAGTCTATGAATGTGCTAAATCTCAAGACCTAGTTACAACATCCGTGAACAAACATGCTATTATACAGAACTTTTATGTCTCCATGCCTAACTTACCTCATCTTGTATCTAGGCTAGAGGTGGCCAGACAAGGTATTAGAGCCTCCTTAAATTGACCAGTTTTCTCGAAAGAACTTGTCCTTCCACCTTAATGCGGTAATGATTTACATACGCTAACGTTATCTTCACACACACAAAATTACATTCGATTCCAACAACTATATGTTTTTGTTGTTTTTTTGGCAGTAAGTGTATAATATACAAGCTTATGTGTCTACATTTTGTTCTTAATTTTTTCTGATTCTGCATAATCTATTTTGTCTTACCTGTATGGATATAGAGACAGGTCTTCCATTAAAAGCAAACTCTGTTGGTGGTATATTCTGAAAAACACAAGTTGTTCACATACAAAACGTTCACACAAACAATTTCTGTACATATCAAAACTTTCAAACACACTAAAAATAGGGAAGAGGTAAATTTGCTCAAACTTAATATCAATCAGTATATAATCAACCTTCAAATTATTTTTTTTTGTTTTAAAAACAATCCACCTAATTCTATGAGTCCCCTTCACAGGCTTGTAGCAAGGGTGAAGGGGCAACTGAGGCAAGGCAAAGGGCATATGGAACAATATGGAACACATATATGGACATATATTACATGGCCATATATTGTTCCATATATATAGCCTGCAAAAGCAGCCATATATATAGCTGTATATAGCCATATATATAGCTGTATATAGCCATATATATAGCTGTATATAGCCATATATATAT
>QLNU02014176.1:45948297-45961950 GCA_006491805.2 Dysdera silvatica | reverse complement strand
AATACTTAGAAGAGTTGAAGAATTCTACAAAAAACTATATGAAAGTAACAGTGGATTAAACGAAGACACTGAAATAGTCGAAGGAACAGCTCCTAAAATCTTAAAAGAAGAAGTTTCATTTGCAATAAAAAGTATGAAGAAAGGAAGAGCCCCTGGCGATGATGGTATTACATTAGATATCCTAAAAGAAGCTGGAGAATATGTAGAAGACATACTTGCAAAATTCTTTACCAAATGTCTTAACAGCGGTAACATACCAAACCAATGGGATTCTGCAACAGTAATTCTTTTGCATAAAAAAGGTGATAAAGAGGATTTGAAAAATTACCGACCAATTAGCTTGTTACCTGCTATTTATAAAATCTTCACAAAAGTGCTAACACATCGCCTGCAGAAAAAATTAGATGCAGCTCAACCAAGAGAACAAGCTGGATTTCGAAGTGGATTCAGTACAGTGGACCATATTCAAGTATTAAGAGAATTAATTGAAAGAACACATGAATATGAACTTCCATTGTGTGTTGCATTTATTGACTATGAGAAGGCCTTTGACTCTATTAAAACATCAGCAGTCATCAACTCTTTAAGATCAACAGACATTGAGGATGTGTACATTGACATGGTGAAACGTGTGTATAAAAATGCAAGTGCAAAATTTCGGTTACATAAAGATACCAAAACTATCAAAATTGGTAAAGGTGTGAGGCAGGGAGATACCATTTCTCCAAAACTTTTTACTTCAGCTTTACAGATGATTTTTCAGCTGATAAATTGGAATAACAAGGGAATAAAAATAAATGGTGAATATTTAAATCATTTGCGGTTTGCTGATGACATTGTTATTTTTTCAACGAACCCATCAGAACTCCAAGACATGGTACAGGAGCTCTCAACTAGAAGTAAAGAAGTTGGACTCAAGATGAACCTACAAAAAACTAAGATCATGTTCAATAATTTTGTAGAGGAAACAAAAATACAAGTTGACAACATTGAGCTAGAAATTGCTGATTCATATATTTACCTTGGCCAGCTGATTTCAATGGATGGCAACATTATGAAAGAACTCAACAGACGTATTAAACTTGGCTGGAGTGCATTTGGAAGAAACAGTTTTATCCTGAAGGGGAAATTGCCTTTGTGTCTAAAAAGAAAGGTCTTCAACCAGTGTGTATTGCCAGTCCTCTCTTATGGATCAGAGACATGGAGTCTAACAGTTGGAGCAATACGAAAGTTACAGACAACGCAAAGGAGCATGGAGAGGTGCATGCTTGGAATAACTAGGAGAGATCGAAAAAGAAACACTTGGGTGAGAGAGCAAACTAGAGTAGAGGACATCATTGTTAAAGTAAAAGGGCTGAAATGGCGATGGGCTGGGCATATTGCAAGAAGAACTGATCAACGATGGACAACAGAAATTCTGAACTGGATTCCAAGAGACCACCGAAGACCTAGAAAACGTCCTCAAACTAGATGGGTGGATGAAATAAGAAAACAGGTTGGGGTGACGTGGAAACGAATGGCCCAGGATAGACTTGTGTGGAAAGCATTTGGAGAGACCTTCATCCAGCAGTGGATAGATAATGGTTGAATATGATGATGATATATAGTCTATATATAAACAGCTCAATGGGGCAACTGAGGCCATGCCCCTGCTTGGCTACTGACCTGCCCCTTCAATGTGAATGAAATTTCAAAATATTTTAATCCAGTGGTTCCCAAACTTTTTCAATTCTTGGTGTCCACGCCAAATCTAGGTTTTCACAAGGTGCCCTATATCAAATGCTAACAAGTATAACTGGGTAAAAATAAATGAAAAGCACTTGCATATTAACAGGCCGTCAGTGACAACTCCCCCACCACTCTTGAAATGTAACGACTAGAAAAAACGTGATTGCGATTTTTATATGAATTGTTCTTAAAAAAAATCGTAAAATTTCGTAAGTCTAATCTATGAGGGCATGGCCTAGAGTGATGACATGATCACATTTCAAATTTTCAGGCATAACTAGAAGTCTATCCAAACAGACAGTGAGGGGTTTACCTCAAAGCAGGGTGTATGGGTCTTCCCAACTAACCCTTCTCTTATATAGATAAGAGTAATTTGTTTTCAGGTGTGTATTTTGTAAAATCCTCTCCCCCAAACGCATTAAACAACTCTTTGTCATTTCACAACAAATAAAATGGCGGCACTGTAACGATTTTAAAGGCATTTTTATGATAAAATCCAAAATAGTGTTCCCAAGTTACACTCTTCACCCTGCAAAACAATTGCCAGTTATAGTACAATGGTGCTAGCAAAAGTACCAAATAAACTAGGTATTGCAGATCGCGAAAAAGAACGTAATTGGAAAAATTCAACTAATTATAATTAGTGGGATGGATGAGCCTGTTGATCATCGCACATTTTCTGAAATCATGGAATCAAACTGCACAAGCCACCCTCATTTCATTCTCCACCTTAATTTTCACACAATTTATTACAGTGACGGCCAAAAACCCAGCTTCGCACAAATAAGAAGTTGCAAATGAACCAAAATTCTCTGAGCTTTATCACTTAAAAGCGGATTTTTCCCTTTTACTGATATCCATAATTCAGGTAATTCCGTGCTGCTAAATTTTGTTTCGAATGTATTGTCGCAAGGCAATTGAATTCGGATTCTTTCTGCAACAGTAAATTCAGATGGAGCAGTGGCATGAAATGGACCTTGAGACCATACAAATTTACGGATGTTATTTTAAAAATATTTCTCACGCCAGGTGGTAAGCTGTGGTAAGTGTTCTGCAAAAATGGATTTCATGCAAGAAAAATTAAGCATTGAAGAATTCGAAGCGGTAGCAATATCGGAATTTTATGTTTTTCTGATCTTAAATGTTAATATCGCTGGCACCTCTATGAACTATGCTATATTCTGTATGCCACTTTTCGCGTCTGATAGGATTAATTCTTTGCTTTGTAAACGGATACTTCGTTTCTAAGTTAACATTAAAAGTGCGCTTGCGTGTGGGCATTCTTAAAATGGAGGAGGTAACGTAAAGAAATTTAAATTGACTACACGCGTTAGTAAGAAAATCAAACGTCAAGAAAGATGCGTGTGCTAGCAGGCTTCTGACCGACTTACATATGTGTGTGAGACGTATTAAGCATGCCCCACATCGCCGTGATACTAGGGTTTCTCTCTTTCTGAAAGCGGGACATTTCGGCGACCCGAAGCTTTGCTTGGGGACAACGGGACAGGCTACCTAAAAACGGGACGTATGGTCAGCTTATGCATAATGGATGTGCGCATGTAAACATTTGTATTGTTGCATCTGTTTAGCCATTTCATTTTTGTCTGCATTTCCCGGCGTTAGTATTTTAGAAGCCACAGCGATAAAATCAGCAAAAAACTATCCATCCTCCAAAAAATTCTGATGCTGAAACATGGAGGCAAATGATTTTCCAAATACTTGTAAAGGGTAATCTATCATGGCGGCCGATATCTACTTTTAAGTAGTTTAGTAAGCTTGAGATACAACGGATGTCTAGTAAGGACTCTACCCCAACCATATGCGTGACCAGCGAGAGTTTTGAGGTAAAGAGGGGGTTTTGTAACAACTCCCATTGCAATAAAAAAATTTATATTTAACATAGGAATATATTAGTTGCAGCTCTGCAACCCCCTCTCATCGAGCCTATACCCACCACCACCACCACCACTTTGTGAACTTTCTGCCTATGCTTATGACCCCAACACCTCCAACTTAATATTGTTTGACTCTCAACAGGTTACTTGAATATTAAAAGGGTTGAATCAGATACCTGAATCAGTGGATGCCTGGTGGAGACTAGACTCACCCCACACACCCTGACAATATTGTTAGACTCCCAAGAAGCTGCCTGAATATTATAACGGTTGAATAAGTGTAATACAAATATGTTGTCCATTTGTAAACAGTAATCCATCATGGTGGCTGGAAATCAAGGGGATGTGCAAACCACCAATTTATGATGAAGTAATCTGAGAAGGAAGTTTGCATGTCTTTGACGATTGGGATAAATCTGTACTGTGACCCCATCGATAGCCCTTACACAGTTAGTCCATTCACAAGTTAGTTGTGTCGCAATACAAGATTATGCTGGAACACTTGAAGATTGGAGGATACAGCACAGCACCTCCGCATCTGGGAACCACAGGAAATATCCCACCCCGTAAGTATCCCTAAAGTATATTTAAACAGCTGCAATGTATGAAACAATTAAGATTTGTTGTGTCTGGGAGTATTCGTAAAGAAAAGGAGATAACTACTGCGTTTCAAGACCTAACTTGGTGAGAGTACAGAACACATACCCTAGTGCTTTTTTTCTCTTGGAAAGAGTCAAAGTAGTTGAAAATTAGCTTATGACATCATGAACTGTGTGATGTCACACACACGGGCATCTGGACCGGCAAGGACATTTTCTCGTGCTTCGTCATTGTTTTGGCTGTGTTCGTTGGAGGAAATTGTATGTGTGAGCGGTTGATGTATTTTTGTGTGGAATTTCGGTTGAAAGAGAGAGAGAGAGAGAGAGAGAAATGTGCTGGAGTGGGTTACAAAAAAAGGATTATTTTCATCCAGATACAAATGTTAGAAGTTGTAGACTATGCCTCATTTGAATGACACGTTCCAGTGCTGATCCCAGAAAGCATGATAGGTGAGGAGGGAGGTGGAAAGGGTCCAGGAGGTGTGGAAGAGGAGAGGTGGGGGAAAGGGATGTGGAGGCTAGGAAGGGGGTGAAGGTAGGGTTATAGTGGTGGTAAAAGTGGAGGAGGGAGGCAGCCAGGAAAGGGGTGTAGATAGGGAAGTACTGGGGGGTGAAGAGAAGGATGGGGAAGCAGACAAGAAGGAAAGGTAAGGGGAATGAGGCACGAGGGTGAAGGAGCAGTGGAAAGAAGGAAGTAGGGTAAAACCATAGTCATGAAAGAGGAACTGTTCAGCGCCTACTTCGCGGAATTTGTATGGTGATACCAGCACCCAAATAAACCAGGAAATTTGTTTCCCGCATTTATAAGTGCAATAAAACCACACACATCCGACGAAGAAGCGCTATAAAGGTAAGTACCTCTTTTTTTCTGCTGAATCGAGACATCCATGTTGTTAAGGTGATGTAAACAACATGGTGGCAAGTGAGTCACTGTTGCCATGCATGTTGGAAACACTTTCCGCTAAAAAGCACTAGGGTACATGTTCTGTACTATGGCCCCTAACTTTAAGATTAAATCGAACTCAATTACACACATGGCAATTACATTCTATATGCCAACGTTCGTTCTCATGTTTTGTCATCATCCATGCTCGCATCACTCTGCCTGTTATCATTTCTTGACATCCAAATACACAAGATTATTTATGGTAAAGGCATTTTAGACTTTAATCGATTTTCTATGTTGATTCAACACTAGGTTCAACTAGGTAAAGTAAATTGAGTGAACCGAAAGGGATATTTTTCAAACTCACTGACCTATTTTTGTACATCAGCTGTTTGAGGAGGAAAGATGGTCTTCACAGCCTCCAAAAAAGCACGGAACATTTTTTGTGGTTCCTCCGTATGACTTCGTCTCCACATAAACTCAGCAAAGTAGGAGTCAAAATGGTGCTCATTGCTGACATTTCGGAAATGTTGGCGCCGGAATTCTTGTTTGATATCACTCCATGTGCTCTGCCCTGTCTCAAGATCCTTAAATATCAAATTATGATTGTCTGTATAGGGTATGAAGCCTGCGGAAGACAGGCCGCCATACACTTCCCAGCAATCGGATACAATTGTGGACCCCGGCAAAACATTTGCACAAATCTCTCTCAGCAAAACTTCCACACTCCTATTTTTCACCACAGCAAAAAAACATTTATTCGACTTCCTTTGAACCCCTCCAATCACCCACTCCCCATTCACCCGCTTTCCTTTATTAAACTTCCGCTTGCCAAACGCACTTTCATCTATTTCCACAGTCTCACCCACACCACCAAGCATCTCTTTTTCTATCACACACATATCCATACAGACCTCTCTACAAAACAACTTCCAATCGACCAAAGTGGTGTTACTCCTCACATCGAGCTCCATTCGTATCAGCTCTGACGTCGCCTTGAACACCCAAAAAAACGTGAAACGCAAAACGTCTGTCAAATTCAACTTGCTCTCTGCAAACCAAGAGCCCTTTCGCACAGACCTCATACAATCATGAGCATTTTCACCGTATTTTCTGCACCGCCAAACGTACCCGTCATCCAAACCAGACTTCGCAACCAACTTCATTCTCTCTTGACATTTGAGACACATGTACTCCGACGCCAACAAACCCTCTTTTATGCACCATTCGATTACAAACTTTCGACCTTTCAATTCCAGACCAAGAAAAAAAAAAGAATTAAGACGCTCGCCCATATTTCAGCAAGGCAGCTCACACAACGTTAACGACAATAAGCACAGAAATAAACACTAGACCCTACAAACTAAAAGATGGATCGTTCGTGACCGAACGGGTCTTTTTGAACTATTCACAAAAATGACCCGTTCGTACCATCCTTTTAGCTCTCCGGATTCCTTCTCAGGGATCGAGTTTTCGGTGAGAAAGTTTTGAAAAAACCAGTATCTTACTAAACAGCTTATCTTGCTAGCAAGCTTCTTCAATGATTGTGGAGAAATGATAAAAATTCATGAAGAAAAGTATGCTCATCTTTCTTTACGGGCATAGGAAGATGACCATTCTTTTCTTCACGGGTGGTGAAAAAATTGTCAATTTAATAACTTCTTCACCCTGCTTTTCGTTTACTACTCGGTAAAGGTTTCATAAATAGAAAGCCACACACCCTGCTATATATATATATCGTCAACCAATCCACTGCAGGTTATCACACGGTGAAAGAAATACAGAGCTCACCAATAGACAGGTTGGCAAGCTGGCCCTACAGTTTAACAAAGATTCCGATCACACGGTAATCATTATGTCACCTGGCCGGTATTCTTGGTGGTACATATACGTATAATAATGATATAATGCACTAGAGATGAATCTCTGGAGTTCAAGATTTGATAGGATTTCATGATTGGATATCCGGGTAATATATAAAATTAGCATCTTTCGGAATAAAATAGAACTAAATCGAATGAAATTAGACATGATCCTGTAATCTAAATAGAATGAAATAACGTAATGCAATTCTAATCTAATCATTTATGCTAAGCTAAACTTACGTTAATACGTGCCTATGCAAAAATAAGTAAATAAATAAATAAGTCATACTTATTTGATTTGGAGTAGAGTTGTAAAAAACCCGGGAATTTTGGACACATTGGAAACTTTGATGGGAAGAAACCAAGATAGCTAGACATGAGCACCCCAGAATTATATGCAGGGGGCGCATCCGGGAAAAATTCCAATTAAATAATGTTGTTGGAGAGCACCCCTTGCACCCTTCTTCGTGGCGCCCATGTAGCTAGAATACAGGAGGTAGTCCCGTCCTTACCTTTCTTCCTATTGGTCGATTGGACACAATCAACCAATAGGAAGAAAGGTGTGGACGGGACATACGTCCTTTATTCTAGCTATCTTGGTTTCTATGCCCAAAGTTTCCAATGTGCCCAAAATTCCCGAGTTTTTTACAACTCTAGTTTGGAAACCATTAGGAGTGGGTGTAAGAGGTGGAAAAGAGTAACTAAATTAGATTGCTGATCAAAAATGAAGAATTTGGCACCGTTGAGTCAATTTGCTGCTGTCATTTATTCTACTTTTTATGCTAATACGACTTGATTAAATGTACATGTGCACCAGAAAACAAAAAAGTAGAATTATTCCAGCCATTTTATTTTGTGGCCACTTCTCCAATGGATTTCTGATAGCAAACAGCCAGCTCATTTCTGGGAATACAACGCCGCGATTTGGAGCCATTTTTTCTTTGTCCTTACAAAGTTGCGACCTTCTTTTACATGCAACTTTCGCACAGCCAATGTATTATAAAAAGAAGAAAAAAAGACACTGACAATGAAGACGTAATGTAGCTACATGAATTCACAAGTTGACAACGTAAATTTGAAAGTACTAAATTGGCATCCAAATAATGCTTTTAAAAGTTAGCAACACTACATCAAAATAAGAAGACCCCCATATGCTTACACACCACTGGTTTACTTTAAATATGTGATCCACCTGGCAAGGTTTTTTGTTTTTATATTATTATATTTTTATTTGCCTTAACAAATAAGTGATATGTGAGTAGAATTGAGGTGGAATGTTGTTACGGTTATGCTCCCTACCCACAAACTAAGTTATGCCAGTGAAAATAATATATATTTTTTTTACCTGAATAGCATATTTCAGGCCATTTTCCATTGCATAATTAAAGGAATTGGTGTGGATATTTTGGTGCTGCAGAAAATCCTTTAGGCGTTCATCAAAGCTGGCCATTTATACTATATAAATTGAAAATTATCATTAGATAGCTCTGCTAAGTGCATATATTAAAAAATGCGTACAAAGAATTAAATAGAAATGCATAACAGGAAAAGCATCCACAAGTTTAAACGTTCTTACAATACAGTTCGAGTTTTGGAAATAATGTGGCAATATTTTGTAATACAGTCTGAATAACCTATGAAGTTAGTAATGTATAAATGAAATTTGTATTAATTGCCAAGACTACATAAGTTTCATAAGTAAAATTTAGTTATTGTGTTATACCAAGACACCATTGATATTTCAATTGGAATACTAATAATTTTCACTGTCCCGACTTCAAATCTATTAAAATTGGCGTATGCAGAGAGTTCATAATGGAAGGTGACAAAACTACAATTTCATATATTCATATGTATATAGTACAACACTTTCCCTTATATACATATGTTCACATGTATATAGGGGAGAGCGTTTTACTTAGGGACAGCTGTACCTTGGGATAAAGGTTATATTTGGGGAAAATGAAGGAAAGCAAGTTTTATCATGTGGTAACTACATCATTGGTGTGTTTATATGGGCTGCTTTGATTTGGACCTTCTTTACCAGTAATTCACTCATTTTTGGCCTGAAAGCAATTTTAAAGATTTGTTTCAATCTGTAAGTACTTGGTTATAAATAATTAGGGCCCAGACCTTGATGATCTAAAAATTCCTAAAAAAATGCCCTTAGAAAAATGACCGAAAAAAGGTCGAAAAACTTCCCTTAAGATTAAAAAACTCTCCTCCCCCTCCCCCCAAATCGTATTTTTACAAATTGTAAATTAAGTAACTTCAACTTTATACAATTCAGACTATAATTTTCATTCTTTCACCATGATGCGTCAGAAAAAAAGGTAGTAAATACCTGTTTGTGTAATCTAATGTGTAATCTAGTCCCTTGAAAGAATATTAAAATTGCACTTCAATAATTATGCGTTTTTTAGCATTGTAAAAAGGCTATTTTATTTTCCGAAAGCAAATTCTTATACCTTGAAAAGCTCTTCTCAATACTTATATATGATAATACGACTCGCAGAATGAAACTTACGTATGTTGTTGGAGCATATTTGAAGAAAACGCATTCATTTTTATGGAAATTCTTCATCAATTCCCGATGTTTCTGCCTCTCCAGTTAATATACTAGAAATTTTGTTCAGGGTTTGAAATCCAAAAGTTTTTTTTTTAAAACATAGTTTAATTTTGCAACAATGGGGTGTCCAGTCTTCCTCTTGGCGTTTTTTAGTACTTCGCTTTCTTTGTCGATGTAACCAATTGGGTCAACGAGTTCCATTCTGTGCTTCTGAACCCTTAATAATATAAGGTAAAATGCTGAAGTTTGATCGCACATATGCCAAATTTCCTTCCACTTTTTCTTTAGTGGCGCAGTATAGCCCAGATGCTCTTGCGCCATAAAAAATCCAAACAAACAAACATTTTCTTGAGAGAACAAATTTTGTGCAATTTGGATAGATGCTAAATTCTCTGTCTGAAAATCATTTACTGTCGCCTATATAGCATCAAAATTTTCACTGTAACAAATATACATTCATTGAGCATACGACCATGTTCCCTAATGCATTGTCAAAGAATTTGGCAGCAAAGTTAAACTACGAGCTTGCGTTTTAAAGACTTCTGTACGATAAAGAGATTTCAAGAATTTTTTGTAACATTAGAAACAAATCTATCTACATCCAGATAATTTGCCTGAATTTCCTCAGCAACCCTATTTAATGCGTGATCAAGGCAAATGACGTACGCTAGTTTGTATGAAATCATTTAAATTTTTTCCAGCTTTTACTATGTTTGGTGTAGTATCCGCTAAAAAAGGTAAAACGTTACGTTCCACACAGTTTGGCCGATGGGCGCCGTTAGCTGGGGGAACAAAGGGACCCATCCCCGTCAATGTTGGTATTAGGGTTCCATGTCCCCCCCAATTTCAAACAAAAATTTTATAACAGGTAACGTCGTTCAAAATTTAAAATATATTGTTTTTTAATCTAAAGAATGCGGTTATATTTTTCAGCCTAGTGTATTCAGTGCGAAATAAAAAAAAATGCACTTTGTCATTTATTTGATGTAATTATACCTTTCGTTGGATTGTACTATATAGCTCTCTTTTCCGCATATCAGCGTTTTCATTGACGTGTTATTATTTTCAACTGTCAAACGGAATGTTTTTAATAACGTTACAACTATAGTTTCTCTATTTTAATTTTGCAAGCTCAAGGAAATTTTTGGCCCTCTAAGCTCATTATCAACGACATAAATTAAAGGGACTGTCTACACCATCATCACCAGCTTAATAAATACGAAATTTAGTAAGGAGCATTGCATGTGAAAATGAAATTGGAAATGTAACTAGAATATTAATTTTATGGTAAAGTGAACGTCATCAAGCAGAAGCACATTTAAATTAAACACTGCTTTGTGGGTGTCTGTTATCTCTGTAAAGAGTTGTTAACAACAAGGCCTTAACCAGAAATTATTTCGGGGAGGCAAAAAATGTTTACAACCTCGCTAATGAATAAGTATTGGTAGCAAAAACATTACGGAAGGGGGGACGGGCCTTTGGGACCACCCTCTGTCTCTGGCCCTGTTTGACAACAAGCTGCCTTCTACTGGTATACTGTCCCCCCAATATTTTTCTGCCTTTAGTACAAATGGTTTGGCCGCAAAAGAGTAAAAATTTCTCAAATAACTGATAGGTATTTAATGATTTAAGATATTTAATGCCGGCCTCTTCGTGTTTGGTTTAAAAAGTAGTCCATGTATTACACCATTCTGCGAAATAACTGGCATTAGTAAATAGTCTTTATGTACGTTCGTAAAATTGGATATTGTCGTTCGTAGATACAGCCTCCGCCCGGCAAGTGGAAGGTCGTGGGTTCAGGTCCCACTGAATGCAGAAATATTTCTTTTCTTTCGAACGTTTCACCATCTAATCACGCCATAACACCAGCACTGGTATCACTACGCCAATAAACGTTGATCAATATTGTTGTTTGATTTAACTCATAGGTGGTTGAATGATTAATTTTTCAAGTACCTCGAAATTCGATAAAAATACTTAATATAAGGTAACAGGAAATGTGATCGCAGGGTTGAAATAAAAGTTGGGAATAGCGCTAAAGGAAAAGTTAAAAAGGCTATGATTTACATACACAGTTGATTGGCAATGAAAGCTGTCGAAGCAATTTTTTTCTTCTAGAAATTCTAGTTTTAATCATTACAACTTGTTTGTAATTCTTCCGAAAATTTAATCGCTATGAAAAAATTAGCAATAAATAACCTAAAGCAAGGAAAAATCGCTTAAAATGCCCTAAAAAACAGAAAAAAAGCCAAAAAATGTAAAAATCATCAACATCCAGGTACTACTAACAATACATAAATTTAGTTGAACTAGTGGTTGAATTATTAGATCATTCCACAATTCAAGCCATGGTTAGGTCTAATCTATTCTTAATGTGTAAGTAACTGCTGTCCTTTTTTAACCCGCAAGCAAGCGCGTTGCGTGCTTTACCCCCCATCTACTTATATAGCATTATTTCATTAAAAACGTCCAATTTTACAGGGAACAATAAGAGGAATTTTCGCTTTGTCACCTTACCCCAAAGATTGTGACTTTGAAGGCAACAGGAAAGAGTTTGGCCAGTTTCAAAAGCAAGGGTGGACGGTTTTTTTCACAAATTGTAAGTTGTGGGATGTGAAACATCCCGCGCGCCTGATCGCGGGTTAAAAAAAAGTGCAGTGATGTATCTAAGAACAGTTCGTCAGATGTGTCTGGAGATGTCCCCAGGTACATCAAAGAAATATTTGATTACAGGAGCATGAATGTATGTGAAAGAAGAATTAAATACGTTTTAATTTTAAGGTAAGATTTGTTCAACTTATTTTTTTATACGCATGTTTATTTTACTCTTAAAAACATCATCTTTTAAATGGTTGAATGCTATTTATGAGAAACAGTCTAACTGAAAAACGGGATTTAATTGTAGTATCATATTGCCCTGTCGTGGTTCGTGAATATGTCGTTTCCACATAGAGGAATTTCTATATAACGAATTTATTTCGTGGAACTGTCCATTTCGTTATATGAAGGTTCTACTGTTTTTCTGCGAATTTTTGGCTCATCCCATCATTTACATAAAGACATTTTTCCCTTTTCATTAACTATAATAAGCAGCATTTAAAAAAAAATTATGATACATTTGTTCCTGTTTGATCTTCCTCCCCTCCTCCAAATTGTTCGCATCAGAAATTCCAATGCATCTAGTAAAAGGGCAGCATTGAAAACTGTGCACATAATATCTGCATTTCCTCCCCACCCTACTGGTCTGTCTTCGTGAGGGGACTATTCAGTGATGGTTCTTGTGGTTGTGTAGAGATAGCACAATCATCCATTGGGCCGTTAGCCTGAGATGAATTTCAGTAATGCTGTAGAAAGCAAGAGTGGATCAAGAAAATATTTTCAAGAGATGCAAAGCTTGAAAATCAATGTAAACTTCTTGGGGGGGCATGCTACCTGGATCTACGCTTGATAGAATATGTGCTGTTTTTCTAACCACCACAATCCATATTTTACTTCAATACGCAACAGATTCAAATTCCTGAGAAAACTGTACATCTTCAGATTCCTCAGAAAACTGTAGATTTTCATCATAGTCTATGCTAACCTTATACCATGAAATATAAACTTTTTTACACATCATAGTCTAGTGTTTGGTGTTCTGAACACATGTGTTCAAATTGCTCAAAAAATGATCGTTCTCGATTGATCATATCTGAACACTGTAAACGCAAACAAATTAAAAGGAGTAGAAAGAATGCATGTGATTTCCTTTTATAGGGAAAAGGTTTTATACAAATTGTGGACTTTCTAGGATTTTGAAGAAATAATGTTTAACTTAAAACAATAAACTTCAAAATTATACACCACCACTTGTCTGGGTTATGTAAAGTTAACGTGAAATATTTACCCCAGGCGCCGAAAAAATTTGATTAAGAATTTGCCCGCTCCACAGAAATCAAGCTCTGTTTATCCCTATTATTCCTATGATATGTGCATATATTTCATGTTGCATCTTTGTAACTTGTGATGCATCTTCATTGATATTGATGAGTAATTAATGAGAATAATGCCTGACCTGTAAGTAGAAGACAGTCTGAAACAAATAATTTACACCAATCCAGGATTTCCATGC
>QLNU02014176.1:45935977-45948197 GCA_006491805.2 Dysdera silvatica | reverse complement strand
TTTTACTAAAACATAACATGTTCGATACTCGTTCAATTCTTGTTTTGGTACTTTTTAATCACAGAGATCTTGTATGTACTAGAGTGGACGTCACGTGACTTCGAAATTCGTTTAACATTGCAGTTCTGTGCAAACCTTCGAGCATATATACGCTATATAGGTTCGAAAGTGCAAACTGTGAGCCACATTAGTGAGGTCAATTTTTCTATTTTCCTGTGTTACAGTACGTAATTATAATCAAGAGCGGATACACGGGGGAGGTCACAGGGTCATGACCTCAAAAATATATTTTTTCACTGTAAAAAATTCCAACTTTCATGATAAATGAAGGGTGTTATTCCAAGACCATGGCGAATTTTGTCCTTGACCCCGCTTCCCCCAAAATGAAAGTCTGTATCCGCTCTTGATTATAATGGTGCGTGCTTGTTCAAGTTTAGATTGTACACTTCATGACACTGTGGAAAATCGTTAACGTGGCAGTTCTTTCCACAGTTAATCTAATGTTTTTAGTTTAACTTGCATTCCATTCAATTTTCGTTTTATTTTTCGTTCAGCAATGCAAGTATACAAACAGTTATATTGACCTGCTTATATTAGCCTATCTGTTAGGCTCAAATATCAAAAACGTTCGATGAGCGAAAAAAAAAGAGACCACAACGCATTGTGGCCGTTTCAAAAATGCCAAATCCAAGGGTTAAAAAAATTTCCAGACATGCCAGGAGCGTATCGGGGAAGACCCGAAGCCCTATCCTTTTCCTAGGCTGCTATTGGAGATACGATTACGATATTCCGTATTCAGCGAGTGTACACTCTGCCCAATCCCCCCTCTTCCTTTGCCTAAAATACAATCAACCAGAAACTGTACGTGAGGGCTCTTCAAATGTCGCACGTCAGGACTGTATCGGAGGGGACCAGAGCGCCCATCTTTTTTGCAGGCTGCTATTGGAGCTACTACTACTAGTTGCAAAATAATTCATTTTTATGTTTGGGCTACAAATAGTTCAAATCTGCTACTTTTGGAGCACAGTTTGCTACTTTTTAATCTTCAGATCTGGCAACACTGCTCTATCCTGTTATCGTGAGAAATCCTTAAAACACTTTTTTTTTTTTTTTGCGAAATCAGAACGTGATTTATGGGGACGATTCAATCATGAATTTTTTTTACCTCACACACTGACTGCTATGATATATAGGCGATTGCATTGCATGCACACATAAATAAGTTAAACTATAACATATAATAGCAAAAGACCATGGTCGCACGTTAGTCTGGAGATGTTTTCAGTGAAATATGCATTCATGCCCTTTAAGATCGTTGGGTTTGAGAAAAACTGCATCTCAAGCCCCTGTCTTACGGCGCCACTCATGCGCCACATTGGCGCAGTATAGCCCAGAATCTCTTGAGCCATAAAAAATCCAAACAAACAAACTTATGGCGCCACTGAAATTAAACAACAGTGGTGAATCTTCGCCTATTGCTAAAGCCGGCCCCAAACATCTAGAATGTTGCATGTATATTTCCTGTCTGTATTTGGAATGTGCATATGCACCACATGACATGCCCATGTTTGGAATCCACATACACACGAACTGAGTGAGTATAAAAGACTTGTAGTTGCTCTTCCTACGGCCTACTGCACACTAGAAACTTTTTGCCAGTAGATAGTTTTGTCTTAAGGGCTACTGCGTGCTAGTGATGGTCATTTCTCTTCTTTACGAAAAACGCCAATGAACTGTTTGTTGCCAAAAAAACAACTGTTTTTAAAAACGGTTGACAAAAAACAGGTGGAATAAACAGAAAAATTAGAATTCATCATCAAATGCTGGTAGCAATTATATTACTTAAGCCCACTCCCTCCACATATATGGTAGAACCTCCATATAACGTACTTCCGTATAGCGAAATTCTCTATATAGTGAAGTTTTGGTAAATCCCCATGGTCATTACATATGAAAGTGTTTCTATATAACGAAATAAATTTCTATATAATAAAATTTTTAACGACCAAAACAGAAAATTAAGTGGTCACGTCAGCTACCTTGGGTTCCCTAATACCGTTGGAATACAATACGCAAAGTTAAAAACATCTATTTTTAAATGGTTGAATGTTATTTATGAGAAACAGTCGTTTACTGAAAAACGGGATTTTAATTGTGGTATCATAACATTGGGTTGCCCTAGTTCATGAATATCTCGTTCATGGGCTTCCCCAGAATTATATGCAATGGGGTACATCCAGGAAAAATTCCAATTGAATAATGTTGTTGGACTATAGTTTCTTGTGGATTCAGTCCTCCCCCCCAGACCCCCCACCTTTTTTTTCATAAGCGAAGGGGATGCAAGTGCACACCCTTGCACCCCTCTCGGAGTTCCCATGAGCTCGTTTCCACTTAGCGAATTTTCTATACAACGCATTTTTTTTTTTTTTTCATGGAACCGGCCATTTCGTTATATGAAGGTTCTACTGTATGTATAGAGAGAGAGTGAAAGAGTTTGACTGTTTGACATATTTGATAAATAAGCTTATCCTTAAAATGTTAAGTGTAAAATTGTATATATGTATATTACCTTTATCACTGTTAGTACATCATACACCTAATTTATTAATATATTTTAAAACTGTATTATATTAAAACTCTATCATAATAAAAAGTATTTTTAATTACGAACATCATTAATACGGGAAACATATTAAGACACCATTATACCACAACTTCTGCGCTATAAAATGTGTGGTTTTAACGTTTCAAAATTAAAAAAAATTAATTTTGGTTGAAGTACGATCAGCTCAATTGTTTAAAATTGTATATTTATGCATTTTCAAAAAATTGGGAGTGAATTTTGTTCTAATTATGAATGATTAATCAGCATTCGGCACTTGAATAGTGAGAAAACAATGTAATTAAACTTTTTATCTTATCAATCAGTGGCAGATTTCTACGTAGGCACACAAGGTGCAGGCCTAGGGGCGGCACTTACCGGGGGTGGGGGCGTCATCTAAGTGCTTAAACATAAAATTGCCCAAACTCGACTATGCTGAAAAATAATGTTTCTTTTAATTGTTACTCTGTTTCCCGTCCCCCAATAGCGATGATATATAAGTGAATACTGTAACTTACGCAGTGGCGGTTTTCTAAGTAGGCATACGAAGCGCAAGCCTAGGGGCGGCACTTTTGTGGGGCGGCATCAAAGAGCTTAAAAATAAAATTTTCCAAACTGGAAAATGTTGAAAATAATGTTTCATTTTAATTGTTGCTTTGTTCCACTAAGAGCGATGATATAGGCTACTATTTGCCCGCAAATGCAAACTACAGAATCGAAAGACAAAGAGATATGACCATATGATCATATTGTTTACATTACAATATCCGATACTTCCCACCAAAAGTGGATGTCTTCGGTATCAACACGTGGAAATTGCCGTGAGTTGTTGATGTTAACTTTCTGACCTGGAGAAAAGCCCTACCGGAAACGTTTAGCAGGCATCATTAACGGCAGACAAAACTATGGTCGATGTTGTCAGTGGGCTTTCTGAGCAATATGAGCCGCATTTCATATCTATCACAGTTACTGTGCAGTTTCGGGCTCCTATTTATTTTGATAACACCGCTCTTTCATTACAATTTTATATTTGTGATTTTGTTTGCTTTTTTTTTTCTTTTACCAACGGGATCAAATCAGAGGTTCCATGAATCCGTATTAAAATTATAGTGATGGATTCAAAAAGCGTCTCGAATCTACGAAGTTGGCGAATATGGTAGCAATAATTTTGAGTTGTATCTTATTAATTTGAATAATTATATGAAAAATAGCCGTTACATACGAAACGCTAAGAGTATGATATACTTTCTTTTTTACAAATATTCTTTTCTTAGTAAAGGAGGGAGGGGGCGGCAGTACAGGCTGTGCCTAAGGGCGGCAATTTTATAAATCCGCCACTAAATTTGCATCCAAATACAAACTACAGAATCGAAAGACAAAGGGCCCTGAAAATTTTGCCCCTGGGTATTTGCCCAGCGTACCCATTTATAAATTTAGGCTTAACACGTTTGTTATATATACTAATAGTAAATGAATGAATAAAGAAAAACTTGACTGATAATGAAAAAATTCATGCAAGGATGCATACGTGTATTTTTCCCAAATACGCAAAATATACGCAAAATTATCAGAGGTTCCAGGAATCCATACTGAAATTGTATGTTCGTTCTGAAATTGTATGTTCATTCTGAAATTGTATGTTCATTCTGAAATTGTATGTTCATTCTGAAATTGTATGTTCATTCTGAAATTGTATGTTCATTCTGAAATTGTATGTTCAAAAAGTGTCTCGAATCCAGGAAGTCGGAGACTGTAGTAGCAATAATGTCGAGTTGTATCTTATTAGTTTGAATAATTATATGAAAAATCTCCTTTACATATCAAATGTTAAGAGTATGATATGCGTTTTTTTTAAACAAATATTCCTTTCTTTGTAAAAGAGGGAGGGGGCGGCAATTTTATAAATCCGCCACTGTCGTCAAGGAATATTATGTAAGATATTATTACCCTTCACAGGGATAACACAATTGCCAAATAATGGTCAACACAGAAAAGCCTCCGGGGCGAGATTTTTGTGAGTTTTCGTGAAGGGTAATAATATCTTATATCTTAATATGCGGAGAAAAATGCGTTTGTTTGGCTTTTTTATGGCGCAAGAGCATCTGGACTATACTGAGCCAGCGTTTATTCTCGTCCTCATTCACCTAGTTGGTCAAGATACCGCGGGCTAAACGCGGGGACCCTGGTTCGAATCCGGGATGAGGACGGCGCCTCTTTTTCTCCAAATATAAAAAAAGCTCTAGTTTGAGCTACTTAAACGTGGGTGGCAAAAAAAAAATATTGTATAAGAAATATTTTTTGTGAATTATTTTTTACTGAGAAATGAGTGTTCGAAATTAGGGGAAAAAATGCTTAGAATAATTCATCAATGAATATAAATTAATATTTATCTTAGAATGTATACTTAGTAAAATTATTTTTTGTTAAATTGTAGCTACGGTTATTTTGAGATAAACGATTATATCCGAAATTCACATTGACATTTTAATCTCACAGTTACCTATTCGACAAAATGTAAAAACAAAACCAATAAAATGATATATTAGGTCGGCTATATGACGAACAAAAACAGATTTTTATGAAAAGAAATTTTCTTGCTCTGGTTAAAAAACAAGTTTGAGGAATAAACGCTTTAAAAAAAAAAACAAGTCTGAGGAATGAACGCTTTAAAAAAACGAAAGCGTGAAAATAGCAAGCGGCGTTAAAAACAAACAGGTGGCGCAGTATAGCCCAGATGCTCTTGCGCCATAAAACACCTAAACAAACAAACAAACAAACAAACAGGTGTTTGAAAAATGACTCACGAGAAGCGTTATAAAAACGAGCTGGTGTTGGCGGAAAGCTGTTGACGTAAAAAGCGGTTTCCAACGAACGTGAAACTGCTTTTTTCAACTCTTTATTCGTGATCTGCTCTTCCCCAAACCTATTTGCAAACACTTTCAACCTGTTGTTTTGGCGTCGTATTTGGCGACCAGAGTAACTAGCGATCCAGCCAGTGCCGGATTTAGATCCATAATTCAATCGAATAAATTCAAATCAGGTAAAATTGAGGGGGCTTAGGCCTAGACCTTGAACCACAAGATTTTGGGGCTTATCAGGGTCCTATTTAAGATTTATTTTAACTCTGTTTATTTACAAATGTCTCAGAAAATTTCGTTGCTAATAACTCTGAATATTGAAAACAATGAACTTCTAACAAAGCCGTAGCCAGACTGGGGCCAGAGGGTTTGCCCCGCCTTTCCGCCGGCTGAAATTATTTTTGGTTTTATTTTTTTAACGAATTATTGTAAAATTTTGTTTTGAATTTTTTATTTGCACGTTTTAAAATATTTTATATACGACGGTGGAAATCATCCTTTGAGGTTAAATACGTGTTCAAAACAGAGTTTTACGACAGATTTTGTTCTAAATACAGTATCTCGTTTACAATAAGAAGAGAAAATTTCAGTATACCTCTATAAGAGTTTTTAATGTAATATTTACGTTAAGAGTTTTATTTGCCTCCTTTAGACTAAATTGTAAATGTCGTTTCTTATCTGACAAGCGTAAGTCAAGAAAAAATAGAAATTTCTACAAAAAGTACTAACAGATTCTATAATACACGTTTAGAACTCCATTTTATATTTGAGATATATTTACCTTTATTAACTTCGCAGATGCTAATCCATGTTTAATCGAACAATTTACATTGTGATTTTAAAGACGCGTATGCACAGTTGTTAAGGACTACCTACCTCTTCTAATTTCACTTTCACTTTTCAGGATTTTCCGGGTAAACACTATTAAATGTTATTTTGTAATTTTGGATATCGCCTCTATTACTGCTATTTATCGAAAGACTTCTTGGCAGTTTGGTGAAATCAATGGCGATCTTTCTAGAAAGCTGGCTGTTTGCGTTTGTATTATTGAATATGCATGAAACATATAAAAGGAGGTTGAAATGTAAATTCACACATTAAGGATACAAATTAATGATCGAAGATCTTATTCTTCGCGGGACATATCATGCATGTATTGTTTATAATCATTTAATGTCTTTTCATACGAAGAGTAAAATCTTCGTTCAATAACTTGCATTCGTAATATCCCAAAACCTACCTTGCGTCAGAACAGTGGGTCACCCAGAATTTTCCGAAGAAGTGGGGGGGGATTTTATCTTCTATATTAAGGCCCACGCTGAAAAACGCTCAAATACGTGTCTAACAATTTTTTGAGAGCTTTCAAATGAGACCACTCCCATTAAAATTGGCGTCATCTACCTCGGGTCCTTCCCTTGTAAGATACATGTTACCTTGTATGTTACATTGTATACAATGTGTGCAATGCAGGCATTGTATAAGTTATACCGGCAAAGTAATATGAAATGTACGCATTGTATATGCTACCGGTACTATATGCTGTGAAATGCAGGCATTGTACGAGGTGTGATCAAAAAGTATCGGGACTGGGGTTAAACAAAAAACTACAGTACTTGCAGATTTGGCATTTAATCTCCTTCGAAGTAGTCCCCTTCTAAAGTCCCACACTTCATCCAGCGTTTTCTGTTGGATTTCATAGACATCCTGAAATCTTCTTCCTTTCAAGTGGGACTTGAGTTTTGGAAAGTGGAAAAAGTCGCAGGGGGGCATATCTGGAGAATACTGTGGATGTCGGACCTGGGGAATTTGATGCTTGGCCAAAAATTCCTGCACAAGTTACGCTGAATGAGCAGTTGCGTTGTCATGGTGGAGTCGCCATCGGTGCTTTCACCGGATGCATGCATCTCTGGCCTTTTTCGAAGAATGGAAACTTTTAAACGTCTTACATTTTCACGGCACTACTCTTTGTTTACTGTCTGGCCATGTAGAGCATACTTATGATGAACAACGCCCATGTACTCGAAGAAAACGGTCAGCAGTGTCTTCATATTGCTTCGATCCATTCGTTCTTTCTTTGATCTCGGAGAGCCATCTTGAGAACGTTTGGACCATCCATAAACTTTTGTGCGGCTCATACTCTTTTCCCATAAACTTTCTTCAAATTTGCATTGGTCTCAGCACAGGTGGTGCCAAGCTTTTGGCAAAATTTGATGCAGATTCTCTGTTCAACTTTCTCTGCCATAATGAATGCGACGACAACACAGTAATGACGTTTGTTCAAAACTCTACTGTAAAGAAGTGGTGGGAGCTATGACGTTGTGACTTTCGACGCATGCGTGGGAGAGTTCACGGTCAATATCTACCGAGCGTCTTCACTCGGCGTGTATTTTTCTTAAGCGTAGGGCACCAGTCCCGATACTTTTTGATTACACCTTGTGTATGTTACCGGCAAAGTGTGAAATGCAGGCATCGTATATGCTACCGGCAAAGTGTGAAATGCAGGCATTGCATATGTTACCGGCAAAGCGTGAAATGCAGGCATTGCATAGAATGCCTAGATGTTTTTAGGCAAAGTATGAAATGTCTATTTTATTTTAATATTTTCTCTCTGTGCAGAAGATTCTTGTTAAGAACTCACTATGCTCTCATTAGAGCTGGAAGTTATATAACTTTAACAGTCAAAAATCACCGAGCAGATTCCAGGAACATATGCCTCATAAAACTTTGTGGCTATTATCACAGAAGTCTGAAATTTGTTTCCATCATACAAGGAACTATGCCCGCTGAGATTACTGGCTATCGGAGTAACATCCGGTAGTTTAGCCAGAGACGGAAACACATTCTATTGCGGTGCCTGGCCTACAGCTACCATAGAGGCGAGCTCCTTCTCTCCCTCTGCCGTTTGATCTACGTCGTCACCAGGTCTGTCCGATCTCCTGAGTCCCGTTTCTGCGCCGTCCCCTTGGCGGTGCTCCATACCTTCATATCTGAGGTTGGCCAGTTTTTGTAGGGTCCTCGGTTGACCTTCACGGTGTTTCCTAATCAGCAGCTGTATTGCCTCAGTGACGCGTTTTATGGCAGCCGTCGTTTCCACGTTAATACAGAAATCAAACTGGAATGGAATGATTTCATATTTTGGCTAGAAACTGATTACGCAATAAATTGGATAGAAATAAATTGTGAAAAAAGTGAAATCGGCAGCAATCGCCAAGAAAGCTCGCTAAATTCTTAAATGCAATTTTCGAAAGTAAACAAACTAGTTTGGCTGACATTATTTCACGAAAACATTCACGTGCGGAATTCGAAATAAAATGAATGCTTCTCTTATGCACGAATTGAATTGCAACTTGCAATGTGATTATAAAAATTAAAGTAATTTGTTTTCTGCTATGACTTTCAGAAATAAAATAAAAAGAATATAGAACTTCAATTTAACAAATAGAGAAAAAAATAACTTTACAGCTACTTCAAAATCTAATACGTTTAAATTTAACAAGTTAAAGCCAGCTCTGTATTACTGAACGTATTCTAAACTTTTAGAATACATCCCGCGTTCGCTTTTTCACATTTTTCGACCAGCTTGTTATCCCGCCACGTGTTGCCAAAAAGGTTTCAATTGGCTCTATTTTAACTACCTTTTAACACTTAATTTCTCGATTTCTAGTGGGAGGGCATAGCTGCTAATTTTCATACATTAAGCTCAATTAAATTCGTTAGATTCGGCATGTGAGCTCCGAGGGTGGGGGAGGGGTTACTTGTGAGTTTTCCTGATTTTCTCAGTCTGTAATGTAAATATGAGCCAATCTCCTAAAAATTCCTCCAATGAGGCAATCCTCTCTATCTCTCCAAGGGGGGCCGGTACCTACACGCTTCTCCCCACTTTCCAAATCCTGTAATAACTTGAGAAAAGCAACAAAAATTGAATATTATATTCAAATTTAGCCTTCTTATAAAGACCGAAGTATAGGAGGGGGCAACATAGGGTGAAGTCCAGGCCCCCACCACAAATAATTACTAGGCTACGTATTTTTGTACAATAAAAAGAGGAATATTGACTTTGTGCCAGTGAAACTCGTAACGTGTCTTATGTTCAGTGTATCTATTAGATAAAGTGAAAGAAAATACAATGTTTCAGTAACGTACGCAAACATTTTATAAGGGGTTATGGATGTACTAAGAGGTGGGGAGAGTTTCGGCAACCAAAATTTAATTGTATACAGGAAAACAAAAGGTTAATATGACCCCACAAATAGTTTTTAAATAACAACACAATAGTTTACAAATAGTTTTTATGTTACAACTACCAAATATTCAGGGCTTTTTTTTTCCCTTTCCTAATTTACTCAAGCGGACCCCGGGTGTCCAAGGACTACAGGTTGGGAAACCCTTGCCTAAAGGGCTTAATTGCTAAATTATTAAATGGGTGAGCCCTGATAAAACCACTTTTCGAAATGGTGATAAAGTTAGGTTTAGACAATGACATTCCTAACGTTATGAAATACCTTAATTTTTGTCCCTGAATTTGCAGTTTTTCATAACATTCGCTCCATTATAAACATTAGGAATCGTCGTTGTGTAATCCCAGCTTAACAAGCCCATCACGTGGTAATTTAAAAAGAACGAAGTCAAAACTTAACACGCTTACGTGTATACACATAAAAAATTGGGAATTATTACGATTGCGTAAAGATTTTTTTTGCGTGTGTGTGTGTGTGTGTGTGTGCGTCAAAGGCTTTCATTGTTTCTTTTTCTAATTTTCGCCGGTGGCGTGCGTACCAACCGGGGAGCGACCAATGAATATAAATTTATATTCAGTGGTCTGCCCCCTGGTTGGTACGCCACTGGTGAAAATTAAAAAAATTGCCTTGCATAATCGTAATTTTTTGCTTTTTTCCTGCACATTTCTTGTGGGAATTTTTTAAAGATAGTAATTTCTGACACCAACGTTTGAGCTCAAACTAGAGACTTCAGTGTATAGGAAAAAAAAGAGAGATCGCCCTGCCCTAGAGTCTTTTTCTCCTATACATTGAAGGCTTCAATTTGAGCTCAAGTGTGGAAATTAAAATATACATTCTATACGTTTTCTTGTTGATTGGCCTCCAACATTTACAAATGATATTATTTCATTTAACTTTTAAGAACAGATATTACATCGCACATTATTGTAATCCGCTTGCAGGCACTTCTTATATCCGATCATAATAAGTGATATACCCTTTCTCGAATAATAAAGGTTTCGATGTCTGAAAATTCTCGATCATTCGTGGACACTTACGTATTTAAAAATGCACGGCATGGTCACAAACATTTACTACACAGATGTTATTTAGGTGTTAACACTATTTTTCCTTCTCAAAATATTTCCCAAGTAAAATGTTTATTCATGAAAAATCCCTGGAAAACTGAACTGACAAATGTCAGAAGAATCTCTGGCGGCGCGTTGTAATTTATGCCAGGGCCCGGCGGTTAAGAAGTACTAATCTACGTCATCAAAGCATGGTAACTTCTGTTTATGTCATGATGTTGGTCAGAGTTGCCATCACATCGGTTGGAAATTTGTTAACAAATATATCTAATGTCGTCTACTTTTATTTATTTTTTCAAGTTTTCTAATCTGGCAACAAGTGCATTGGGCTCAAGTTAAAAAATAAGTACTTAATAAAATCGTCTGCCTTTTTTTTTTTTAATCTTTACAGTCTGGCAATAGTTAAGCGAATCTTACACAATCAGCGCTAATGCCATTACCTCCAGAAGTCTTGTTTCATTACTTTTCAAACTTACGGATCATTTGAAAATATTTTTAAAGTTGAAAAATAATGGAAAGTCTTTCATTGAACTAAAACCGTTAGAGAAAATTGCTTTGCACGTAATGGTGTTATTTATATAAATCGAACACTACGCAGATTAAATCAAACAACATATTCATCAACGTTTATTGGCGTAGTGATACCAGCGCCGATGTTATGGCGTGATTAGATGGTGAAACGTTCGAAAGAAATAAATATTTCTGCGTTCGGTGGGACTTGAACCCACGACCTTCCACTTGCCGGGCAGAGGCTTTACCTACTGAGCTACGAATAATGATATTTAATCTCTTTACGAACGTATATAAAGACTATTTACTGATGCCAGTTACTTCGCAGAATGGTGTAGGATATGAACTACTTTTTAAACCAAATTACGAACAGACCGGTATTAATTTGATCGAAATGCCATATTAAATTTATTTTTTATTATATTTATAATATATTTATTATTTATTGTTGCAGCATATTTATATAAGATTATATTTATTATATTTGATTATATTTTTATATAATTTATATAAATACATATGCTGCAACGGGCTTTTCGATCAGTTTAATACCGGTCTCTTCGCAATTTAATTTAAAAAGTAGTCCATGCACTACACCATTCTGCGAAATAACTGGCATCAGTAAATAGTCTTTATATACGTTCGTAAAGAGATTAGATATTGTCGTTCGTAGCTCAGTGGGTAGAGCCTCCGCCCGGCAAGTGGAAGGTCGTGGGTTCAGGTCCCACCGAACGCAGAAATATTTATTTTCTTTCGAACGTTTCACCATGCCATAACATCGGCTCTAGTATCACTACGCCAATAGACGTTGATTAATAATGGTGTTATTATTAAATATGTCAAGTTAGCCATACATTTCACTTAAGTTATGAAACGAATGCTAAAAGCTACTTACATGAACATCTGTCGCCAAATGTTTAATCCCTGTACAGAATACGTTATTAA
>QLNU02014176.1:45918967-45930932 GCA_006491805.2 Dysdera silvatica | reverse complement strand
TCTGGACTATAGTGCACCAGAAATTAGTCTGTAATTCGTATTTTAATGAATTAATTTTTATCTACTATTTTTTTTATTTAACTTCATTGTCTTCTCTTTACCTTTATCTTTTACGTTTGGGCAAGCAATAATAATACATTTTATTTATAAGATCAAAATACAAAAATATCATTACATACACCGAGTTATACAATTAGTACATAATACATTTTCAGTAAAATCATTACACAATGTAAGTTGGCGTCCATATGATCGAAAAGGAAAGTAGACATAAAAAGATTTTCAGAATTCTGAAAAATATGACTTCTCCTAAAAATTAGTCCAATATAGCGTTCGGGTAAATGGTGTTAGAAATTTAATGGCTATAATGCATAATTCACAAGTAATTTTTGCTTTAGTCTTTTTTTTTTTAAATAAATTAATATTGTCTGAATTTTTCATTTCTTTTGTCAATTCATTCCACATATTGGCTCCTTTATATTTTATGTTTTTTCTTCCAAATTCTGCTAGTATTTTAGGTATAAGTATATATAGTACACTATATTTTCTAGTTTTATTCCTTTCATCCTAGTTTTGTTGTATTTTTATTAATTGTATATGTCTGTTTTCCTTTATTCTTTCAATCGTTTTGTTCAAAATACAATATTTATGTATTTTAATTATTGACAAAATAATATATTTTTTTTGTAAACGTTTTCCAATACGGTTGGTTGCTCCCATTTATCATTTTTATTTCTCTTTTTGTGTGTTGTTAGACATCTGTGTGTCCTTCATCCCAAGATTTCCCCAACTGGTGTTACGATATATTATGTGACTATATGTTAATGAATAAAATAATTCAATTTTTACTTCTGTTCCTAAAATATCTTTTAAAATATTTCAAAATTCCAATTCCTTTACTCATTTTGTTGCTTATTTTATTTACATGGGCGTTTCAATTTAGTTTGTTGGTTAGTGCTACACCCAGAAAATATATTTTTTTGCACAATTTCTATTCCCCTTTCCTCTATTTCAATCCTTACATTTTTTTGCATCTATATCAATTTTTTTATTCATAAAAATCATTATTTTGGTTTTATTTACATTCAACTTAATCTGATTTATTTTATATAAATCGAACACTACGCAGATTAAATTAAACAACAATATAAATCAACGTTTATTGGCGTAGTGATACCAGCGCCGATGTTATGGCGTGATTAGATGGTGAAACGTTCGAAAGAAAATAAATATTTCTGCGTTCGGTGGGACCTCGTAAAGAGATTATATATTGTCCTTCGTAGCTCAGTGGGTAGAGCCTCCGCCCGGCAAGTGGAAGGTCGTGGGTTCAGGTCCCACCGAAGGCAGAAATATTTATTTTCTTTCGAACGTTTCACCATCTAATCACGCCATACCATCGGCGTTGGTATCACTACGCCAATAAACGTTGATTGATTGACATTGTTGTTTGATTTAATCTGCGTAGTGTTCGATTTATATAAAATAAATACATATGCTGCAACGGGCATTTCGATCAATTTAATACCAGTCTCTTTGCAATTTGGTTTAAATAGTAGTCTATGTACTACACCATTCTGCGAAATAACTGGCAACAATATATATACGTTCGTAAAGAGATTATATATTGTCCTTCGTAGCTCAGTGGGTAGTTATATATATAATGTTATATATATATAAAGAACTTCATTTTGTAATGCTTAATCTTGATCAGTCTTTTTATTATTGTCTCATGTTAAAAAAATTTTGAGAGCCGCTAAGATCTGTTTTGCTTAGGGCCATAATCATCGCCTCGTTCATAATTTCCCATACTCGTATTGTAATTGAGTGTTTGTATATTTTTCAAAAATTGTGTTCATATTTTTATATACTCATGTTTGTAAAAATTGCAACACCATGAAAGACTCGTGTGAATTGAATGAAATTTAATGTACAAACGACCTGTGTTGATACAAATAAACGATTAAAATTACAAAGCAAAAAACAATATTACATGTCGAAAATCAGTATTTGGTGAAGCCACCACGCGCTGCAATAAGTGATGCTATACGACGTGGCATGGAATCAAACAGATGTTGAATGTGTGCCTGAGGAAGAGCATTCCAGATTGCTTGTATGCAACCCCAAAGTTCATCTGTAGTAGCTATGGGACGAGGATCACGAGCGAGACGCCGACCAACGAAATCCCACACATGTTCAATCGGCGACATATCCGGCGAATAGGCAGGCCAAGGAAGAAGCTGTATCTGTTGTGATGAAAAGAAGTCTTGAACATTCCTGGCAATATGTGGGCGGGCATTGTCCTGTTGAAATACAGCTCCGGGAATGCCTTGAAGGAAGGGAACAACTTCGGGCTCCAGAACTTCATTGATGTACCGGTTGCTGTTAAGATTACCCACAATTCGTAGCAGCTGAGATCGTCCATGATACGCAATCGCACCCCAGACTATAACTCTGGGGTATCGTCCACTATGATGTTCGATAACGCACTCCGGAAGGTGGCGTTCACCGGTATAGCGTCTAACACGGATGCGGTCATCACTGTATCCCAAACTAAAACGGGAGGAGGAGGAGAAGGATTGTGCAAGGGTTTCATTGGGAAGGGTGGCCGCCGGGGGCGGCGCTGTAATCCCAGACAGGACGCTTGAACAGCGTAATCAGCCGCCGAGGCGGCTGAGGGGGAGATGGATTGCCGATCAACACGGCATTCATAGATGCACGTTTTAGCATAGATGCACGAATTAAAGCGGGATTCATCAGAAAACACCACTTGTTGCCAATCAGCTCGCCAATCTCTATGTCCATGAGCCCATTGTAGCCGCAAGTGTCGATGGTTTTGCGTCAGGAGGATCCTGTATAAAGGAACTCTTGCACGCAGTCCACGGTGCAGTAGACGCCGACGAATTGATGAAGCACACAATGATACACCTGTAGCAGTGCACCAACGTTCTGCCAACTGTCCAGATGAAGCAAAACGGTCCGTCACCGCCATGCGGACCAGGTGTCTATCATCCCGTGCTGACGTCACCTTTCGGCGTCCACTCCCGGATTTCCGAGTTGTCTGGTTCTCTTGAACCCACTGCTTCCACACTCGCATCACTGTGCTGCTGTTACGCCCCATACGAGCTGCTATTGCACGATAAGAAAACCCTCCTTCACGAAGGCCGATCATTCGTCCCCGTTCAAACTCCGTAACTTGCTGAAATGTCGCCCTCTTTCGTCGTAGAGGCATAGTGACGTCTCATGTAACGTTTACCACTAGCAGATAACCATACACGCCCCGCTACAGCCCTCTATTTATACGGATCCATCAGCAGTTCAGAGGGCGCTGCTCAGCCCACGCATGCGTGATGACTCTGAAATTCTAATCATTTGAATAGCATACCCTAATTTGCATTTCCTGAAAGTTTCAGCTCAATCACATGATTCCTTCATGGTATTGCAATTTTTACAAACATAAGTATACATATATTCGTAACAATGCTTACAAAATTTCTATGGATCACTCTCCTATTAGTACTTTATGACTGATAGTGATCATGTTATTGCTTACATAGTCATAGTTATTACATACATATATGTCATAGAGTACCAATAAGACAAATAATGATCATGTTGTTATTTACATAGTCATTATCTGTTATAGATTACCAATAAGACAGATAATGATCATATCATTACTTATATAGTCATAATCTGTCATAGAGTACCAATAAGACAGATAATGATCAAGTTATTACTTGCATAGTCACTATCTGTCATAGAGTATCAATGAGACAGATAATGATCATGTTAGATTCCTTACATATGATATATAAAAAAATTTCTTTTCTTACAGCTATGGCGCTTTTGAGTGACGTACGCAGTGATGGACTTGACCTTACTTGTAAGTGAAATTTTCTTTACTTGTTGTTATTTTATTATTTTTACTTATTACTACGGATCGGATCTTGATGACCTAAAATTTCCTAAAAAAATGCCCTTAAAAAGATTACCCTTTTTTTGCTTAGAAAATTCATTGTATATATATTACATATATATTAAATATAAATATATACATATATGATTTAATCATATAATTAATACAATTTTTAATTACAATAAGGCGATTTCAAAAAAAAAAAATTAACATTAGAAACAAGTCTACCTACATACAGGTAATTTGCCTGAATTTCCTCAGCAACCCTAATGTAAGGTGTGATCAAGGCAAGTGACATGCACTAGCTTTGGATAAAAACATTTGTTTTCCCAGCTTTTACTATGTTTCATTCGTTAAAACGCTGTTATATTCCACTCCGTTTGGCCACAAAAAAGATCTTAAAAAGATGACCCCCAGAAAAATCGAAAAAAAATATGCTTAAGATTAAAAAAAAAATCCCCGAAACAATTTGTTTTATTTTTCCAAGTTGTAAATTAAATAACTTCAACTTTAAACAATTCCTAGTTCAGAATTTTAATTCTTTCACCATGATACGTTAGAAGAAAAGAAAAAAAGTACGTACAGTGAATGCCATAAGTATTCGTACACCTGCAGTGTGTTCTATTTAAGAAACTGCTGTATAATAATTATTAGATGTAGAGATATGGGACAAATGTCACCACAATTAATATAAATTTTTGTATTTACTTCATAAAAAAAGTAAAAAAAAAAATATACGTGCACTGCAAATAACAATAAAAAATGAACAAACTTACACATAGCTCATGTGTCAAAAATATTCGTACACTAATTGTTTTTTGGTCAGAAAATTCATTAATAAAATAATAATTCATTCTTAATATTTCGTTGGGTTCCCTTTGGCTTTAATCACAGCTTTCATGCGTTTTGGCAACGAATCCACTAAGTTTTTGGTGACATCCGTTGAAATGGATGCCCATTCCTCGAGAAGCGCAATTTTTATATCATTTTTATTTGATATGCGTCGTTTTCTCATCCGCGAGTCCAGAATGCTCCATAAATGTTCTATAGCGAATAATAACTGCAATAAAGTTTGGGATTGAAAAGTAGATGCAGCTTACGAAAGAACCATGCAAACAAAATCATATTTTTAACGTACAATTTTAAAGTTCTACTTCATAAAATTACTCTATATGATAGTGTAAAATAAATATTACATTTTGTACGTAAATATGTATTTAATCTTTTTTTAATCCTGTTCAGATTATCCAAACTTTCAAATTCACCTTTTATTTACTTTTTTTTAAAGAAAATTTATATGCAGTGGAACTTTTTCTCGTAATCACTTGTATTTCACAACCACTTCTTAAAAGCGTCCAAAGTTGTGCATTCAATTTTTTGCTTCTCTCTGCAGGTTAGGTCAAAGTATTTGATATTTTTGTTAGGATGGGCAAATCTTTGTGAACGATTCTTTTAAGACCAGCACATTTTTTAGATTCGTTCTCTGGAATAAGTTTCTGTGTAATAATAATAATAATAATTAAAGGCATGTGGCATATGAAAAGAGTTGACATTATATCTGTCATTTTGTCAACCACAGGTCCAACAATACTAACCACACTGCATAGAAGCTTGGAAACACGTAATTCATATTTCCATAAAAAAAATTTTAAAATTACATTAAAGTTCAATATTTTACATATGGTAAATATCAATCCTTTAGCTACCGCCGATATCTTGGCACGTTGGGAACCGTTACGGCCTCTATACTACTAATATGCCTAAAGGTTAGATCAAAGTTGCCCTCTGTGTGTTTCAAACCCCAATGGAAAAAATCCGAGAGTATCATATCTGGGCTATGTGGTGGCCATTCCACGAACTCACGATGACCAATCCACCTTCTTGGAAATTTGATACGTTGAAAAAGAATAACATCCGTTCCGTAACTGAGTGAACGAGCCATTTCTTCGAAGTATGTTCGTATAAAAAGAAATACTTTTTGTGAGGACGCGTTTGTGATTTCAAACAACCACTGTTGCTATGCAAATATTTTTATTTCAAACAACTATTGTTTCTATGGATATATTTTTTGCATTTTTGCGGGTTAAAATATTGATATATTTAAGCGATCCTTTAAACATTCCCCACTGGGTTAAAACGAAATCTAAAACTTTCGCTGGTAGAACACACATTGCTTTACATTCTGCAGTTCTCTTCATTTGCCTACGACCTTACTATCGTGAGCAAAGGCCTGGAGAATAAATGTCGATTTTGAATTTTGCGGACACATCGTTGGTGCTATGAGTGTCGAAACGCCATACTGTAAATATCATTATTTTTTTCTCGACGAGACCTTTAAAACAGTGTATTACTCGATGGGGGTTGCCATTTGAAATTTTGGAGTTGCATTATGAGTTCATTTTCTAATGAAGATAGCATATAGCTATTGAAACAGCTGTAGTCAATGTAACTGCTCTAACTGTTTTTTGAAAATATTTCTTTTGTTAGATTAATGCAGTGGGTTACCTATAAATTGAAAATTTATTTTATTATGGTATTAGAGCAATATATAAAAATAAAGTAATGATATTATATATATTATTGTCAATTATTCCATGTTTCTTGAAACGATATTTCACTAACCATCATTGTCTTCCCAACCAGTTCAGAAACGTGGATGGCAATTTGAAGGAGGTTATTTTGAACGCAGGAAGAGAATCCGTGGCAAAACGTTTGGACGCCAAAAAAATTCGTGGAGAAACATTTGGACCTAAAAAGCCAACTGAAAAAGCGTGACTGATTTGTCATATCCAGAAATTTGAAGGAAATTATCACCATATTGAATTACGTTACTTGAATGATAAAATTTCAAATTTTAAATATAAATTTCACCTAGAATTGTTTATTACTTCAACATACAAAACACTAGCGAACTGTGTAATCTTTATTATTTAATA
This sequence comes from Dysdera silvatica, assembly GCA_006491805.2. Lineage (NCBI taxonomy): Eukaryota > Metazoa > Arthropoda > Arachnida > Araneae > Dysderidae > Dysdera > Dysdera silvatica. Next base: position 45,924,080 of record QLNU02014176.1, on the reverse strand, counting down.
AAATAATTCTAAAGATATTTCTTCCTTTTATAAAGGTGTTGTTTCGGAGAAATTACGCTTTAATAGTATATAATTTGTGTACGGTCCAGCAACTTAGTTTTCAAATTATTGGTGGGGAGGGGGGCAAGCGCATATTATACAGTATGCATTACAATGCATATAAAATTCCAATTTATTTAAAATTATCGAGGTGGGGCACGGACACATATAACTCTGCGCTTATGGTACTGTAGTATATCAATATTCCTCACACATAACGAGTAACGTTTTGATAAAGAGGTTATAAAATTCACGTTTAACATACACGTTAAGAGTAATGAGAATAAATCCAATGTTTTAAGAGCAGTAAATTTAATTGAACGAAGGTTACAAGTAGGGGGAAACTAGGGCTTCTGCAAACTGGCGCAGATGGTACGATGGCACGCACGTGGCACGGGCTTCTACCCCAGTGGCGGGAGGCGGAACGAATGTTTGGCGCGTTTTTTCCCTCCCAAGGATATTTGTCGCTCCTTTTTTTTAACTCTACAAATTTTTTAAACTTTACAGATTTTTTAAACTTTACAATTCTTTTTAAACTTTGCAATTTTTTTTAAACTTTCCTTTTTTTTTTAACTTTTCATTTTTTTAACTTTACCTTTTTATTTTCTTTTTTAAACTTTACGTTTTTTTTATTACAAATTTCCACCATTTTTTCTAAACTTTTCTTTTCTAAATTTTTATTATTTTGACGAATCTGTCTTTTTTTTTAAATTTCTTTCATTTTTCTAAAGTTTTTCAAAATTTTCTTTATCGATTTTATCTAAACCTTATTTCACTCGTGTTTGACTTTTTCGGAACTTTGGGCTTTTGCCTGCACATAATCGTGCATGACACCTGGGACCTCCCCTCGAAACAGGAATCACGGCCTAGGGGTTTAGTTCCCCTCCAAACATGAGAGAGTCTGCACCAAATACCAGGTGTCAGCCCCTTCCCTAGGCTCATCCGGAGGATCGACAGTCGATAGAAACTTATAGACCAAACTAAATGCCGTTTAGGGAGTGACCATGGGCCCTCGTGTCACATCCATTTGGTAAAATATACTGGCTTTGTAGATGGTGGAAGATGGAAGGGGGTAAGTTATCCACAAACTTCACCAGCGAGGACGCCATAAACTGCAGAGAATCAATAAACTGCAGCTTCCTCGCTGAAAAAGAGATATACTTCTCTCTATTGTTCGGGATACACGTAAGATCTCGGTCCTTTATCTTTCCAAGCCCATGAGTGATAAGGTTCCCGTTGTAATTCCGCAAGTTGTGTATCACAATGGGTATTTTCTCCGAGAGCCTTACTTGAGGTTGCATGCATTGTGTGCAGCCGCTCTAAAGTCACCAATAAAAGATTAAAATATAATGTTTTATACAATTTATTCACAATTCAAGATTTTTTACTCATGTTTATGCAATTCCTATAAATAATTTTATCGGATATGTGGTCGTGATCCCGAACACTATCCATTTCCAGCGGTTTTTCACAAATATGACAGCTTGTAGAAGCTTTAAAAGTTTGCTCCTGAGTGATGGTCATCTTCAGAGGTTTTTTATCCTCTAGTTTTGTAGAGATGACATCACTCTCATCTAGAAGAGCGCTCAGAAACTTCTCAATGCATTCACCACCCTCGCGGTATATGCTTGGTGATTTTACTAACTTCTCATCGGGGCTGATGGTGTAGGCGTAACCGCAGGGGATATGCGGAGTTCTCGACCAGGGAGTTCTCGACCCACCAGTTATCTAAATCAAGGATTCAAAATCAGCGTATATAACGTAGGGAACCCTCAGTTGGTACTCAAATTTGTCGAAGGAGAATCACTTATCCTTCTCGGTGGGGAGGTTTATTTTTTGTGGCCCGTGCCTCACGCACTCCTCCCTATGCTTCAGCATGCTGTCTTCTCTCCAGAACCGGTGCAGGCAGTAATCACAGTAGAAAGCTCCCTTCTTATGTCGAGTGCGGTAGGCGAGGAGTCGATCCAGATTTCTAATGAGGCAACAGTGTTGGCCTTCTGCATCCGAAATTAGGAGAAGGTTCACGTGAGTTGAAAATCTCTCCTCCGTGATGTAGAGTGGGAATACTTCCTTCTCATATCCAAAGACATTAATCGAAAGGTTGTTACGCCTCTCGATTTTCTGAATGTCCCGAATCTTTACGGGATATTTTACGTCTCCTATATTGAGCTCCGACTCATATGGTGGATAAGGTGAAACTTGGTTTGCATTCTTTGTCCTATCAATAGGGTGGAGGGCTGCTAGTTCACTCCACAGAAAGTATTTGTTATCACTGTTCTTGATATTTAAAATTTTGCAAGTTTATCCATCAGTTTCTTGGGGAGCGGGATGTAGGAGGAACCGGCGAGTGGGTGGTATTGAGCGAGTTTCACCTCCAGATATAAAATCTGATCCAATACTCACCCACTGCCTCGTGCCTGAAACTCTTCAAAACTTTTTTACTTTTTCAAAGGCTTCCTCGATTTTGAAGTTTTCAGCCCCAGAAAGAATTGTAACACAACAACTTCGAAAGTGTCCCTCCGTGGTTTCTTCTACACCATCAGTGGAAATCCGCAAGAAATTCGTGTGTAATATGACGTAATACTTCACTGCGTTAAATTTCCGCAAACCATCCGCTAACTCTTACGAGAGGTCTCCGAGCGCTTTGGAGGAACCTTCGGCTATGGTGTTCATCACTTCCCTTTAAATTATAGATTAGGAATTGTAACAGTCAAGCCATAAGAACTCGTTAAAAGGTTGCTAAACTATTTTTAACATGTATGAACAATACATAACTATTACTAAATTTACTACATTTGGAGAAACGGAGAAGCGCGTATTATTTGGACAGAAGGTATTAACGCTCTGATGGTGATTTCCATCCAAAAACTTTTCTGCAAGTGATTATTGGGAAATCTCACTGTTTCTGATTGGTACCTGGTTTTTAGAACCGAGAACCTTTTGTTTATATGAGAATTGTCAATTTGAAATGTTCAGCAATCTGAGTCTGGGTCTTTTTACACCAGAACTGTCTTTTGGTAAGATTTTTCTAACAACGTTGTTTGCCACATGGCTTGAAAGGAATTTGAGGTTGCAGTTTTACAAGACGCTAAAGTTTGGCAGGATTGCCTCACAGGCCCGAAACTGCCCACGATGACCGAAATACTGCGCATGTGCGTGGACTTTAAATGCTACTAGTAATGCCGAAACACGCTATAAAATAGCTAAATGTGCTGTCATCTGGCTAGATATACAAGCGATGGTGTAGCTCCCTATTGATATCCCCGCTAATATAGTATTTTGATTATGAATTAGCATTTGTTTTAAATAAATCAGTACTTACCTGAATCACAGAGACCGAACTGGGGAGGAGACCCCCCAGACTTCCTCCGCTCGTCGCTTCGCGACTCGTGCCGTTTCGATCACATTCGATGTGCGCTGTCTGAATCAGTAACTGTTGAATCAATATATGTTTATAAGTATAAATTATAATTTTCCCCTTGCCCAGGGATTTATACACTCCTTATTGTTATGTAAACACACACAAAATCTAATTCCACACCACATCCTTTTTGTCAACAAACATATGTGAAATAAACACGCATGCACATAATGCGACAGGAGAAACTATTGCGTATAAATGCGGCAGGAGTAGCTATTTTCTCCTGTTTTTCTAGCCAAGTAAATGGAAACACTTATAGGAATTTTCTTAAGTCCACGCACATTCGTAGTATTTCGGTCATCATGGGCAGTTTCGGTCCTGTGAGGCAATCCTGGCAAACTTTATCGTCTTTAAATAGTCACTTTAGAGAGAAGCACTTTAGGTAGCACACATCTCGCCACACACTCGCCAGTGGTATCGAGAGTTATTTTGATGCCACGAAATAATCCGGGAAATGGACATGTCTCCCAGATCGTTTGACTTTTTTTTTTCGAAAGGAAGAGCTTTGTCCCCCCCACCCTTTTTGCTAAATATTTGATGTTCTTAAAGTGATAATTTCACCACAAAATACTCGAACTTCTGCAATGATAAAAAATATGAAAATTGACTAATTCAAAATGATTTTAAAAAAATGTATAAAAAGTAAGTGGATCTGGAAAACTTCCTTTTTTTAATAGTAGAGTCGTACTCCGTTATAGCGAACCACAAAGGACGGCGGAACATTTGGTTCACTATATCCGATCCGATAAAAAAAGTATGATTTCTCAGAATATCTTAAAAAATTATCATCATATCATTATTATTAAATATAATTATCATTGTTATACCTACCAAGTGACGTGAATAATAATTCTAATTAAAAAAATATTAAGTACAATTATTATTATGTGACGTTAAACGTTTTTTCTTTCAGTTTCACCATGCGATCGATAATTATACACGACTATACATTACTTAGCATAAACGCCATGGTGTAGACCAGCGGTTCCCAAACTTTTGAATCCGCGGCCCATTTTTCAGAACATCGATCTTTCGCGCCTCGTCTACTTCTAACTAGGAACGTATCCGGGAGATGGGCCTACCCCTCCGCCCCCCCGCCGAAAGAAAAAATCCTGGATGCTTGCTTGGCTTCTACAGAAATTACATTTTTTTTAAAGTCCGTTTTCCATTTTTAAAAAATGAAAATATGCATACTTCAAAAACGTTTCGTGTTATACCAAAAACAGCCCACGCCCTACAGTTTGGGAAGTATTGGTTTAGGCCCTTCCCTCGAAATACAGTACTTCCCTGTAAAATGCACATTTACAATTACGAATGATCATTTTTGGTACAGAAAATTAAAATTGATAGGTAAAAGAACAGGTGCAATAACGTAAAGGTATTTATTCTGCCATAATAACCTAGCAAAATACCCTTCTCCCTTGGCGTATCCATGGTGGATTTTGGGGTTGTATTCCCCCATTGCAATGAAATTTTGTATATTTAACATAGGAATATGTGAGTTGTAGCTCTGTAACACCCCATCCCATTGAGCATACAACCTCCTTATGAACTTTCTGCCTATACCCAACTCTTGAAAAATTTTTTTTTTTCAGTCGCAGACATTGAAAAATTTCCTTATATCCTATTTTCATACGTCTGGAGGTTAGCTAT
>QLNU02014176.1:45893817-45913461 GCA_006491805.2 Dysdera silvatica | reverse complement strand
ATCCAGCAAAATATAAACATGTGCTTTGTATAATTGAGACACATGCGTTTTTCTGTTAAAGTCCGTTCTTTATTGTATTAGTATTAAGTATACAAATAGTTTTAAACCAATTTATATAAAAAGCTATACCCAAGGAAAAATATCAAACTATCTGAAATGGCTTCCGACGACTGGAAAAAGAGTCTTCCGAAGCCAACTCTGAAGCATTTACAAGTTGAAAATTTTGGACAGCTCAAGGACGAACAAACCAAGGTAAAAACTGTTAAAAAAATGAATGTAAATTGAAATAAAATTTTAAAAATTATTAATTATTATTTGCAATTAACATAATTTCTCATCATTCCCGAGTGCCTTTGGAAATAATATAATTAACAACTCTCATTTCTACATTGTTGTAAGGATTGAAAACATAACGTTTTGCAGAGCTAAGTGAAGCCAGACTGCTTTCAGTTGATAAAGGTTTCTCCTAAAATGTTAAACTTTCCACCAGTGTCAAAATAACAGTTGTTATGAAGTCTTTTAATGAAATTTTATATTGTCTTGTTTATCTTAATGTAAGATAATGTAGAACATAAATCTATAAAAAAAAAGAGGCCATAGTACAGAATATGTACTCTAGTGCTTTTTAGCGGGAAGTGTTTCCAACATGCATGGCAACAGTGACACTCCCTTTCTGCCATGTTGTTTACATCATGTCATCTTAACAACACAGACGTCCCGATTCAGTGAAGTTAAGAAAAAAAGAGGTACTAACCTTTATTGATTCTTCGTTGGATGTGTGTGGTTTTATTGCATTTATAATCGCAGGAAGCAAATTTTCTGGTTTGTTCGGGTGCCGGTGTCACCATACAAATTCTGCGAAGTAGGTGTTGAACAGTTACTCTTTCAGGACTATGGTTTTCCCTACTTCCTTCTTTCCCACCTCCTTCACCCCCATGTCCCATCCCCCTTACCTTGCCTTCTTGTCTGCTTCCCCGTCCCTCTCTTCATCCCCATTACATCTCTACCTACACCCCCTTCCTGGCTGCCTCCTCCACCTTCACAGTCACTACAACCCTATCTTCACCCCCTTCCAGCCCTCCAGGTCCCTTTCTTCCTCCACCTCCCCCTTCCACGTCTTCTGGACCCTTTCCACCTTCCTCCTCACCTACCATGCTTTCTGGGATCCACACTGGAAAGCGTCATTCAAACGAGGCCTAGCCCACAGCCTCTTCTCACACATATCCGGATGAAAATAATCCTTTATTTGTAGCCCGCTCCAGTACATTTTTCTCTTTCAACCGAAATTCCACACAAAAATATGTCAACCGTTCACACATACAATTTCCTGCAACGAACACATGAAAATGCCCTTGCAGGTCCAGATGCCCGTATGTGTGGCGTCACACAGTGCATAACGTCATAAGCCCATTTCCAACTACTTTTGACTCTTTTCAAGAGGAAAAAAAAAAAGCACTAGGGTACATGTTTTATACTGTCACCAAAAAAGAAATCAAAATGTATAAACATTTATATAAACACTTTTTTATTAGGTATTGCAAGATGTCAGTAAAGCTCATATTGACTCATTTAATTATTTGCTACGAGAAGGACTTGCCAAAGCGGTTATGGTATGTTCAGTAATAAAATTAAAGAATATGCTAAGTTGTTATGTACTTTATATTCTATAAATATTTAAATAAACATGTAATATATACTTCTTTTTTCAAGAACATCCATCCATTGGAAATGGAGCTGCCATCGATGGATCGCATTAAGATAGAAATCAAAGTTAGCATCTTAAATTATATCCTTTTTTTCGTTATTTTAAATTTTAATGCAGTTTTCATTACATTAAATTATAATGTGCTGTTCATATTACTTTAAATTGTAATGCACTTTCCAACTATTTTAAATTGAAATATAGTTTTTCTACTTCGAAATTGTAATGCATTTTTGATTTTAAATTGTGATACGTTTTTATCTGCAAATTGTCACACTTTATTTCTTTTAAATTGTGACATATTCATTATTTTAAATTGTAACATGGTTTCTTTATATTTTAGGACTGTTCCATTAATCGCCCAGTTATTCACAAGGATAGTATCAATGCAAGAACATATAAAGTTTATCCATCGGAGGTAAATTATTTGCACACTAATTTGAAAGAAACTGAATGGTTGTTTTTTTAAATATGAATCAAATATTAATGCGAAAGGTTATGTATAATTAAAATTTGGTTGTACAATATGGACTTTTGGTGAACAATTGGCTACAAAGCTATTCCTTCTTGAGCATTCAAATTTGGTGAATTACTGCATAATTATCGTCACTGCAACCCAGCAATCATTGTGTGTTAAATTTTACAAGTAGCTTATCACTACATGCAGCATTCAATGAAATTGGATGTGGTGCTACACAGATCAATAAATAGAAGTCAATGTTAAATTAACTTTACTGCACTTATATAGCATTGATTTTCGCTTACTACATTTTTGAAGCGTACATTTTCTGCTTATTATTGTTTTGACATTTGCACATAACCCGTAAGTCCTGTTATTATATACTCTTCTGCAAAAAAAAAAAGAAGTGCTATGAAGAAATTATCTGTTTTTATTGAAATTAAATATATATCCAGCACATACACAGGTAAGGAAGTGAAAAAAAATTCAAGGCTGTAGGACCCATCAATGGCTAGGAATTGTACATTGAATGTTCAAATCGGTGGTTGGTGAAACCCCCCCTGGTGGCGATGCATGCTTCTATACTTCTAGGTAAGGAATGAGAAAGGGTCCTCATGTCATCCTGCAACACATTCTACCAGGCATTCCTAACTTGTTTCAGATCTGCAACATTTTTCAGTGCCAGAATCTTCCTCACCATGTCCCATACATGTTCGATTGGCGAAAGGTCTGGTGACCTTTCTTGCCAAGGAAGAGTATCAACGGCATGGAGGCAGTTCAAAGATACGTAAGCCATGTGAGGCCTGGCATTATCTTGTTGGAAAATGACTCCAAACTGTTGTGTCATGAAGGGTAACGCAAACGGCCAGGATGTCATCAACATATCGTTGAGTTGTTAAAGTTGTACACAGGATGACTAGGGTTATCCTGCTGTCGTATGAGATAGCACTCCCCACCAAGGATAATGGCTGTATGCCTCTGTTAAACAAAGGGTGGTTGGAACCGCTGGCCCTGGCACCACCACACAGGATTCGATGGTCATCTGCTCTAAGACCGAAGAAAGGATTCATCGCTGAACACTATGTGATACCAATCTGCTGGCAGCTATGATGATCGGCTATGACACCACTCCAGACGACTCTGTCGATGGTGTAAGGTTAAAAGCAGATATCTTAAAGGCAGTTGTGAGCGTAACCCCCACCTCAGCCAAGCGTCGTGAGATGGTGGAAGGTACCACGGGCAGTGGTGTAGGCAGAAAGTTCATAAGGAGGGTTATAGGCTTAATGGGAGGGGTTACAGAGCTACAACTCATATATTCCTATGTTAAATATACAAAATTTCAATAGGAGGGTTACAACCCCCGAAACCTTCCCCTGGCTATGCCACTGGCCACGTGGTATGGAAGAGACCGTAGCACGTTGGATGGCGGACAATGATGCTGTTGTGTCAGCTCGAACCTCTCGCACAACCAACCGATTTTGCCTCGCATTCCTGCACCTTGCCTTCCAGAGCCTTTATTCTGCCGATGAGTTCCTCGCAGCAACCATTGCGTAGCAGTGTCCTTATGGTGCAGGTGGTGGCCTATCGTTCGGTAGGACCAGCCAGCTTCATTCATTCTGACTATGCAACCATGTTCAAAGTCATCCAGTTAGCTATAAGGTCTTCGACAACATTGTAATGGCATTATTGGTTGAGACTCCAGGGAACTGCAACGCTGATAACGAAAAAAAATAAACCGTCTGCAATTTTTACCTCTTTTATACGATGCTCGTTGCGCAGTAGAAATGCGCGCTATGATTGAAGTTAACACTCATTGGCTTTGAAAATTTAATCATTTGCATACTTGGTTTAAAGGAATTTCCATGTGAAATTTCGAGATCGGGTTATTTTTAGAGGTGCTTTTTTTTTTTTACATAAGAGTGTATTTTTTATTTTATTTAAAATAATCTATTTTTATTTTGATTCCCTATTTTTAATTTATTTCAATTCCTTATTTTTGGTTAATTTATTAGTAATTTTTAATGTAAATAGTTTATTATAATGTAAACATTTCCGTGGATGCAGCTATCTATCGTATTATAGGAAAAAAATCTATAAATATTTCTTCCGATTAACACCCAACCCCATTTTCTGGTAGACCCTGTTGTTTCTGTAACGCAAACTTTTTATTAAAAACAAAACTAGGCATTATACGGAACATAACTACTGCATTATATGAAAAAAAAAAGGTATACAAAAGTTGTCATTAAGCTGTTCCCCTTTCAAAGATTGTTATATATTTGCATTTTCCTGTTAAGTTTATATAAATTTAATTTATACACCATATTTTTGTGTTTTTTTCAAACCATTAAATTGCTAACCCTTGCTCGGATTTGTGCATTTGTTCTTTCTATTTGGTAGTGTCTCGTCACTTTTTTCTGTAAAACTATGTCAGATAGCCCACAAAGTAACCTTAAGGCATAAAATTAGAACCAAAATATGTGCATTTTTTAAAAATTATGTATGTTTAAAACATTTTTAATGATTTGGGAGTTAAATTTATCGATAATAACGTTCTTCATATTTCCTTGTGTATTTGTTGTTGGTTATTGAACCTGTGCATATCATAGCAGAATAAATATAATGTTTGCATTGAATTTTTTCTTATAATTATTAAAATATTACTAAAATTATTCTATTTACGTGGGCATTTGATCTTTTCCGTTTTAGTGTCGGATGAGGGGTGTCACTTACCGAGGAAAACTTCAGGTTACCGCATCTTGGAGTAAAAACGGAGTTATTCAAGACACTATTGAGAAAGTTGTTGGTGAGGTTCCAGTCATGGTGAAAGTAAGGAAATATGTCTTGTGTGTTGAATATTTTTTTCTACTTACGCAATATAAATGTTTAAATGTAAGATATTATTACCCTTCACAGGGATAACACAATTGCCAAATAATGGTCAACACACAAAGCCACCTAAACGAGTTTTTGTGAGTTTTCTTGGGGGATTTTATTTTTACTTAATTTTTGACACTCGCATAAAAATAAGCCCAGACTAAAGCTGTTTTTTGTTCACGAGAAAAAGAGACACCGTTGCCATCCTGGATTCGAACCATTGGGTGCAGAAACTTACTAAGTAAAAATAAATTCCCCCACGAAAACTCACAAAAATTTGCCTCTGTAGCTTTGTATGTTGACCATTATTTGGAAATTGTGTTATCCCTGTGAAGGGTAATAATATCTTACAATTTAATATACGGAGAAAAAGACCGTTGTTCTTGTCCTCGTTCGTTTAGTGGTCATGACACTCTGGGATAAACGGAGGGTCCCTGATTCGAATCCAGAATAAGGACGGCGTCTCTTTTTCTCCTAAATGAAAAACAGCTCTAGTTTGAGCTTATTTCTACATGGGTGTCGAAAATTATTAAGTAAAAATATATATTTAAATGTTAAAAGTAGCTGAAATTTACACGTATTTTAATTTGCATTTTAAATAACAGTTTAGGTTTGTTTCATTTTTGTGAAATGCAACTGTAATGCAACCTAACATGCTGATATACGCAGACATATCATTCATTTATAATTTTCATTTTTCTAGGTAGGCCTTTAGCCCCCCCCCACATTAGTTATGCCAATGCAGGTCTCACATTTAATAACATTGATGATACTTTCCTCCCAGTTGGTCCTCATAATATTACATAGTAATAGCATAGCTGTTGAATGTTACAGATCGTCCAGAATTATTACAGAATTTAACAAAATTTCGGTCACTGCAGATACCATGGCGGAAAATGTGTAAATGTTCAACCATATTTTTACAATCTGTCACACAATTTTTACGGCTGACGGAATTGTGACTTTACTGAAAAGTAATTCTTATTTTGTGTTCACAGGTTTTTACTCAGTCATGTGCACTTCGTTGGTTTCTTTTTGATATGTTATTGTTTATTGCTTTGCTGGTTTTGTAGTTGAAACACTTTACATCGATGAAATAATTTTATCAATTGAATTGCAATTGAAAATTACCCAGAGATTTTGGAGAGAAATATTTTTTGAAAGAACTGCCATGTTTTGTGTTAAAAATCCAAATTATTTTATTCATTATTACAATTTCTATTTAATGATAATATATATTTTTATTTATTATATGCATATATCATCGACAACCATTTTCAATTCACTGCAGGATGGAGGACTCTCTGTTATCACACATACATGTAGTACAGTGAAAGAAATACAGAGGAAGTGGCCTTAAGCTCACCAGGTTGGCCAGATAGATTGGCAAGCTGGACCTACAGTTTGATGAAGGGAGTTCGGTCTCAGCTCTGGTGGTGTGCGGATGTCTGTCCGGGCTGGCGGGTGTTGGTTCCAGCTCGCTTAAGACGGAGTGCTTGGGATATTCACTTTGGCCGCCGGGCGGAGTTGGATGGATGCCTGCTTCTGCTATTCTGGGACCAGACTTCGTCGCTGGGGCGGTGCTTGGCCTTTCCGTCCATGATGTGCATTCGTCCGCTGCGATCGCTTGGGGCCAGTTTTCGCCAACGGCGGATGATACTTTGGCATGTGATGCCTGTCCGGATTGTTCTGGTCTCGTGCGCCCTGGTTGCGGGGAATGATTTTCTCCTGTTCTCTGCCGCTCGCGGCACCACACCCACTCAACGGTGTCCGGTGGTCTCCTGTTGGAGTTCCGGCTGGCCCGGGGTGTTCTTCGGCGCCATCCATCTATTTCGGCCACTCTTCGGGGCGGACTGATCGTGGATGGCCTCCCGTCGACGTTGAATGACGACAATCATGTGAGCTGTGCGTCTCTGTACACCTACATTGATGGACAATGCCCTCAGTGCCCCGTCTCGGTCCACTGGTCGTCATTTTATGTGACAAAAGCCAGTCTGGGAATACAGCGCTGCCCCATTCGGCGGCCACCCTTCTCATTAAACTCGTTGCACAATACGACAACAACAGTTTAACGAAGAATCCGAACTTCGGTCACCACAGCCAAAGTTCTGCACTAAGACATTGCCTCCTAACTGTAGGAGGCAGTGGCTAAGACGGGACTCATTATGTCACACCCCCTACGGAATGATTGCTACTGATGATGCTTTTCAGTGGCGATCCGTCGAGTGCCGGTATTCTTGGCAGAGAATGACTGTGGGATTATATATATACTTTTTTTTGAAAATTTTGGACCCCCTTCCTCGAATGATTTTTAAAAGCCACCTTAGGAAGTTTACTGTTATGTATTGACGTTTCCCAAGCTATTTTACTGATGGTATCTTTTTTTTTGGCTTCTTGACATATCCATTTATTCCCCACTTCTTTCTTAATACAGTAATTTCTCATATTAATGACTTTCAAGAGTTATAGAGAGAAGTTCTTAAATAGAAATAGTCATTAATTAGAATGTATATAATTCTGTGAAGCAAATACCGAGACCACAAAATACCATTGTTAAAGTCAAAATAGTTATTAATTAGAATGACATAATCGAGAAATTACTATATGAGGTTATTAACAGACAATTAATTGACGAGTGTTTCAAATTTTGTTGTATTCAAATAAAAATTGAATGTAGTTTACCAGATGCATTATGAGTAATTAGTACGATATGGATGTGAGTGTACATATTTATTATTTCAGTCAAATGCTTGTAATCTGAACAATCTGAAGCCCAAACAGTTGGTAGAGCATGGCGAGGAAGCCGAGGTAATATTCTTTATATTCAGTATGCAATGTTTAATAGGTTTTATATATACTAAACACTACAAGTTTTCTTAAAACTGGATTAACGAAAGAATCAAAGATATAGAAGGTTAGTAACAAATATTGCAAACAATATAAAGGAACAGAGGTGTATGCTTGGGATAACCAGCAGAGATTAAAAAATAAATATTTGGCTAAGAGAGCAAGCAGCTAGTGTGACCAACTCTCCTGTATTTCTCTGGTTCTCCCATATTTAACTAATTTTTCAGATTCTTCTGGCTTCCATATGGACATTCCGTTTCTTCCATATATTTTATTAACCATCAAACATTATTTACTAAAGTAGAACAATTCTCATCTTACTTACTCGCGAAACGAACACTTACTCAGAGATCTCATAAAGATTGCACTGCTCACTGTAGTCCGGGGTTTGGTTCCCTAGGCCTTAAGAGGTTTGGATTCCTCGGAAAACAGTAGGTTCCACCACAGTATGACCAGACCACTGTAGTCCTTGAGCTGTAAAACCACAAACAAAAAAATTACTCGCAAAGAAAAAAAAAAAGATTTATCGATTGCTGGTGGGATACAAACCCACAATCTCTTTGTTTCCGGTCAAGTGCTTTCCCTTGTGAGAGTATATGAGGTGTTAACATGGACACGTTCGTCATTAGTGGGGCAATGCATGGACTGCTTTTTAGATCAAAGCAACAAGTCAAAGAAGCTAAACGTCTAATAGGCAAAACTAGCAATGATATTTATCAAAATAGAACACTTCTCAGCTGATGATGTGGTAGTATTAGATGATGAATTCTCAAAGAAATGAATGATTTATCGACCCCTGGTGGGATGCGAACCCACGATCTCTTGGTTTCCAGTCAAGTGCTTTACCATTAAGCTATGGACGTCGAGCATTCTTTTACTAGGTCATGGAGATCTATATTCCCGTGAAAACCAATTCTCAAGTTTTGTAGCTTAGTTTTAGTCAAGTTTTCTAGCATGACAGTAACCCATTACTCTCGTATGTGCGAGTATTTTGATTTTATTACACCCTCAATCTTCACACGCTTATGTTAGTTTAATCCACAATATACATGGTGCGTGGGGTACTTAGCTTGAGTTTAAAATCCATAAATGTTTGCCTGGTGACCATGTTAACCTAATAATTTTATCTGAATGTTTTTTAAATGGAATCTTGATATGTAAGCTTGAAAAATATAGGAGCAGTTTGATTTTTAAGTGACATTTAAGTAGTTTTTGTAAGATTGGCCCTTGTCCAAAATTGTAAAACATTCTTATTATTATTCAGCCATCTTGATTTCTGAGGAGTAGTTTATTGCATTAATATGTCTGTTTATTATTTTAGGAATTTGGTGGATATTTCATTATAAACGGAAATGAAAGAATTGTTCGGATGTTGATTATGCAGCGAAGGAATTATGTAAGGCACATTTATATTTTGTTTTACGCTTTACCCAGTATTGAGATTTAACATTCACAATTTGTACATCTTGAGCATAGTACAATCTATTGCCCAGTCATGTACCATTTTAACATTAAGTGGGGGTGGAGTAAGTCCAATACAAGTAGAAAGTTTCTATGAAAAATCCAACTTACGAAATATTATTTCTTTTATGTGGTTGTTTATCTTTTTACAAACATGTTATTTTGAACATGATCATATAGTATCTGCATAGCTCACAAGTCATTAAATTTTGTTTAATTTCCAGAGTGTTCACTTTTTACACTTGCTTCTCGTAATCTGGTTCAAACAGTTAGGTATACCAGAGTTCCCATTCACCTGGAATTGTCAGGGAAATTGAAATTGTCCCTGAAGGTCAGGGAAAAATGTCATTTTTTGGTCAAACTTGGAAATGCCAGGGGAAGCCTTCTTAATTTCTATTTTAAATATCTAAATCTTTCATGAATATAAAGCCAATTTCCCTTGCAAACGATGTTCAGTTGAAAGTTTTGTGTTTGATTGGTCAGCGAAATTTTTGCATGAAAAGTCAGGGAATTTTTTTCTCCAATGTAAGTGGGGACCCTGTATATGTTTTAGTTTTAATTTCCACTACTTATTTAACCCCCTGGGCTGAATTCAACTCCCACAAGTTTTGTATAAATAAATGTACCATGGTTCTGGAGAGTCGCAACAATCTGTTTGCCCTATCCTGGATGATTTATATCAGCAGTTCTTCGACTGTGGTCTGCGGATGCCCCAGGGGTCTGCAAGACCCTTCCAGTGTTCTGCAAAGGTTTGGAAAAATACTTAGACAAGAGCATTTGCTCTTTAATGCTAAGAATAAATTATGAGGGGACGAAAAATTCTTTCCTTAAATAGTGAAAATTAGTGATGAAACACTAGAAATAAATACATATGATGCAAATTCCGGGCTTTAAACTTTGAGTTAATTCTTGGGGGTCTGCGAGGGTGAGTGAACTCTGAAGGGGGTCCACGGTCCAGAAAGTTAAAGAACGGCTGATCTATATCATAGTCTTCAGGCGTAGATTGTGCAAATACCATATGTTTATGTTGCACTCTTGAGTTTGCACTGTACATTTTTGACTGTTATGTTCTAGGACTGCAATATATATGTTTTTCTTCTACCTTACCATTTCCTTTTAGCCAATAGCAATGACAAGACAAAGTTGGAAGAATAGAGGGGAATTGTTCACAGAATATGGTGTCTCCATACGTTGTGTGAAATCTGACCAGATTGGAACGGTACGTTTCTTTGTTTTTATGCCAACAACTTGTGGTCTTTTTATTGATTGTTTTCTGTTTTACACATTGTAGCTTTTAATGTTAATTTTAACGCCATATTGTATTCTCATTTCAGAACATGGTGTTACACTATCTCTCAGACGGTAGTGCTAAGTTGATGTTCTTGTACAGACTGGAGCTTTTCTTTGTGCCCATCATGTTCATTTTGAAAGCACTTTGCAACATTAGCGATTATGCTATTTTCAGTGAAGCAATCAAAGGAAAAGAAAATGACCCATTTTACAAAGAGTAAATATGTCCACATTCATTCTTTTTTTCAGCATTGATGGAAATTCAAATTTAAACTCTCCTATAATGCAGAGTATTTGCCATTTTTTCCCCCACCATTTTGAATTTTAATTTTCTGGGCGAGATTCAACTTCCCCGGCAGAAAGTAAGTTCCGACTCAGCTGTATCAAACCCTTAGAAAGCTGTTGGTCAAACACCGCAGTGGCGCAGTGTGCCATTAACCCGGATTCGATTTCCAACAGTGCAAATAGTATTTACTTAGTATCTCATAAATATTGCACTGCTCACTGTAGTCTGGGGTTTCGTTTGCTAGGCCTTAAAGATGTTCAGATTCTTCCGAAAACTGTAGGTCCAGAGGTTTGGATTCCTCGGAAAACAGTAGGTCCTGGCACAGCATGACCACTGTAGTCCTTGAGCCATAAAACCACAGGCAAAAAGTTGTTGGTCAAGGTGCATCATGAACTTAGGCCATACTTGCGTCAAAAAACACAAAGCTGAAAATGTAACCATTGTGTGAAATGAAATTGTAAACAATGAATAATGTTTTTTACACCTACATTTAAGCCCAAACTAGCGATGTTTCGCAAAGGGGCATAGTCTAGGATATTATTCAATTTCACTGGGATAACACAATTGTCAAATATTGGTTGAGTCTAGTTTGACTGTAAACATCGGCACCAAAAACATTTGTCATCATTAATACCCCCCCCCACGAAAAATCATTAAAACTTGTCTCCTTTATGCGTTGACCTGACCGATATTTGGCAATTGTTATGCCTGTGAAGGGTAATAATATCTTTTAAATAAAGTTACAAACACCAAAGGTCATTGCTATAACATTTGTGCTATTATCAAATGATTTTTCATAAATTTATTAATATTATTGCAATTTCAGATGTATTAAGAACATGCTCCGGCAAATGCAAAGCGAAGACTTCTACACTCAAAATCACCTAAAGAACCATTTAGGTGAAATGTTCCGAGTCAAGTTTAGTCTTCCGAGTTGGTACACTAATATTGAAGTCGCTAATTTTCTTCTCAAGTAAGCTGGTCTTCTAGTTTTATTTTATTCATAAGCATGTTAATTGTTTCTTGATTTATATGTTGGTGCTTATATGAGTAATGAGTTTTTTTTTTTTCCCCTTCCTGCAGAGAGTGCATTTGTTCCCATTTGGACTCTGACATTGATAAGTTTAATTTGTTAATGTAAGTATTGCTTTTGTTTTAAAAGTTTGAAATGGCAAGACTGAATTATTCCATGGTGGCATGGTGATAACATGTTTACCAAGTGTGCTTCTACATGCTTTTCACGGTCCTTGAAAGTTGTTGAAAAGTCCTGGAAATGTGTTTGCCCAGTCGGGGCCCTGGAAAAGTATTTGAAAATTGCCAAAAACGTGGTTGGTCCTTGAAAAGTCTGAATTTTTCTCAAAAATCCTTTTTCGAGTTTTGACAAATAAAAAAAGGGTATTTTTCCTTATTTCCAGAACAAAGCTAGTAGTGCTTTGGACATGCCCCTTCCTCCCCCACCCACTTAACATGACTAATATAGTCCGTTTGTGGAAAGTTGTCGACCAGTTTCGTTAGAATTCAAGGGAGCGGAAGTAACGGAAGGGTCGTTTCATTGCAGTAGAGCAAAGGGTGTCTTTTGTAACCGGTTTTTCTCGCACGAAAAACAAGTTATGAAAGACACCCTGCCCTCTACTGCAATGAAACAACCCATCTGTGACGTCAGCCCCTTTAAATTCTAACGGGACCTGGCCGCCAATTTTCCGCGAACGGACTATATAGATGATTGCTCTCTATAGTCAGGATGTAAATACTGATGATTATTATTTTTTTTTTTTGTGGAACATGAGATCACATTGGCTTTTTAATAAAAAGAAAATGCTGATGTGTGTAAAAGCTAAAATATTTTGCGTTGAATTAGATATTGAATTTATTTAAATAAAACTGTTCTAAGCTTTGAACGATATAGTCATTTTTTATGAGTAAAATTTGCATATACATATGTGCAAAAATATATGCACTAAGTGAATGAAATATTTTTATTCATATATTAGATTGAACGGGAATGGGGCAGATCTGATGTCTACATGTAAGCATAGGCGTAGAGTTATGTCGGCCCGTGGGGCCCTAACCCCACCAGTAATTTAAAATAAATTGTGATTTTACGTATACTGTAATGTATAAATGTAAAGAATGTGCTTGCCCCCCCGCCCCCCAATAATTTTGAAAACTCTACACTGATGCATGTAAGTCTAAAGGACTTTGCGATGTCCGCATGTAGGTGTAAAAGGGGCATAAGACAGAGTAAAAAGTTTGAGAACTACTGACTTAGTCGATAATGGTTCGGTGAAGGTGGAATATTGTTTTTGGCATATCGCAATTGGTCCTTAGAAAGACCATTTAGGTCCTTAGAAAGACCATTTAGGTCCTTAGAAAGACCATTTAGGTCCTTAGAAACTCCTTATTTTTTATTTTGGAAAAAGATTAGGAACCCTGAAAATTATTTTTTTAATGTACTTCCTTGTTCTTGGGTAAAAAGTTTTGTGAATAGGTTTAACTTTAGTGCAGTGGTTCCCAACCATTTTAAAGCCGCGACCCAATTTTATAGTAACCAAAGGATCCACTCCCCTCACAGTTATTTATGATCCCCAAAAACACATTAAATACAAAATTATATTAATTATATATATATTACATTAATTATGTACATTATATTAATTATATATATTGCATTAGTTATGTACAGTGGTCCCATTTTTATTACATTTATTACAGTTTTATTACATTATGTACAGTGGAGTCCATTTTCAAATTGCCCCCTCTGTGGGGCATGGGCCCCACATTGGGAAACACTGCTTCAATGTATTATACCTAATTACACATCACAGTTATAATCACAGTAAGTCTGGGTAATTAAAGTTTTATTACAGTGTTTTATGATGCTCCTTATTACTATGTCATGTTCTTTCGTACTTCAGGGAATGAGGTTTTGCTTTATTAATGTTTTAAAAAAATTAACGTCCGAAATTTTCAATTCAAAATTTATTTGTGCAGGGAATTTTTTTATGGCTTTTCTTTACCCTGCAAATTGAGAACTTTATGGGGGGGGGGATTTTTGAATATGTTAATTATAAGCATGGATGCCACTCTTCCATCCTGAGGGTAGAAATCCATCTTTTAAAGCTTTAGAAAACCTGACCAGATAGTTCGATTTTTTTTTTTTTGTACCTTTAATTTACGTTGAATTTCAGTCTTGGGTTGAGCATCCCGGTGGCAACCATGATTATGGGTAAAGATTTCTTTTATATTTTTTGTCTTTAATAATGGTTTTGCTATTAATGATGATGACATTATGGTTGTAGTTTCATGTTGAAAAAGCTGTTTGCGGTTGCCAAAGACGAATGTGCCTTAGAAACGCCAGATAATCCTATGAATCATGAAGTTATGGTTGCCGGCCACCTTTACGCGTTGATTATCAAGGTAGAATTTCTTAAGTATTTAAAAAACGTTGCTTTTAAATATTTAAAAACATACGCATGGCTGCATTTATCATAAAATGTTCCTTAACTAGTCAAGCATTAATTTATGCATCTTAGAAGTTACATTCCTTAAAGTCCAGCTGTGGTAAAATGTTCACCCCGCGTGCCTTTAATGCAGGTTCAACCCCCAATGGTTCCAATAAAAAGATCGTTTATTGACTAATTGCTTATTGTAGTCTGGGGGTTAGGTTCCTTACACCTCAAGATGTTTGGATCTCTTGGAGAGATGTAGGTCCATTACCCTACGATAGCGTAGTGTCAATGCTTTTGTCTATCGCGCCATTAACTTAAGTTCAATTCGCAATGATAAAATAAGATGCATACAGTTCTTCTGTTCATCGTAGCCTGGTGTTTTCCGCATAAGACATGCACGTTTCTCTCATCCTCATCTTTTGATGGAAGAGAAATTTGTAACAAACCCTTAAATGTTTTACATGTTTCGTCTTTGTAAAAACTTCCACCAGTAGTGTTTGTCTGCTTTTGAAGAAATGACTTTAACCTGAAAGATATTTTATGCAGTTCTTTTGATCATACCATCATTTTTAAGTTTTCATCTAGTATTGATTTTTGCAATAGGATCTGATTACCCACTCTATTATATATATATGTACAGTGCGTTTGGTATTTTAGTGGACACTTGATAACAGTGCACTATCGTGAGAAATAATGCCAAATTTGAAAATGAAAATAAAGATACTACAATAAAACAGTATTCTGCAAAGTGGAAGATTAATAATCTTTATTAAATCATTCATAAATGTAACAAAATCAAGATGAGGCTTTCAATCTTGTTTGAAAATTTAATGGACACTTACTGAAATTGGAGTGTTTTATGTACATTAATACGCGAGATATCCTCCGTTTTTGCGTATAACTTTAAAGACACGTGAATCCATTGATTCTATCAATGTTTGTAAATACTTAGGATCGATTTGATACCAAGTTTCCACAATAGCGTCCTTTAAGGCATTAACCGACGTGAATTGCTTCCCATTTGCATATATTTGACGAACAATATAATCCTATACGTTTTCGATAGGATTTAAATCAGGACTACGTGTCGACCAAATCATACTTTTAAACTTTTTTGAATTTATCCATCTTTTGGTGGAGATAGATGCATGGCACGGTGCGTTGTCCTGTTGCAAAATCCAGTTTTCCCCACATATTTATGAGGCATATGGGAGGGCATATTCATTCAAAAGTTCTTGATAGCAGGTGGAATTCATACGACTGCCGATGAAAGCTCCAGGCGTAGTACCGTTGTAGCCAAAGACACTACAAATGGTCACCGACTCTCCTCCTTGAACTCTACAAGAAAAGTATTGCGGCGCTTTCCGTAAATCGTGCCAATAATGTTGAAAAGCATCCGGACCATCTAAGTTGAATTTCTTTTCCTCCGTGAAAAGTACCTGCAACCATTTATCGTTCCACTTCATGAGTCGTCGAGCCTAGTTTAAGTGTTCCTGTTTGTGAACTTGGGTGAGAAGTGGTTTGCCTTTTTTTTTCCGAAAAGATAAATTTTTGGAATTAGAGAGCACATTCCATACTATCCAACGTTTAACTAGGAGCTAACTAAGGTCGTTTCGGATTTTTGCAGCCAACTTTCCTGTGTTACTGGCCTCTCTATTAATGTTCCGCTTATCTCTTTTACTCAGTTTTGGCTTCGCTCCCCGCTTTTTGGGTGGATCCTTTTGGGGTTTCTTTTTGAAAAGGCCCCTATAGTACTCCTTGGACGCTGAATAAGCTGACAAATTTTGAAAATGGATTTTCCATTTCATTTAAAAGCCACAATTTCCTCTTTCTCGAAATCCGTAAGTATTTTCCTTTCTGACATGACTACAAACGCTGCTTTCGCAGACTCAAACCTGTTCACACGGGTATTTATACGAACCTACGCATCGAAAGAATACAATATGCAAATTTTTTAGCGCCTGCACTGCCATCTGTTAGTCAGGAATGATAGTGTCCCTTAAATTAACAAACAACATTTGTTACATAAATTTGCATTTTCCCCATTTATGTGACGATATATTTATATAAAATTTATTTTTCTACAAGACATTATGGTGTCTCGGCATTCTTCAAAAGCCAATTCGCAGTTTTTGTATTTTTTTTAGCATTTACGTAAAAATATCAGGTGTCCACTAAAATACCAAACGCACTGTATAATAAGTGCATGTCACATCATATGCAAAATATGCACATGTGAGGTTTTTAGTGCACTCACGAATCACATCTCAAACTATACAGCGACTACTAATAAACAAGCAAAGTTTTTGAAGCCATTTTTGTATTTTGCTGATGTATTTATAACTCCACCGACTTGAAACACGTGAGGATGAATAAACTAACCAAAGAATAAATATCCTAATCCAAAAAATAACTACTTGTACATCGCTCTGTGAGGTTTTATCAACATTTTCGTGATAAGAGTACTTAAGATAAACGTGATAATATCCATGTTTTTTATCCTACCGAAAAATAATACGTCTTTTTGCGCTCTCCAACGAACAAGTCCAACATTTAATAAGTTACATGCTATGCAATATAATACAAGTTTTTTTAAGCTATGACCCACAGTAAACAGATCGGATCTGGTCCATTATGGAATTTTATAGGCTAGGAGAAAAATTATGTAAAATTCCAATTAACCCTTTAATGTCGACTCACGCGCTTTTCACGGGCTGTCAAATGTGGTTCTGAACGACGGTGCACGCTGAAATCTCGTGAGAAGATTTTTTTTTAAGTTAGTGTTAGTTTTTTTTAAACTTTTTTTTTTTTTTACATTTTATGGCCTTTACAGGGTCGATTACATTTCGAGGGGTTTTGGGTTATAGCGTGGCTGTATTGGCAGTCAGTTTCTGAGTGTTGTTTCTTTGCGTTAGATTTCTATAAAAAGTATTAATTTGTATAGCTATTGCAAACAATACTTGTCAATAGTTTAAAACTATTTATTAGTATAAATATTTATTTCAAAGTTAATGATTAAAGTATTGATAGTAACATCTACAGATAAACTGTTGTAAAAGTATCTTGTATTTCAGGATTTAACATCGTTGAAAATGGCCCACCTCAAGAGAGTTAAATGTGTCGGCCCTCCTTTTCCATCTGTTATCCTACTAGTGGTTGTTTAATAGTGATTGTATCAATGTAAAATATTCCAGTAAGGTTACACATTTCACTTTTGTCAGTGACGTACGATCTATATTTCCCATGGGCGCCGACGGCATAAAAATATTGGGGGGGGGGACAATATACCAGTAGAAGGCATTTTGTTTGAAATTGGAAGGGGACATGGAACTCTAATACCAACATTGGGGGAACGGGTCCCCCTGCTCCCCCCGTTAGCGGCACCCTTGATATTTCCTACTAAATAAAAAACGTTTGAAGAGCCTTCACCGTGAACCGCATCAGTAATTCACGTGACTTTCAATAGATGGCGCTTACAAAATGACTGCGTTTTTATAACGCTCTGTTTAGGGTGCATATGTATATTTAAAATGAAAAATAAGATGGTGTGCATTTTTTTACAGCTATTTATATTAATTGATTTTCAGGCCATTCTCTTAAAGGTCATAAAACAAATCAAACAAGATGCAGCAAATGATAAGACACATTACAAAATTCATTTTAATTGTATATTTACTGTTTCAATAATGATGCATCCATTAGTAATTACACGGGTTTATTGCGCAAATCGAACGTATAGGTGAAAGCACAAATTTTAGCTCATTTGGATAATAAGTTCGTATTGACAAGCGAAAAAAATTCTGATCATATCAAAGAAATTAGTGTTAGGTAATTGAAAGGCATACTTCCGTATTTTCAAACAACGTTAAACAATCGCCAGAGATAACAAGAAATATTAATGACATCATTAAATGCGCTTAGTAGTTAGATACAAATAAGATGGAAATAATTTTTTTTTTATGAAGAATATTTTTATTAAAACATTGGCTTAAATTAGACCACGTGATTCATGGCTATCCTTAAATAGTGAGGAACAATCCAATCCCAAAGTGTACTTATTATGAGAGTGATGTTGCAAATTTCGGATTGAGAAAACCGTAATGATTGGAAATACCGTAATGAGTGGGAATACCGTAATGATTGGAAATACCGTAATGAGTGGGAATACCGTAATGATTAGAAATACCGTAATGATTGGGAATACCGTAATGATTGGAAATACCGTAATGATTGGAAATACCGTAATGATTGGAAATACCGTAATGATTGGGAATATCTTAATGATTGGGAATATCGTAATGATTGGAAATGCCGTAATGATTTTGGTAGTGTATGGCAGAGAAAAACATTTTTTCTAAACTCCTGCAGCAGAAAAACAAACGACTTCAAGTAGGCCCTGTTATAAAAGTAGATATATAAGGCGTAATGTAAAAATAGAAACGTTAAAAAGCGTCGTACAGGCCATTGATTTATTAGATATTAAAGGTTAAATAGAATGAATTCATATATAGCTTATGCGAATAAGGTTATGATACTTAAATGTTAGTAATTACTGACATACAAAATGCACTTACAAATTCAGTGATATCAAATAATAGCAATATGCAAAAGGGCTCCCATTTTGCTATTAAAATTTTGTGGAGTTACTGTTTTGTGGAGCCAAAGCAGGGATGATCAGACTACCGTTAATGAGGGCCATATTCATTTTTCAAGTAGCATATACTTAAAAAATGGTGTTTTTTCACAAACCTTTTCTATAAAATTTCTATTAATATGTATTAATCTTCCGCACATCATCTCGAGCTATCAGTAGTTTTCTTCAACTAATCTCACCTACTTAGTATAATACGTAACTCTTCATAATTTGTATTATATATTTCATGGTACATTTTCTTATCTGATGTCTTCGTTTTGTTTCAGTGCCGTTATTCTAATATACAAATTGTGGAGTTTTGCCTTAATCAATTTGGTATTTTTGCTTGTTTTGTCCTTCCTGTGATTAAAGTTTTCGAATGTTCCGTCCATCTTACTAGGTTCTACTCTTTTTTTTTATTCTTAGTTTCTAGCATCGTATATAAAGTTAGCGTAGATTTACATGTGCTTTCAGACACCTTAACATCAGTCTTCACTATGCTGCGCTAGTATGGACTCTACGCAGAAACACTTCCCATTGCTTTTTTACGTCACGCATTTCGTCCATTAATTCTCTAGCTACCATTAGCTGATTTATTTATTGCTTTGACGATCTTTACTACTTTTTTTTTATTTTCCT